>OZ024821.1:131179822-131709822 GCA_964016985.1 Anodontia alba
ATATAATTATATATATATATATATATATATATATATATATATATATATATATATATATATATATATATATATATATATATATATATTCCAAGATTCAAGACGACAAAGGGCGGAGTATTCGGGCCATATATCTGTACTACACTGCATACGGGAAATTCTTCACCCCAAGTATTCCTCAATAGCAGAGTCTCCATGTATTTTGTTTCTAAAACAGTATTTGACATAATTACCGCACATATCCCTATAAGTGCACATTCATGCAGTTTCATAGTTTCCGGATTACAGCCCGTGTACTTTTATCTACTTGTTTATAAAAAGCATATGTTGTTGGTACTCATTTGAATTGCCTCGACTTGTCGAGGCAATTCAAATGAGTAACAACGACATATGCTGAAGTCGAGGCAGCTCAAATTAATACCAATAATAACAGCATATGCTTTAAAAAAAGAAAATCAGAAAAAAATATCACGTAAGCATTATTAAATACGCCTCTCATAAAGTGTTGATCCTTAAAGTGTGCACTCATTAAATAGATACTGTATCACAAGTTTGTCCTGTAATTTCGAAAACCCCGAGCGCACAGAGAGGTATTTAGGTAGAATACGATAATATTATCTTGATACAGGTATTTTCTTACAACGCAAGCAGTCAAAATCGCCTTCCCAGCTTCCGTCTCTTGTGCATCGCATTTCTTGCGAACCGGCTCTTACCAAACCATCAGCGCACTTCAAAATCGTAATATTGTCATTCACTCTGTAACTATGTTTTGCTGGCCAATATACAAGGTGTGTTTTCTGTGGTGGCGAACAAAGTATTTCCTCTTCTGTAACTGCAAAACAAGCAATGTATCCAGTTTTTTGAAAGAATATATGGGGCCGCGTCAAGCGAAAAAAGGCCTTCGAGCATGCGCAAAAACGTACAGATTCACATTATCCTGCGCCTGCGCAAGTTCTCATCTGGGCCTTTGCTCTCTATTTATACGGTTAGTAGTATCCAATGATGCTGGAAGTGTGACAGCAAAGACCCTGATCAGCCTGCGCGGATGTGCAGGCTGATCTGGGCCTTTGCTGTCCGCATATGCTCGAATACACCTTTTTGCATTGCGTAGCCCATATGATTTACTAAACGTCCTTTTGAGCCAAGCGAAATTGAATATATTTTTTCAAAACGCTATTTGTTCTATTTTGACTATCAAACTTTGATTTCTCAGTAATTTTCATCAAATGCCATACCCTGTTTTCCAGTGACCTTCAACAACAACGAATTACTTTTTTACACATGCAATGTCCAGTGCGATTGATAAAATAAGGTAGTATATTGTCTCCGGTTAAGAGTATGCTATTACCCAATGAAGGGATATTCATACACTTTCAGGGGAGGCTACTCTGTCAAAAATGTTTTTGTCTCTTTAGAAAAGAGGTCTACTTTATAAGGAAAGAATTCTTCTCTTATAGAGTAGACAAGCAAACAGGAAGTCACAAAAATTGTATCCTTTGACGGCACGGGCAAAAATCTATAAACCAACTATATTAAGTCCCCTTCAGAAGTGGAATATATAAGATAATATAAACTAACATGACTGTCTAAAACATACAGGTATGCACTGTTTTATCTTTAAAAATGAAATTACTAGGTTTTTTTTTTTTTTTTTCCAAACCCCAGAATTGCTATGTATTTGCACGACTCTTTACGAGGGTCGTGCAAAAAGTTCTGTCACTAATAGGCTTCCTTGGTTTATCCCAGGTATATTTTAAAATGCGTCACTGCGCTTGAATGGTGTGTTGAATAGCTAACGATACCCGTTTATTTCGTTCAAATTGCTTTCCAACTGACCGAGTTATTTCAAATTGAAATAGATGCAGTTATATACACTGACCAATTTACTTGTTAGAATAAGAAACGACCAAGCAAAGGATGGTCAGGAGTCTACCTTTTACATGACAATGCCTCCTCTCATAAGTGTGAGGTTGTTAAGTCTTGTTTTGGCTTTTGAAAAGGTGAAAGTTTTAAACCATTCACCTTATTCACTTGACCTGAGTCCCTGTGACTTCTTTTTATTTCCAAGGCTTAAGAAAATGCTTTCTGGAAATAAGTATATGTCTAGAAGTTCTTTTGGCAGCGCTATGTATCAGTGTCTCCAATAGATACCAAAAGAAGACTATTTATCTGCTTTTTGCGACTGGGTAAAAAGGTTACAAAAAATGTGTTTCAGTAAAGGGGGAATACTTTGTAGTTTTGTAATAAAAATATGTTTGATAAAACGTAGCACTGAAGTAATCCGAACCCAGTGACAAAACTTTTTGCAGGACCCTCGTACTTTCACATGTGTCCATGATACTTCATGTAAATTGACAGGACTGGTAGGCGTATGAATATATTTTGGTTAAGGATCCGAAAAATCTGTGATAATTACAGTCGACTCTCGTTATCGCGAATTCCAAGGGACTCATTGAAACACTTCGAGATATCCGTACCTCGACATATCAGAGTTGAGAGAGTGAGGAAAACAATAAATTGAACAACCATATTTAACAAATGAATATGTAATTTGACTCCTGAAGTTGGAAATATATATATATAAAATAATGTGGAAAAGAGGAGAAATTGCTCCTCAGGAGCAATTTCTCCTCTTTTCCACATTATTTTGTTACCTGGTCATAGTTTCATGTTAAAACAGGGACCAGATTTTCACTTCGAGATAAGCGGTAATTCGAAATAAGCGAGTTCGAGATAACGAGGTTCGACTGTATTATCTTCAATATCATTGGTACATAGTCCTCAATATTGCGGGTATTCCATGCCAATTTGATTTATAGTTTTTTTCAGTACATTCTACATACTGGGATCTCTCGTTATCTCAAACTCCAAGGAACCAGAAATTTCAGTTTCAGATAATGGTTCTTTGAGCTAACTGAAGTTGAAAAGTAAAGAACATTAACAAAATTAAACCAACATTATTAAAAGTTAAGTTTGACTTAAGCACTAGTTTGAGTTATCGGAATAGGGATCCCTTAGGAGCAAAATCACATCAAGTAAACGAAAACAGCAGACTTGATTTTATTGAGTCTGTTTATGAACAGTTATGTAAGGTTCAACACTGCTCACGCCTCCTAGCCGGGTTGGGAGATACACTGCTCCCGCCTACTAGCCAAGTTGGGAGATACACTGCTCACGCCTCCTAGCCGGGTTGGGAGATACACTGCTCACGCCTCCTAGCCGGGTTGGGAGATACATTGCTCACGCCTCCTAGCCGGGTTGGGAGATACACTGCTCACGCCTCCTAGCCGGATTGGGAAATACACTGCTCATGCCTCCTAGCCGGCGTGGGAGATACACTGCTCACGCCTCCTAGCCGGGTTGGGAGATACAGTGCTCATGCCTCCTAGCCGGGTTGGGAGATACACTGCTCACGCCTCCTAGCCGGGTTGGGAGATACACTGCTCCCGCCTACTAGCCAGGTTGGGAGATACACTGGTCACGCCTCCTACCGGGTTGGGAGATACACTGCTCACGCCTCCTAGCCGGATTGGGAAATACACTGCTCACGCCTCGAGGCCGGGTTGGTAGATACACTGCTCACGCCTACTAGCCGGGTAGGGAGATACACTGCTCACGCCTCCTAGCCGGGTTGGGAGATACACTGCTCCCGCCTACTAGCCAAGTTGGGAGATACACTGCTCACGCCTCCTAGCCGGGTTGGGAGATACACTGCTCACGCCTCCTAGCCGGGTTGGGAGATACATTGCTCACGCCTCCTAGCCGGGTTGGGAGATACACTGCTCACGCCTCCTAGCCGGATTGGGAAATACACTGCTCATGCCTCCTAGCCGGCGTGGGAGATACACTGCTCACGCCTCCTAGCCGGGTTGGGAGATACAGTGCTCATGCCTCCTAGCCGGGTTGGGAGATACACTGCTCACGCCTCCTAGCCGGATTGGGAAATACACTGCTCACGCCTCCTAGCCGGGTTGGGAGATACACTGCTCCCGCCTACTAGCCAGGTTGGGAGATACACTGGTCACGCCTCCTACCGGGTTGGGAGATACACTGCTCACGCCTCCTAGCCGGGTTGGGAGATACACTGCTCACGCCTCCTAGCCGGATTGGGAAATACACTGCTCACGCCTCGAGGCCGGGTTGGTAGATACACTGCTCACGCCTACCAGCCGGATAGGGAGATACACTGCTCACGCCTCCTAGCCGGGTTGGGAGATACACTGCTCACGCTTATCCGGGTTGGGAGATACACTGCTCACGCCTCCTTGCCGGGTTGGGAGATACACTGCTCACGCCTCCTAGCCGGATTGGGAAATACACTGCTCACACCTCCTAGCCGGGTTGGGAGATACACTGCTCACGCCTCCTAGCCGGATTGGGAGATATACTTCTCACGCCTCCTAGCCGGGTTGGGATACACTGCTCACGCCTCCTAGCCGGGTTGGGAGATACACTGCTCACACCTCTTAGCCGGGCTGGGAGATACACTGCTCACGCCTACTAGCCGGGTTGGGAGATACACTGCTCACGCCTCCTAGCCGTGTTGGGAGATACACTGCTCACGCCTCCTAGCCGGGTTGGGAGATACACTGCTCACGCCTCCTAGCCGGGTTGGGAGATACACTGCTCTCGCCTCCTAGCCGGGTTGGGAGATACACTGCTCGGTTGGGAGATACACTGCTCACGCCTCTTAGCCGGGTTGGGAGATACACTGCTCCCGCCTCCTAGCCGGATTGGGAACTACACTGCTCACGCCTCCTAGCCGGGTTGGGAGATACACTGCTCTCGCCTCTTAGCCGGATTGTGAGATACACTGCTCACGCCTCCTAGCCGGGTTGGGAGATACACTGCTCATACCTCCTAGCCGGGTTGGGAGATACACCGCTCGGTTGGGAGATACACTGCTCACGCCTCTTAGCCGGGTTGGGAGATACACTGCTCCCGCCTCCTAGCAGGATTGGGAAATACACTGCTCACGCCTCCTAGCCGGATTGGGAGATACACTGCTCGTACCTCCTAGCCGGGTTGGGAGATACACTGCTCACGCCTCCTAGCCGGATTGGGAAATACACTGCTCACGCCTCCTAGCCGGGTTGGGAGACACACTACTCCCGCCTCCTAGCCGGATTGTGAGATACACTGCTCACGCCTCCTAGCCGGGTTGGGAGATACACTGCTCACACCTCCTAGCCGGGTTGGGAGATACACTGCTCACGCCTCTTAGCCGGGATGGGAGATAGTAAAACTCCGTTAAGACCACCTTTAGTACTGCCTAAAAGTGGTCTTATTAGAGGCGTGGTCTTATATTTGAATGTAGAACAAACCTTCAGATAAGCTTTTTTTTCAACCAAAAAGTACAGATATATTTCTTATTTCTCCACAAAAATATGGTGTGATACTCATTAGAAGCGCCTCGTCGAGGCGCTTCAAATGAGTACCACAACATATTTTGTTTTGTGGAGAAATAAGAAAAATATTATGCGGATATCCCCAATTATCTGTAGCTATGTAGACTACCCATTTGGGACTTGCAAAAGCTGGTCTTAATAGCGGAGTGGTCTTATTTTCAAGTGGTCTTTTTTGGAATTTGACTGTATTCTGTTTTCAAAATGAGCTTAATGGTCCCAAAACGACCAATAAAATATAAAACACGCTACAACAAAATACATGGAGATGTTTTATGGCCAACAAATGGCACTTAGCATCAGCTTTAGTGAAGATAAATAGTTACAAGAAGCATCTTTAAAAATGAAGATACGCGACGAAGAATAGTATTTGCAATTTGCTAGGTGCTGGCGGCTATTCATGTTGTATAAGAACTTATGGATGATTTAGATGAGATAATACGAACTACTCAAACTATGGTGCGTCTTAACACCAATGGCACACAAACATACCCTTGACAACCTACAGAGCCGCCGACTTCATTTCGATATTCGGGCATATGCCGACAGCAAAGGCCCAGATCAGCCTGCGCATTTGTGCAGTCTGATCAGGGCCTTCCCTGTCCGCTGCCAGAATCATTGTATACTTCAAAATGTATAAATGAAGATCAAAGTCCCAGATGATACTTTGCGCATGCGCAGGATGCTTTGAATCTGCGCATTTTGCATATGTTTCATGACATTTTTTCGCTTGACGGGGCCAAATTATTACGTACACTCGAACCTCGTTATCTCAAACTCGCTTATTTCGAATTACCGCTTATCTCGAAGTGAAAATCTAGTCCCTGTTTTAACATGAAACTATGACAACAGGTAACAAAAAAAAATAATGTGGAAAAGAGGAGAAATTGCTCCTAAGGAGCAATTTCTCCTCTTTTCCACATTATTTTATATATATACGTATTTCTAACTTCAGGAGTCAAATTACATATTCATTTATTAAATATGGTTGTTCAATTTATTGTTTTCCTCACTCTCTCAACTCTGATATGTCGAGGTACGGATATCTCGAAGTGCTTCAGTGAGTCCCTTGGAATTCGAGATAACGAGAGTCGGCTGTATTTACATTATCAGAAAATTTACATCATCACAATCAAAACTAGCTGCGCCGATTTTACCTACCTTTGCATGATATATTAGCTGACCACTTTCCACTTTCCAGACATGTTATATAGTTTTCACTATTGTCTCCTTTATCTTCTGGACACCGAACTTCAACTCTTTCGTCCACATAGTAGGACTGGAACTCGGGGAGTAGGGTGGCGCCGACAATAACTGGTTTTTCACACTGTATTTCAGTTTCTGAATTTGAGTGATGTAAAATAAAATTAATAAGACGAGGCGATAGGTACGTGAACCAGAGGCTTGTAAGAAGGAATATTTAATGATAATACTGAGTTACACACAGCATACAGTATTATAAATTTCCCTATAAGATCTCTTAATATTTCTTCTCTTGAGCGATTGGAAGAACTTCCAAGGGAGTCAAAAATGATTTCGAATCAGCCACGTTAAGCGAGCCATCGGCGGTTCAAGTCATTTTATTTAGGACAAATGCAGTAAGTCTTATTCATGTATGCAGTCATTCAAATGAATTTTTGTTTTACTTTAATTACAGAGACACTATGGTACAGAAAATGACGTGTTTTTGGTGTTCATGTATAACGTTTGAACGTAAGCAGGTACTATTACTTATTTCAGGAACTGTCCTCACATAATATGGATCCTGAGAAAACTTGTCTTCGGGCATATGGAGACAGGGAATGCCCAGATCAGCATTCGCGCAGTCTGATCAGGGCCTTCTCTGTCCTCTACCAGAATCATTATCTGAGCGAGCAGAAATATATACGTGGCAAAAAAAGTTAGGGATATTTGTATGTATGGTGAAATAAAAGGAAACTAAGACATATCTGAAATCTGAAATTGATATATTTGATTACATCATTTCATTTACAGACAAAAATCCATCCGTTGGAGTCTGTAGCACTAGAAGTGAATGAGAAAATTTGTATGGAAGATTGCTAGGTCACCAATAAAACCTCATAAATCTGTCAATATCGCGTATGTCCACCTATTGCATCTATGCAGGCCACACAACGACGACGCATACTCCTGATGAGTCTGGCAATCTGTAGCTGGGGTATCCTCCTCCACTCCTCCTGCAAGGCTGCGCCCAAAGCTTGGAGCGTTCTTGGTCGTGGAATTCTCTGTCGTACACGCTGGCCGAGAATGTCCCAAACATGCTCGATTGGCGACAAGTCAGGAGATAGAGCAGGCCAATCGAGATGATCCACATTGTTCTGCTGCAGAAACTGCTGTACCATCCTTGCCCGATGAGGTCTTGCGTTGTCATCCTGCAGCACTACGTGGTGTTGTTGAACAAAAGGCAGAACAACTGGCTGTAGCACTTCATTGATGTAGCGTTGGCCTGTCAGAGTTCCGTTAAGCACAAGCAGCTCTGTACGGGAACGAACAGATATGCCGCCCCATACCATAAGACTTCCTCCTCCATACCGGTCATGTTCAACAATGGCGCAGTTCGCGTACCTCTCACCTCTGCGACGCCAAACGCGACGTCGTCTGTCAAGCATATCCAGCAGAAACCGTGACTCGTCGGTAAAGAGTACAGTCGCCCATTGTTGGTTAGTCCATCGACGATTCTGCCTTGTCCATGCTAGCCTGGCTTGTCTATGTCTCTGGGAAAGTGGCACCCCAACGTAAGGTCGCCGAGCTCTAAGTCCAGCGCTGTGAAGTTGATTCCGCAAGGTTTGAACAGACACTCGTGTTCCAGTAAGCGCCGAACAACTGCGCGAACGTCTCTCAAGAACTGGAATAAGAGTGTCTGTTCAAACCGTGCGGAATCGACTTCACAGCGAACTGCGCCACTGTTGAACATGACCGGTATGGAGGAGGAAGTCTTATGGTACCACGTAGTGCTGCAGGATGACAACGCAAGACCTCATCGGGCGAGGATAGTACAGCAGTTTCTGCAGCAGAACAATGTGGATCATCTCGATTGGCCTGCTCGATCCCCTGACTTGTCGCCAATCGAGCATGTTTGGTACATTCTCGGCCAGCGTGTACGACAGAGAGTTCCACGACCAAGAACGCTCCAAGCTTTGAGCGCAGCCTTGCAGGAGGAGTGGAGGAGGATACCCCAGCTACATACTGCCAGACTCATCAGGAGTATGCGTCGTCGTTATGTGGCCTGCATAGATGCAATAGGTGGACATTCGCGATATTGACAGATTTGTTAGGTTTTATTGGTGACCCTAGTGATCTTCCATAAAATTTTTCTCATTCGCATCTAGTACTACAGACTCCAGCGGATGGATTTTTGTCTGTAAATGAAATGATGTAATCAAATATATCAATTTCAGATATGTCTTAGTTTCCTTTTATTTCACCGTACATACAAATATCCCTAACTTTTTTGCCATGTATATAAGTGAAGATACCCAAGAAACAATCTGATTGGAATCCGATCTTAATCTATTATAAGTAGATAACAAAGTAAACATCGGATTTTAATCAGACTGCCCAAAAATACCTCATCACGAAGCACTGCATTTCCGAGGAACCGAGAGATGACGAGATGAGGAACAAAACCAAAGCAAATGCCACATACGAAATCACTGACACAGAAAACTCACATCAGCCTGACTGTAGCAGTCGTCTGATACGATTTCGCTGTTTGCAAAATTAACTGCCTGGGTCCAGTTGTTCAAGACTATCCATTGGAAAACACACTCACTCAAATATATTGAAAATTTTATGACCAAAAGAGGAAATTTTCAGATAAAAAAATTTGATATTTTTCATATTTCTGCTAACGAGTACCGGCAATCTATGTTTTAGCAAAATAAAAATAATGTATACCTCTGTAAACCCCAGTTTTACTATTTAAAAGTGGGTTTGAAGGGGGTCAAAATTATATAGGTGCGTTTTCGTGACGGACGTCGTTAGTTAACGTATCGTTAAAACTTTGATCATTAAGTATTGCATATACGCTAATATGTTTGCTGAAAAAATGTGAGTAGCTTTTGCATTTGCACACTTTTTCAGCAAAAAATACCTGTGGATTAGATACTGTACTTACTATAACAGTTAACATTTTGACCACTAACGAGCTCGTTAAGCTAACGACGCATTGAGCATCTGGGCCCTGCTCTTCAACACACTTCTGTGACTTTCAGTCTGCTTTTCTGTAAACCCACTCTTTTGTGAAAGTGGTCCACTCTAAAAAAATATTAACCCCAAAGGGAGTGAATTCTTTCCTTTCGGAAGGGAGTTAACAATTTTGACAGAATTAACTCCTTTGAAAGTGTATCTAGAACTATGAGGTTTTTCCAATGCAACATGCTATATGTCCCACCCCACCCCCTCCCCCCGCCCCCAACCCCCCCATTTCTACACACCTTCGCAAGTTATATTGGCTGACCACTGTCCTCCTTCTAGGCATTTGATATAGTTTTCACTGTTTTCTCCTTCCTCTTCGGAACAATGGATTTCAACTGTGTCGTTAATATGATAGGCATCGTGCTCAGGGATTAGGCTAGCGCCGTCTACATCTGGCTTTTGGCACTGAATTTCCTCTTTAGTGTCTAAGTGATCCAAATAAGATAATGATAAAATACGTTCACATAAAATATCACAATCGCATATAGATATTTCATGAAGATAAAGCCTTGTGGCTGCTCGCTGTGGGTTTTTCCCCTGTGTTGTCCTAGCTTTTTATCGGTTTATCCGGGTTTTTGTATTATTGTTGTGTTTAGTGGTTCATGTCTGGCATCGTGATCACCTCTTGACGAAGAGGGACCCAGCAGGCACACAAAGTTGAAACAACGTCGATCCAACGTCAAGACGTTGAATCAACGTTGAATCGACGTTTTTTTATCTTTGTGTGCCCGTGGACCCAGCAGGCACACAAAGTTGAAACAACGTCGATCCAACGTTCGACGTTGTTTCATCTTTGTGTGCCTGCTGGGGAGCTGGATGCTTTGCTTTTCATTAGCCTTTTATTAACATATGTGTGGGTTTGTTTGGGGTCATTGGTGGGTTATATCTGTGATTGCAGGGCTTCCTGGACACCCTTCTTTACCATTGTGTTCAGAATTTTGCAGTTTTCCAATTTGTTTATTACTTCAAGCACATTTGTTTTACGACACAAAGCTGCTTAAATCTGCTTTAACTATATGAGCCGCAGCTAGGCCAGTTTTCTTCAAACTTCATACGGAGCCTTGTGTTAAAAGGAGATAGAAAATTTATATAAATAGTCATGGTCCGTTAAGTAAGATGGCTGCCATGCCCATATATAATAATAATAATAATAAAAACACTTAAAAATTTTCTCCAGAATCAAGAAAGCTTTGAGGCTGAATCTTGATATATAACATCGGGGACTCAAGGTCTACCAAGTCTGTTCAAATGATAATCCTAGGATGACCTTTGACTTTTTACAGCAAAGTCAAGTTTATGTTCCCATATTTTTGTATAGGGAAAGTGTGAAAACAATCATTTTCTCAAAATGTGTTGAAGACTAATGGCTGATTTACAATTAAAGTAGTAAACCTTTTTAGTTACAAACAAAATGTTGATCACTGTTAGTAATCTGCCCTTGCCCCTGTGCTATATGCATTTATAAAATCATATTATCTGTAAAAAATCTCTGAAACCGCTTGACCAATTTTCACAAGATTTCTAAGGGGTTTTCTGTCGAAGAGATACTGACAATTTGTTCAAAGATTCTACCATTATTCAAGATGGCCGCCATGCACATATATGGTTAATTCTCCAGACCCAAGAAAGCTTTGTGGCTGAATCTTTGTATATATCATAAGGGACTCAAGGTCTACTAAATTTGTTCAGGTGATGATTCTAGGATGACCTTTGATCTTTTTTACGGCAAGATCAAATTTGTGTCTCCATACAGATTTTTGAAAAGTCATTTTCTCAAAATGTATTAAAGACTAATGGCTGAAACATACAATGTAATGATCTAAGTAGTAAAACTCTTTAGTTTATCCACAATGTTGTCGCCTGGGGTTATCTGACTTAGCTGCTGGGTATATACATGTATAAAAGCGAGTAACATTTAAATGTCTTTTTCTCTGACCAATTTTCAACACATTTTACATGGGCTTTCTGTCAAAGGGGTATTGTCATTTTCTTCAAATGGTTCTGCACTATTGAACAAGATGGTCACCATGCCATAATCTTGAAAATCTTCTTCTCGAGAACCAAGAAAGCTATTAGGCTGAATCTCGGTATCTAGCATTGGGGACGCACTTTCTACCAAATTTGCTCAAATAATGATCCTAGGATGACCTTTATTATGGCACAGTCACATTTCTATCCTAGTTGCTGTGGCAATACTGGAAGAATGTTGCATGGCATCTGCAGATATGCAATGGATGATTTGATCAGTGCGAATCGTGGCCAATGTGCCTCTTGTTATTCTTCTATCGGTAATTTGGTAAGACAGTACTTCGTGATGGCATCTCCATATATACTCTCGCTGTTCGTCAATGATTTCTACTATATCCACCCAGCTAACACATAACGTAGTTATAACGATGTTTCGACGTCGCTGCGACGTCATGACGTCGCAGCGACGTCGAACAACGTTATTATGACGTTGAGTGTTTGTTGGGTGGTAATTCTGTTTGTGGACAACGAAAGTGCATACCAGGGGCTTCGTTCAGTAAAGCATATAACTTGCGAGTGTTGTTCAAAAACTATTTTGCTTCTTCTGAACGGTTATTGTAAACTCCTCTTATATGACCTCTAATTAGAGAGTAGCCGTTATTCTCGTTGACGAGACTTGGTATTAGATTGAATAGATTATATCAATAATTATTAGTTTTCCAAGGGCTCGAGTGTACAATATCAACCCAGTAGATATTTTTTCCATTTTTTTGTTGTTGTTATGAACAAGCATACAAACTAAGTTATTCGCATATGCCGCAATCTTGGTTTTGCCAAAAGACAGCTTCAGAATAATTAGTTTAAGGATATTCGCTACCGTCCGCAGAAAACAGTTACAAGTGAACGGACAGTTTGTTTTTGTTTACGAGTGGCCGCGAACGTCTTGGTTAACTAAACGCAACCCTTGTTATACTGGTGCATAGATTGATCTAAATTTCGTTGTCCGGATGTGCGACTGCATAGAGCCTTTTTCTCATGACACGGATCATATCGACACTTACTATTTGTACAATTTTGGAACTCAGGAATCCATCTTCCTTCGACACAAAAACTACTGTCCGACACATTAAAAACATGCTCTATGTTGTCATCTGTACATACTTGCGTCAACTGACCACCATCTGGTACGCTCTCTAGTCGGTCTAATGTATAATCAGATTCATTGATATAAGTTGCCAGCTGATTGTCGGGAACCGTACAGTCGCCTGTGTAACTTTTAGCGAACCCTGCATGTAAGTGCAAATAAATTAGTATAGCAGAAGATCCAAGAAAAAGTTTTTTTTTGTCGTGCCATGAGAAAATGGTCTTTGTCCTATACATGAACAATAAGGTCCAGCTCAGCATACACATTTACGCACTCGAATAGAAATAGAAAATATGGTACAGAAAGGCCCTGATCAGGCTGCACGATCACGCATGCTGATGTAGGCCGTTGCTATTCACATATAACACAAAGTGATATCAAAGCCCTAGCTCAAACAGTTTCTGAGATATCTTGTACATCAGGTAAAGTGTGATAAACCGACGGGCTAATAAACAAAAAGCAGTGGGAACCCTCACCTGTTTAAAGATGGAGCCATAACAAAGCTAATAATATAAATACAAGGAATCCTCGTTACAACGACAGCTTTTGTTCCCGTGGAGCAGCGTCACGGTTTTGCGAGTAAAACCCTTTCTCATCTGAGTTTCTGAAGTGGACTCTCCCATCTTTGAATCTGGTCAGAACTATCGTTCCAACTTGGGGTCTCAGTCAAAAATCAACATAGAATTGCAAACAGCGTGGATCCTGATGAGACGGCTCATTATGAGCCGTCTCATCTGGCTCTACACTGTTTGTATAGGTAGTTGTACCAGGTTTCTACAGGGTTGAAAGGGTTAAGCCCCCCATCCCCCACCCCATCCCCATTAGTTTTTCTGCTGACCGGTCCAAGACCGTTTCTCTGTTACAGTTCTTCCTTGTTACTCGCACCGAACACATAATAATGACTTGGAGTTGTATCATAATTAAAGACGAGATTTTGCTCGAATAAAACTAGTTTTATATTATATATATTTTACCCATGATTTTCTTGTGTTATGCAGAATATGTTATTTAGCTCTCTGCTTTCTATAATAGTGTTTTTGAATACATTGATTTTACTGTTCTGCTGTGTTGTTTCATTGACGTGGTAGGAAGGAGATCCTTACGCGGAACGGATACATACTAGTAGTTTGGAACTGCATCAGAATTAAGGGCGAGGTTAAGCGCGAGTAAAATTGATTTAAATCCTTATCAGTAGTCTACGTGCGGACCGTTCGATGGCAGTTATTCTTTTATCGAACGTCTGTTATTCAAAATGTGCGCTTTGTTCGCCCATTGTTTGTTCCTCATCTTTTCCTCTTTCGTAGTCTTGAGGAGGCTATGACTTGTGATTGTGATCTTTTCTGAGAAGCTTTATTAGTATCTTTACTGCGATGTTCCATTGATGAGATAGAGGACCCCTGCACATGTTTGTAAGGAACTGCATCGGAATTAAGGACTAGCTTTAGCGCGCATAAAATCGGTAAAGATTGCCCTTGTAAATAAAGAACGCATAAAAGAACGAATTCATCCCTGAGTTTCTGAAGCAGACTCTTCCATTCTTGAACTTGGACTTGTCCACTTATGTAAATAGAGGTTTCAGTCTAAAATAAAATAAAATAAAATAATAAAAAAAAAAAACACACAAGAGGGTCATAATGGCCCTGTACTGCTCAACTGAATATCATAGCACTTACAGAACCTGACCTAGAAATGATCAAGGGAAACATTCTGACCGAGATTCATGATGATTATATTAACAAGTAAGGCAATGTAGCATGCCTAATGGACTATGACATATAGATCAAGGTAAATATGGATGACTGCACTCAAAAGGCAGTGCTAAGATGTATGCATGTGCTAAGTATCACTGGCTATTGGATAGTTATTTAGAAACTGACTTAAACGCAAAAACTTAAAAAAGTCAGTGGACCGTGAAATATAGGTCCAGCTCAAATATAGATGACTGCATTCAAGAGGTCATGCTAAAATTTATGCAAGTGCCAAGTATCACTGCTGTAGGACCAATAGTTACTGAGAAACTGACTTAGACCGAAAAACTTAAGAAAGTCACTGGACAATGAAATATAGGTCATAAGTGACCCAGTTCCAAACTTGTCTAGAAATCATCAAGACAAACATTTTGAGCAAGATTCATGATAATCACTTCAAAATGTGAACTCTTGAGTGTTAACAAGGTTGTCCTTTAATTTGGCCCGGTGACCTACTTTTTAACCCCAAGTGACCAAGTTTTAAACTTGACCTAAAAAACATCAAGACAAACATGTTCAGCAAGATTCATGATGATCACTCCAAAAATGTGACTTCTAGAGTGTTAATAAGGTTTTCCTTTGATTTGGTCCGACGACCTAGCTTTTGACCCCAAGGGACCCACTTTCAAACTTCACCTAGAAATCATCAAGGCATACATTTTGAGCAAGGTTCATGATGATTACTTAAAACGTGACTTCTAGAGTGTTAAAAAGGTTTTCCTTTGATATGGCCTGATGACCTAGTTTTTCACCCCAAGTGATCCAGTTTGAACCTGACCTTGAAATCATCAAGACAAACATTTTGAGCAAGATTCATGATGATCACTTCAATAATGTGACCTCTAGAGTGTTAACCATGTTTTCCTTTGATTTTACCCGTGACCTAGTTTTTGACCCGAAATGACCTAGTTTCGAAGTCGACCTAGAAATCATCAAGACAAACATTTTGAGCAAGATTAATGATAATTACTTTAAAAAAATGAGACCTCTAGAGTGTTAAGTTTTTTACTTTGATTCGGCCTGGTGACCTATTTTTTGACCAAAAGTGACCCAGTTCCGAACTTGACCTAGAAATCATCAAGGCAGATTCATGATAATTATTTAAATAAGATATCATAAAGGCAAACATTCTGGTAAAGTTCATGAAGATTGAAGAAAAGCTATTGCCTCCAGAGTGCGAAAAAGGTTTTAAAGACATCTGACCTATTGACATAGTTTTTGACCCAGCATGATACATATTCAAGCTTGACCAAGATATCATTAAAATACTTTCTGGTAAAGTTTCATGAAATCTGAAGTAAAACTGTGGCCTTCAGAGAGCGAACAAGGTTTTATAGAAAAGTGACCTAGTTTTTAACTCACGATGACCCACATTCCTACGAGACCAAGATATCATCAAGACAAACATTTTGATAAAGTTCTTTGAAGATTAAAGCAAAACTGTGGCCTCTAGAGGGTGAATGAGGTTTTTTAAAAAATTGACACAGTGATCTAGGTTTTGATCCGACATGACCCATATTCGAACATAACCGTAATATCATCAAGTCAAACATCCTGGTAAAGTTCCATGAAGATTGAAGAAAAACTGTGGCCTCGAAGTGAACAAGATTTTAAAGAAATTCAACCTAGTGACCTAGGTTTTGACCCAATTTTACTCAAATTCAAACTTGACCAAGATATTATCAAGACAAACATTCTGTTTAAAAATTATCAAGATTGAAGCAAAACTTGGACCTCTAGAGGGTGAACAAGATTTTAAACAAATTTGACCTAGTGACCTTCTTTTCAACACAACATGACCCATATTTGAACTTATCCAAGATATCATCAAAACAAATTTTCTGGTAAAGTTCCATGAAGATTAAAGCAAACTTGTAGCCTCTACGCTCGTAGAGGTTTTAAAAGAAATTTGACCTAGTTTTGACCCAACATGACCCGTGTTCGAACTTGATCGAGATATTACCAAGAGAAACATTCTGGTAAAAAAATTAAAAAGATTGAAGCAAAACTGTAGCCTCTAGAGGGTGAAGAAGGTTTTGAAAATTCTGACCTAGTGACCTAGTTTTTGATTCGACATAATCCATATTCAAACTTGACTAAGATATCATTTAGACAAACATTCTTGTTTAGTTTCATTTAGATTGAAGCAAAACTGTGGCCTCAAGAGGGTGAACAAGGTTTTAAAGAAATTTGACCTAGTTTTTGACCTGACATAATCCATATTCAAACTTGACCGAGATATCATCATGTCAAATAATCTGTTAAGTTTCATAAAGATTGAAGCAAGATCGTAGCATTTAGAGGGTGAACAACATAAATGTTGAAATACTGACGACGCACGACACATGTAATACGGACACAGAGTAATCACAATAGCTCACCTTGAGCACTTTGTTTTCTGTTTCTTTTTGTTCGTGCTTTTGTTTGTTTTTGTATTCCTTTC
The DNA here is from genome assembly GCA_964016985.1 of Anodontia alba. Taxonomy (NCBI): domain Eukaryota; kingdom Metazoa; phylum Mollusca; class Bivalvia; order Lucinida; family Lucinidae; genus Anodontia; species Anodontia alba. The sequence continues at coordinate 131,196,746 of OZ024821.1, forward strand.
TTAATGTCTGCAGCCGCGAGACCGGTGAGGTTTCGTGTATCTCAAAATGGTTTAATCCACTTCCCCATCCACCCTCCCCCACCCCACCATCGATCACGCTATGCCCCCACGCTCCCATCCTCCCATCCAAGAGTAATTTTGAGGAGCGCTCCAGGATGCTCCAGGTTTTGCCGTTCTTCTTTGTCCGTATGTCAGTTGTTACTGTTTTGTTTTGGTATTATTTGTTGTACACTACTCTTTTTCTGTAAAATCGATTTAAACCCCCGGTAGCCATTCCAAGGCGATGGTTCTGGTGTTTGATCTTTTTTGTGGCATTGTAGCTTCTCACTGCGGGGCTGTTTCCATGTGTCGTCCTGTTCGTTGTCTTATTGGTGTATTTAGTGTATCCCGTATCCGGCATTGTGATCACGTTGTTGGTGAAAAGGGAGCTGGTTGCTTCCCGGCGGACATGTGACGTTGATACAACGTCGTCTCAATGTCGATGCAACGTCATGACGTTGCATCGACGTTGAGGCGACGTTCTATAGAAGTCATGTGTCTGCTGCATGGGTTGGCTTCACTTTACTTTGGTTCGTGACTTGTATACTGTCTGCCATGCTTTGTTTGCTCTTCCTCTTAGCGTCAAGACAGACAGACAGACAGACAGACAGACAGACAGACAAGACAAACAGTGTCACTGGCAGGATAAGTTCTGTGATTGTAGCTATTCCAGGACATCATCTATGCTATTGTACGGCGTTCTAGTTTATAGAAGTAGAAACATTTCCTTAGAAATCCATTTTATGGACCATTTAAAAATAATACCTGTTATAAGAGGAAGGACATAATATAGGTACTATGCAAAAAGACTGAATGCTTGGTTTTTAACCCATGGTTGATAGTTATGCTTTCCTCTTAAACTGCACAGCGGTGGCTCGAGTTTCAGACTCTATGACGATGCCAACCTAGACTTTTCATTTTAGAGTTGATAACATCAAGAAAACATACCTATGTAATTTTGACCCCCTTAAACCCTACTTTTATCTGGTAAACTGGGGTTTACAGGGGTATACATTAGTTTTCTCATTTCTGCTAAAAAACATAGATTGTGGGTACTTGTTAGAACCGCCTAGGCGTGGTGGTTCTAGCGAGTACCCATAATCTATGTTTCGAGCAGAAATATAAAAAATATCAGAATTATATCTGAAAACTTTCAGTTTTTGGTGTGAATTTTTCAATATATTTGAACAGGCGTGTTTTCGTAATGTATGTCTTTGATCAGGTCCTAGTGTTCATCTAGTGGTTTTCTTTAGCTCGGGCTGCCAGTATCTGAGGTGATAGCCACGAGCCCTCATCATTGTTTCATCAGTGATTTCATTTGATTTACACTTTTTCTTTAAAGTTTCACTGAATATGGTAGGGAGCCTCTATGTCAACCGAATTAATTCATTTTATAAACATTTTATAACATTTGAACATAGTATGAGAATTTGATATAAATAAATTTGATGCAAGCTTCCCAGTAGGTTTTACTACTGACCTAAGCTGTTTACAATTTCGTGGGTGTGTTCATTGTTTTTAAGGGTCACTCCATTATGAAAACACGCTTATACAAATATATAGAAAATTTCACAAAAAAAAAAAAAAAAAAAAAACTGAAAATTTTCACATAAAAAACTCGGATATTTCTTTTTATTTCTGCTCATAACATAAATTGTGGGTACTCGATAGAACCGCCTCGGCGAGGCGACGGTTCTAACGAGTACCCACAATCTATGTTTTCAAGCAAAAATAAGAAAAATAATGTAAACCCCTGTAAGTCCCAGTTTTACTATATAAAAATGGGGTTTAAGGGGGTCAAAATAATATAAGAATGTTTTCGTGATGCTTTAGAATCTATTTATCTTCACTACAGCTGGTGTTAGTACCATGTGACGACCGTAAAAAGTCTCCCCGTACTTTAATATGGTGAGGTTTATATTTTCTGGTCCCTTGTGATAGGTGACATATGCGCCCAGTATAGATATATAGCCTGCATTTTCTCTTATTGCGGCTAAAATGGATTGATTGGTATGGGACTGATATCCTACCGGTTAAATAGACAAAAATAAAATTTCGTATATACAGTACACTGACGAGAAGGTACGAATTGATATACAATACAGTACACTGACGAGTCGGTACGAATTGTATTTGTCTCACCTGAGCTCGCGCTTGGCAATCAATTAAAAAATATGACCTTAAAATCCAGATCATAGTGTGGGTTGTGGGTGGTGGGGGTGGGCGGGGAAGGAGACATGGTACTGGATATAATTTTGGATGATGACCAAGTATAAACTAAATAAATAGTATGATTTGAAAACTAGCTGAGAAAATATAAGATCTTAAGAACTTTGAGGTAAAACTTAAACATAAAATTTCTGTCTGGGACCTTGACCCCTAGGTCCTAGGGTGGGGATAGTGCTGAATTCAATTTTGGACCACTATCTATAATCATGCAAAATATAAAGTAAAGACATGCAAGGATTTAGAAATTAAATGACCTTAAAAATTTTGACTAAAAACTTTTACATAAATTTCTATGTCCGTGACCTTGACCTCTAGGTCATAAGCAGGGGTGGGTATAGTACCAAATACAATTTTGGACCAATATCTATAATCATGCCAAATAAAAAGTAAATCAATGCAAGGATTTAAACATTAAGAGATCTTTTAAAACGTTGATGCAAGACTTTAACATAAATTTCTAAATTCGTGACCTTGACCTTCTGGTGTGGATAATGCTCAATAAAATTTGGACAAACATCTATAACGATACCAAATATAAACTAAATCCATATGAGAATTTAGAAAATATAAGGTCTTAAAAAATTGACGTATCATTTTTGTATATAATAGGATTGCTTCGATATAAGTCGCAATTTAATATCTTCTCGGAACTAATCACAAAACGCGTTTCACTGCTAAAACATGTAGATCATCAGAAGAAATCTTGATTGATGCTGGCGTCAACAGTAAGCACTATTTAATCAAGGAAATGACGTCAAGTCCTTTTTGTTGTAAAATGGTATGGCTAAACAATGTCTATTTAACGTTGGTTTGAAAAAGCTTAGGAAATAATTTTCTTTAATTCTTTTTTATGTTATATTTTCAGTTTGCATTTTGCATCATAATGGTAATATTTCACATTTTACTTATTAGTTCTTGTCACGGCTATGAATATGGGCACTGACATAAAGCATTCTAACAGACGCATCTCGAATGTGCTTTCTATGAACAGCGATCCTGAGGCGTCGGGTGTCCCTAATTTCGCCAATGTATTCAGCACTTATTTACATGAATGCGATGTCTTTTACATCGCATGACAAAGATGTTTTCACCTTGAATATATAACTATTCGGACGCAATGTTGTCCATACTTCAATGAATTCATTGACTTGGCCAATAAGTGACGTCAAAATAAACAATGGTTTCTTCAATATTATTGGACGATGGCGCCGTTACCATATACGAGGCTGTTAATAGATTCTTAATAGGAAAACTGCGTGCAATTGTTTTCGAATCTGATCTTTTCGTCAGATAATGAATGGAAAATAAGTTTAATAACATAAATACAGTTGACTCTCGTTATCTCGACCTCGCTTATCTCGAATAACCGCTTATCTCGAAGTGAAAATCTGGTCCCTGCCTTAACATGAAAATCTAACAACATGTAAAAAATATTGTGGAAAAGAGGAGAAATTGCTCCTAAGGAGCAATTTCTCCTCTTTTCCACAATATTTTTAATATATCTCTAACTTCAAGGGTCCAATTACACATATATTTGTTAAATGTGGTTAATCGAATTTAGTTTTTCCTCAATTCTGCAAATCTGATATGTCGAAGAACGGATATCTCGAACTATTTCAGAGAGTCCCGTGGAATTCGAGATAGCGAGAGTCGACTGTATAAGCAGAAAAGGCAATTTGTTTAATGTTCTTTGAAGTATGTACAAAATTGGGTCGTGAGCAAAGTTTACAGGAACCTCTTTGGGGTTCACAATTTACTTGTGGCCGATGTTGTTCCTACTTCAATAAACGTTAAAAACTGCCTTCATTTCTTAACCCACATGCCGAGTGGGTTCTCCTACCTTAACTCTTTGGACAGATTCATTCCTATATAGGGAGTGGCTGGTTAGTTTTGTCTTATTACCATGTCTTGCAGGAATTTCTGAACTTAATGCAAATAGTGTACACCCTGATCAGACGCCGCGTTCTGCGGCGTCTGATCTGGGTCTGTACTGTTTGCCAATGTCCCTTTTATGGGACGCTAGGCTTAAATGGGTTTGTACCAAAAATAGTTAAGATGCCCAGGAAATGCCACAATTACAAAAATAGCCTACCAAAGACACCAAGGGTAAACAAACTACCACGGACAGCGCACACGTAGCAAAACACCGAAAAGTCTAAGAATACACTGTTATATTTACTTCTCATGCAGGTAAGAGATACATGCAAAGGTTGTAAAATGAACGTGTTCAAATTTAAGGACATATATGGTAAGGTGTTCAAGTGTTTAATCCTTTCAACCCTCTGGACCGGTGCAGATGCAAACAGTGTAGATCCAGATGAGACGGCTCGTACCGTCTCATCTGGATTTACACTGTTTGCCATTCTGTTTTTGATCGTCGACAAACCCCTATTTCCATCTGTGGCCATGTCCAAATTCAATACTGGAGGTGTCCATTTCAGAAAATCAGGAATGAAAGGGTGAAGGTATTATAAGGTACATACCCTAATAGACTATTGTCTGTCATTGACTATACACCATAATTATCCTAATTATTCGGATAGATAGGTCTGAGCTAACACTTTACACCCAGATCAGACGTTATAAGACAGAGTCTACCCTGTTTGCCACTCATTCTGAAGATTGTTTGACGCTCCAACAGATAGCAAAATGGAATTCTACTATTAGTCAAGTTTTATGATGAAATGATAAGCAGTTATATGCTGACCAATCATTAGGTAAATATGATAGTTCTTCTAAAGGCTTAAAACCACATGCGGTAAACTCCCAGCAGGCACACGTTAAAAACGTCGATTCAACGTTGAATCAACATCCATAACCAACGTCCAGGGCCCATTTGTTCAAAACTTACGATGTCGTTAGTTAACGTATCGTTAAAACTTTGATCATTAAATATGGCATATACACTAATATTTTTGCTGAAAAAAATGTGAGTAGCTTTTGCATTTGCAAAAGCTACTCACATTTTTTCAGAAAAAAAATACCCGTGAATTAGATAGTGTACGTACTAGAACAGTTAACATTTTGATCACTAACGAGCGATTGTTTCAACGTTGTGTGCCCGCTGGGTAAAACATGCATATTCAATTCGATAGCGCGAAAATATTTGACTTTCAATTTCGATTATAGTCTTATTCAGAGCCTTTATTAACACAGACTAGGGGCGCTGTAGCTACATTTAAAACATTTGTTTTCTATAGTTGTTTCTGTATTATTATACTGGGTCCAGTTAATTAAAACATCGTTAGCTTTATGAGCTCGTTAGTGGTCAAAATTTTAACTGTTCTAGTAAGTACAAAATCTAATTCACAGGTATTTTTGCTGACAAAATGTGAGTAGCTTTTGCATTTAAAAACTACTCACATTTTTCGGCAAAAATATTAGCATATGTGCCATATTTAATGATCAAAGTTTTAACGATACGTTAAGTCTTAGTTATACCATGGTTCGTGCGCATGTACGATGCGATACTGCACGAGCGTGAGCGAGTGCATTATCGCACGTACATGCGCAAAACCATGGTATAACTGATTTATCACATTTGCATGCATGTAAACCATCTACATCGCGAGATATTTCATGCTGAATGTTGGGAATTTAGGCCACTGTGTGATAACTAACGACATCGTTAGTTTTGAACAACTGGGCCCTGATCATTCACTTTGAAGTAACGGAATAACGCCAATGTTCACTTATGACGTCATCATTGTTAAGCTTATCTGACGTCATTCAAAATGGCACCCGACTATATTCCAACGTTGAAAATGTCATTCAAAAATAGTTTGGCGAGTTTCTGACTGTTACCAGGAAAGTTTGAAGAAATAGGGTCAGGTTCATTGTTTTTTCTTTTGTTTATAAGTGGCAGAAGGTGAAATGCATGTCCACAAAAACGGGGAATTAGACCATAGCATTCCCGACATTGACCAAATATTAATTAACCCTTGTCCTGCTGAATAAATTAAGAGGCCACGCCCATTTCTAATTTTCAGCCAATCAGATTACTTGATCCAGATTGTTGATATAAATTTACATACTTATTGGCAAACAGTGCAGATCCAGTTCAGAAGCCAACTGATCTAGATTTACACTGTTTGTGTTGAGGTTTTATGGCCCAGTCAACCCAATGGGGTCATGTCGAGCGCGGTCAGTTTATCTAACCACACGTTTACTGGGCAGGATTAGTCCTCTAAGCGGTTAACCAGTATTGTGCACATTCTTTCGCCAGAAACTGACAACTGCCCTTCTTGAATCAGCGGAAGGGAGAGAATGACCGTAGAAAATATTTCACGATCAATCTCTACGTAAGAATGTTGCCGACCTCGGCGGGGGTTGAACCCGCGACCTCCTGGTCTCCAGTCGGACGGTAGATCCAACTGAGCCACCGAGGCCGGCATTTACATTTGTTTGCAAAGGCAGGGTATATCAGGGTTCAGCAGGACAAGGGTTAAAAGCAGTCATTTAATATTTGTGTTTCCTTCTATTGCGATTTAACCTACGTCTTCGAGGACAGAACTTGAAAGGCGGTCTCCATCTCCCATTTGTACAGGTACTTTTACTTGACTTTCTGGGTCCACGGGTGCAGTGTTGTACAACTGTCATTCTGTTGGCTACCTGACGTTCGGCTCTTTCACCAGACGAGAGATAAGTGTAGTAGCGCCCCCTTCTCTTAGGAAGTTTACAAAAAACTGAAAATATCAATGGTTTTAGCTTAACCCTAGCCTTGCAGAATTAATTAACAATAAGATTACTTGAACCGGATTTTTGATTGCAATTCACATATTTAATGACAAACAGTGCAGATCCAGATCTCTTGACTTCTTCAAAAGCCAACTGATCTGGATCTACACTGTTTGCTTCAGCTAGAGAAGAGTTAACAAAATAATCACCATCATAATAAAAGGACCGGGACACAGCAGAATTGGTACAGATTGCATGTGCTCCCAGCAAAGACTCGTATCAGCTTGTGCATCAGCAGCGACGACTCATATAAGCCTGTGCATTGGCTATCCAGAATGTGCCCACTGAAGAGTGTGATGTGAATGCGCGAATGCGCAGGCTGATCTAAATCTTCACTGGTCACACATGTCCGAAGGTACGTTTTCGAACGTTGTCGCTCAAATTTAGTCGGAACAAAACGAGTAATACGCCTGACCAAAATGAACCGAACATTTAGAAGAACATTTGGAAAATATTTTCTGTAATACCGTGGCAAGATAGTAAGAGATGCCGGATGGTCCCTGGCTAGCATTCTTTATAAATCTATAGCGGGCCGTTCTGGGGCAGGACAACACTGTCATAAGTTACCGGGTGCTGTATCTTAAAGAGTGAAAAAGGCGATATTGGCATCCATCGATACAAATATCGTTCACCTATAAGTCAAGGCAAGGATAGCAAACCATGAATCTTCGAATTTCGATCGTCCCTGTTGCAAAAGTGTTGAAAGGCCAGCACAGCATTTAGAAATCACTCTGGATTGCCGACAAAAAAATTTAGAAAATGCTTTGTATAAAGTGATATCGTTAAACCCTGTTGCGAAGATTTGCCGTTTAAAGTTTATTTTAATCATTAAAATTATGCAATAACTAAATACTCTCGCAAAATGTGAAATATAAATCCTATTAGAAGTAACCCGAAGAACACCAGCGCCTAAAAAGAAATGTCGAAATCATGGAAATTATACTTTTAGATATAGTAAAACTTCAATCACTCGAACACCGACAGCTCGGTTACCATCGCTTCTACCGATAGCTCAAGAAAACAAATATTTCGGGATATTTTAAGGATATTTTCTTATTTTATTATGAAACTGTATGTTGTGTGTAATTAAAATCGCCTCATCGAGGCGATTCTAATGAGGACACTCAACATACTATTATTTTATAAAAGTATCTTGACTTGGTGCTATGATTCACCCTCAGTGTCTCGAACTAATTATTTCTAGAACTTATTTCCATGGTCCCAAAGATGTTCGAACCATTGAAGTTTGATTGTAGTAAAGCTAAGCTTAGAAAAGGGTTTCCGTTTCATTCGGCAACTTAACCCATTTGTGCCGAGTGGACTCTGCTACCTTAACTCTTTGGACTGGTCCATTTCCAAAAGAAGGAAGTCTGCTAGTTATCATTATTACCAGGTTTGATAGAAATTCTTGTATTTAATGCAAACTGTGTAGATCCTGATCAGACGCCGCGTTTTGCGGCGTCTGATATGGGACTAAACTGTTTGCCAATGCCCCTTTTGGGGGACGCTAGGCATAAATGGGTTTACTCCTAAACAAACTTATCCTGTTTTGTCCCCCTTAACTCATTGTAGTCTGGATAACCCTAAAAGGGTAATTAGCAAACAGTGCAGATCCAGCTCAGACACATCCCCTGTACTATTTGAGAAAAAAATTGCTCGTTTAGCTATAATTCGTTTGTACACTCTTCCATTTGTTCCAATTAGATATTATTAACCCATTTATACCTAGCATCCCACAAAAGGGACACTGGCAAACAGCAAACGCGGCGTCTGATCAGGGTCTGCAGTGTTTGAATTAAATACAGAAATTTCTATAAAAATGGTAATAATTAAAACTGACCAGACATCCCTTAAATGGAAAATGGACCGATCCAAAGAGTTGAGGTAGCAGAGTCCACTCGGCTAAAATGGGTTAATATGTTTGTTTGTGTTGAGGATTTACGGCCCAGTCAGCCCAGTGGGGTCATGCCGAGGTCAGTTTACCTAACCTAGCCTTTTACTGGGAAGGCTTAGTCCTCTATGCGGTTAACCAGTATTGTGAACATTCTTTCGCCAGAAACTGACAACTGCCCTTCTTGAATCAGCGAAAGGGAGAGAATGACCGTAGAACATATTTCATGATCAATCTCCACGAAAGAATGTTGCCAACCTCGCCGGGGTCGAACCCGCGACCTCTTGGTCTCCAGTCGGACGCGCACCCAACTTAGCCACTGAGGCCGGCTAGGGTAAATATATAACAGATTATCAAAATACCGAGACAAAAAGTTCTGCACTGAATCATGACAAAAAAAAAGTGCAAATTGTCTTATCCTGAGAGAATGCTGTGCGACAAACGACTTTCTGAAAGATGACATAAATAGATTAGTTTTGTGGAGAAATCATACATTTGTAATCTGTTAACCTATTGTAGTCCGGAGACCCCTTAAAGGGTAATTGGCAAACAGTGTAGACCCAGATCAAACGCCGCAGAACGCGGCGTCTGATCAGGGTCTCCACTGTTGCAATTAGTTCAACCATTTTCTCTAGGAATATCTAAGTCACATAGCCTGACATATCTAAAATTGAAATTAAAATCTTTCAATATACAGAGTTTGGGAGTTCATTCAGTCTACAATGGGTTAAGTTAGCCAGCAGCAGACCAGATCAACAAATCTTTAACCTGGTAATTTAAATATCTTGGCCCAGTTGTTCAAAGCATCGTTAGCTTAACGAGCTCGTTAGTGGTCAAAATGTTAACTGTTCTAGTAAGTACAATATCTAATTCTGTGCTATTTTTACTGAAAAAAAAATGCGAGTAGCTTTTGCAAATCACATTTTTTCAGCCAAAGTATTAGCGTGTATGCCATATTTAATGATCAAAGTTGTAACGATACGTTAACTAACAACATCGTTAGTTTTGAACAACTTGGCCCAGTACACTAGATTTTAAAATGGTTTTAATAGTTTCACCAGCAAAGACAGTAGATCAGCTGGCAAGCAGACGATCCAACTGCCTAGTCAGTTTTTTTGGGATGATACAAAAACAACTCATCTGTCTTCTACTCATTGTGCTGGAATTCTTAAGAGGGATGGTCAAAACTTCATAGGAGCCGACTCCGTCAACATTGTTTTGCCTCTTTTCTGAAAAGGGTTCTACTCTAAATGGAAAGAATTTGCTCCCTTTGGGAGCAAATTCTTTCCTTTTGGAGTAGACCCCTTTTCAGAAGGGGCTTGATGTGCAATAAGACAAAAAAGGGATATTACAAAAGTAAAAATGGCAGAAAATGGCTGTGAAAAAAAAAAAAAAAAAAAAAAAAAATGGAAAAAAATGGCCTTGTAAAATATGGCAGAAACTCAACACAAGTATACAGTCCCCTTGAGGTTAATGTGCTCACCTATGCAGCGTGGTTTACTCGGTTTCCAGTCTCCGTTTATACAAGTCGCTTCTCTGAGGCCATCTTTCGGGACCCAAGACCAGGGACACTTTAGACGAACCATACTCCCATTCTGAAGTCGTGCTGGAGAGCCAATGTCGTTTACTACGGAGAACTTGTCTTGAAGCGATTCACATGTTTCTGTAAAAATGTTAATGAACAATACAATGTAATGTAATCTTGGTAATTTAGGGGTGAGCGAATACATTTTCAGGACCGACAACTCTGAATTATCTCCTAAAAGCTCCCTTTAGGAGCTAATTCTATACTTTTAAAGTAGACATATATAAGGATAATTAACAAGTTCTTAACAGTTCAGCGTACATCTATCCATTGAATCCTAAAATTGAATTTGCAAGTAAGCAACATTGTGACATCTGAATGAAAAAAAAAATAATACGAACACATGCCTTTGCCACAATGTAATCAATAAATCTTTACAGTCGAGCCCTATTTTTAGACAGAGAGTAATGATTTCGTACATGATGACCAACCAAATATATTCTGAAAGGAATTAATCCCCTCTGTTGGCATCTTATCTGTGTGTCAGGTTCTGTAGGTATTCAATATAAAAAATGCCACAGAATACCGAGCACATTTGGAATAATCAAACTAATAAAAATCTCTTCAAATGTAACAGTGAAATAGAGGATATTTACTCTTTTGAAGTGAATACCAGAAATAGTTTCATCGAATGTTATGAAAACATCAGTATTTTTACGAGTGCGAAGCAGGAGTGAAAATTTAAATGTTTTTATTACACGAAAATATTTATGGTATTTACTTCAAAAGAGTAAATTTTCCTTTTATTTTAATGTTTCCATGATAAATTGTTTCTGACGTCACAACTGACCGTCACCAAACAAAACGTGAACGAAATGTCGTCGAAGTTCAGTACCTACCACATGCGCTAGACAGACAAAATCAAATTTTTGTCAGATCAAAATAATTTTGGCACTAAACAGTTCCGTATTTTCTAATTTGGAAAATGAAAACCCACACTTGGTAGTTTTGTTGAGAAACAAAGAATTTACAGGCGTTCAAACAAAGGAAGTGTCCATTTGCATCTGTTCGGGTAGCACTGTAGACTACTCATGTATTCCGAAACGAGTAGTAAAAATAACGCAATCGTGATATTTTCAGAGTGTGTGGAGTTGGCTTGGGACAACCATAACCAGTACTTTACTACACAGTCGACTCTCGTTATCTCGAATTCTAAGCGACTCTCTGAAACACTTCGAGATATCCGTACCTCGAAATATCAGTTGCAGAAGTGAGGAAAACAATAAATCGAACAACCACATTTAACAAATGAAGATGTAATTTGACTCCAGAAGTTAGAGATACGAGTTGAAAATATTGTGGAAAAGAGGAGAAATTGCTCCTTAGGAGCAGTTTCTCCTCTTTTCCACAATATTTTGTTACCTGTTCTTATATTTCCAAGTTAAAACAGGGACCAGAATTTCACTTCGAGATAAGCGGTTCTTCGAGATAAGCGAGGTCGAGATAACGAGAGTCGACTGTACTTTACTACTACGGAATAAATCAAATACCAAAATTCATACTACAAACTCCAAGCAAACTTCATTCTTATATTTTCACATTCGGAGAAATATCGATATTTTTCACTTGTGAAAATATTATTTTTATTTATTTCGGATATACATTGATTTCACCGCTTGCAATAAAATAAATCTATCAACGTTGATACTTTTATTACCTTGATTACTATGTTCGAAATAAATCGCATTTATTGTTAATATGTTTTATTCTGTAAAGAGACAAACAAACTGACCACAGACAAGTAAGTCAAGCGCAAGCCCCACCTACCCCCATCACCGAAAAGGTCCCGGACTGAAAAAATATCACTATTTTTACGTATGTAATTAGCCTACAGGGTTCTAAAGCTTAAAATGCATCTGAAATGAAGCATGACGTCGCATCTACGTTAATGCGACGTTGTAGTATAAACGTAATGTGCCCGCTGGGTAGATCTATATGACGTTGCATCGACGTTGTATAAACGCCATGTGCCCGTTAGGTACATGACGTTGCATCGACGTTAATGCGTTAATATATAAAGTATAAACATCATGTGGCCACTGGGTATTACTTAGTACCTACTAATAATGCATCTTGGTACAGGCATCGTCCATTGACCGTTCTCACAAATCATGGTTTCATTTCCCTTCATGCGGAAGCCTTCATGACATGTCATGTAATATTTTCCCGGCGATTCAGCAGGAACAATTTCCCCATTCTCAATGTCTGTTCTCTCGCATTCATCACGGTAAACTGAAATGTTTACTATATCCCCAGTAAGCATTCTTTATAAATCTATAGCGGGCCGTTATCGGCCCGTCAGCTACCCTGACGGGCCGATAACGGCCCGGTATAGATTTATAAAGAATGCTAGCTGGGCATACTGAACATGTACATTGTATCCAATGCAATATAAAAATGATAATAATAATAAAGGGCAAGTTATAAAACCTTTTTCACACTAAAATCAATCTATGTACATGAATATTAAAATCTCCTGCGTTTGAGTTCTTATCCAGTGCTTGATTGCGAAAAAACAAATGTAACATAACTAGCAAGTTAAGAATCGTATGTGTGTGTGTGTGTGTGTGTGTGTGTGTGTGTGTGTGTGTGTGTGTGTGTGTCCTCACTTCTGTGTGTGCTCAAGTAATGAAATTTTGCGTTTATGTGTGCGGGTGTGTGTATGTGTGGTTAACAACCGACCTGTCAGTATTTTATACTGTATCAAGCCTTTCCCCAAACGGAGAGAGAGAAAATGATAGGATGGACGATACGAGAAAAATAATCATCCTGCTCCTGGTGCAAGTATAAACCCTATTATCAAACAATCTATTTAAAGTAGGACACGCTGTAGACAAAATTATAACCAGAAGACTACACTATGTAAAGTTGTGCCTTCGGAGCAAATGAGGACAGCGAAGGCCCTATAACGTCGATGCAACGTGATGCGACGTTGTATAAACATGACGTTGCATCGACGTTAATGCGACGGTTTTTTTTACATCAAGTTGCATCGACGTTAATGTGACGTTGTGTAAACATGACGTTAATACAACGTCGCATTAATGTCGATGCCGTTGCATCGACATTAATGCGACGTTGTATAAACGTCATGTGTCTGCTAGGTTCATTATCCGTTTTCAGAATTATTGAATTCTGTACAATGAGTATGTATTGCAAATACCCTTATCAGATTGTGCAGTTTTGCTGACTGATCTGTATCTTTACTGTTTGCATATACTCATGACGTCGCAGCGACGTCAGAAAAACGTTATTACGACGCTGTGTGTTAGCTGGGCCAGAACGGTCAGCAGAAATAGTGTTGGGGGAGGAGTGAAGTGGGCTAGAACCTGGTTTTAATGCGCTGCCCCTAATTCGCCCTTGAACCTTAAAGCTATATCGTTGTGTCGGAATGTTTATATAATTACGAACATAATGTATATAGATCAATTATGCCATGCTGAATAAAGTAAGATGCCACGCCCACATCTAATTTTCAGCAAATCAAATTACTTAACCAATCACATAGTGGCCTAAATTCCTAACATTCAGCATGAAATATCTCGCGATGTAGATGGTCTACATACATACAAATATGATAAATCAGTCATACAATGGTTCTGCGCGTGTACGTGCGATAATGCACTCGCTCACGCTCGTGCATTATCGCATCGTACATACGCACGAACCATGGTATAACTAAGACTTAATCCAGGTTGTTGATACACATTCACATACGTATTAACAAACAGTGCAGATCTAGATTAATTGGCTTCTTCAGTAGCCAACTGATCTAGATCTGCACTGTTTGCAAAGGCAGGGTATGTCCGTGTTCAGCAGGACAAGGGTTAAGCGAACATAATGCACCTGGTAGACTTTCCGCAATGTTTTACAATTATGTGAATTCCAATTTCCTTTGCTCTAGGACAACTCCCTCCTGAAAATGGGTTTATTCTAAGTTGGGATATATATTCTTTTCTTTTAGACCCCTTTTCAAAAGGGTGAAAATGTATCCTTTCTCTTAAATCTGTGAATCCAATGATTTGTAAGCGGAAGTAGACGCGAAAGTTCCCATCTAACTGCGCAGATGCACAGACTTACATGTACAGATGACATATAGACCTCTTTTACCATGTTGCGTATCATATAAAATACAAAACTTATGGTTGTCTGTTATAGTCTTCCTTTTTTCGAAAATATAAGTGAAGATACCCAGGAAATACCACAATCACGAAGCACACCCCTCTCGAGGGACCGAAACAAGGAGAGACGAGAAACAAATAATGACAAAAAACACCACACGTTAATCCTTAAAATGCCAAGAAAATCTGCATCTGCACATTTCGTCTGTTTATGTCGTCTGCTGAATATTCTTGCAAACTTTTCAAATCTATTTTTGCATACAGGCAAACAGTGTGGACTCTTATCAGACTGCTCCTAGCAGTCTGATCTGGGTCCACAATGTTGGCAAAAATGACTTTTAAAATCACAAGTAGATGACAAAGCAGACGACAATTGTTGTGATTGGCAGTTCAAGGGTTAAACCACAGACGCACAAAGAGGAATCGCCGTGGAACGGTCAGTAGGAAAACTACTGGGCACGCGCGTGCATGTGTGTACAGGGGCGTGGGGTGGGGAAGGGGCATGGGAGCTGAAACCAGTTTTAATCGTGCGAAACCTCACCCTTAATTCTGATGCAGCTCCAAGGCATATAGGCCCCTTTCCCATGTTGAACACCATAAAAAAACAACAACAACAACAAAAAAAAAAACAAAAAAAAACTTACGTCTACACGTTATAGTCGTCCCATTCCAAACGCCATTAATACAAGTCCTTCTGCTATCGCCTTCCGGTCTATACCTAGGAGAGCAGGTGTATATGATGACAGTTCCATGCCGGTTATCATCAACACTTCCAGTTATTATATGTATAGAAGCATTAGGGACTGGCTCAGGCTTATTGCAATTGTTTGGTTCTGAAATTTTCGGCGAAAAGCAACAAGTTATATTACTGTCATATTACGAAAATTTTTGAGGATTACCAAAAAATTTATCCTAAATATAGGAACATCATTTAACTCCTTTACCCACTTTTGCCGTGTGGACTCTTCTACCCTAGCTCTTTGGACCGGACCGTTTAAAATAGAAGGGGTAAGTTTTTATTATTACTATGTTTTTATACAAATGCCTGTATATAAAGCAAACAGTGTAGACACTGATCAGACGCCGCGTTCTGCGGCGTCTGATCGGGATCTACACTGTTTGCTAATGTCACTTTTATTGGACGCTAGGCATAAACGGGTACATATACTCGCACTTATCCTAAAGTTGGAAGTCCATTTCACTACAGGCTGATGTACCTGGAAAAAGCTAGATGGCAAACAGTGTAAACTCTGATCAGACGCCACATTGTGCTGCGTTTGATCTGGGTCTACACTATTGCTCATGTCTGCCTGCCCCAATATTTATGGTAAATACAGCATGTCATCAGATTTGCGACTTTATAAGCAGTCAGGTCTAGAAACTAATTCCCCTACCCACCCCATCTTGCCCATGCTCGGTAGAAGTCCACATCCATTATAACAAACAGGGGTTTTATACAGTCCAGTATAGGGAAAGGATAGACAAACAATGTAGATCCTGACGTGATTACCCATTGAAGGCTAAGATCTATACAGTCGAAGCTCAATGGCTCGAACAACTTTGGGACCATGGAAATTCGTTCGAGACATGGGTAGTTCGAACCACTGAGGGTTAATCATGGCACCAGTTCAGGAAGCAAATAGCGATAATTTAGGAAAATCTTTTCGATTTTCTACACAATGATTATATATTGAGTGCACTCATTAGAATCGCCTCGATGAGACGATTCTAATGAGTACACACAACATACAATTCCATGATAAAATAAGAAAAAAATCCCTAAATATTTGTTTTCTTGAGCTATTGGAAGGATTTTTTAGGGACCGAAAAACGAGTTCGAATCATCCACGGTAAACGAGCCACCCGGGTTCGAGCCATTGAGGTTATACTGTATTATGTAAAGGCGAAAGGAACAGAACACGATCTTATCGGACAGCTGGTCTGAGTGTACGCATCTAGTATAGCGACACAAAGCCTTATGTGTTGTCCACTTCTGAAAAAGGATCAACTCTAAAACGAACGAATTTGCTACCTGCATGTGGGAGCAAAGTTTTGTCTTTTAGAGTAGGCCTAGACCCTATTCAGAAAAGGCTAGGTGTGCAGGGAAGCAAACACAATGTTACAAAAGTTTTCCTTGTAGAAAATGGCTGAAACGTTACTAGTGTGTATCCAATCTCTTTAATTGTTTTTTATTTTTATTAACCCATTTATGCCGAGTGGATTCTTCTACTTTCACTCCTCGGACCGGTCCATTTCCTATATAAGGGAAGTCTGGTTAGTTTTTATTATCACCATGTTTTATAGAAATTCCTGTATTTAATGCAAACAGTGTAGACCCTGAGCAGACGCCGCAGCGTCTGATCTGGGTCTGCACTGTTTACCAATGTCCCTTTTATAAGATGCTAGGCATAAATGAGTTAAAGTTCTAAAGAGTGGGTTTGGTAACCTACGGGTTAGTATTCTCGACTTGCGAGCGGAAGGTCGTTGACCCAAACCTCGCTACGTTCGTCAGATTTTCAGAACATTACTGTAGTATGCTTGCATCATACTAGACATACCCTGGTTTGTGTATAATAGCCGCAACACAAGAAAGCGTACCTTCTGACATGTGCGCACAACGAAAAGTCAAACCAACTTGCGCATCCGCTCAGCCCGATCAAAGTCTTCATTGTCCGTATCAAGAAACTTTGCACTCTTGGCTATCCAAAATGCACCCAGTGAAGATTCTGATCAGACTGCGCAATGCGCAGTCTGATCTGAATCTTCGCTGGGCGCACATGTCCGAAGGTACGTTTTCTGACATTTCGGCCCATAAAAGTGGACAGGGGACGCTTGGTGCTGACAGGGGCACCAAGCGTGCACGAGCGATCCACTGAAACAAGGCTGTACATTTTACGTTTTCTTCACGTGTTGATGAGAGTTACAGAACAGCACAACATTTAGCCGTCTTTCAGTCTGAGGATCGACCCACCGTCGTGCAATCAAATAGGGATGCAAAGTTGGTTTAAACAATAGTTTATTGAATATAATATGTACAACACAAACATACAATATTGACATAAAGGATCAGATAACAAGCTAATTATAGCTTATGTGAAATCTTCTCCTAGAAGCAAAGTTATCAACCGTAATTTGGTAAATATGTCATGCATGCAGTTTACCGCAGAATATCCATGTTGCTACTTATCTTTTTGAAGCGAGTGACAATCTTTTTAAATAGCGCGGAAAATCAGTTTTGCTAACAATCTATCTGAATATTAAAACGGAATGAGCTGTTTTGCTTTAAATTTTAAGCCAAGTACGTATGAATTACAGATTTTAGACAGACTGACATAAAACACGACTTTTAATTCTAGCGAACGATATTTGACAAAACCCACGAAAATTTAACACCATGAATTATACATTGGCCGCGCCATGCGAAAATGTGTCTTCGGACATAGTCTGCACAGTCTGAGCGGGCCCTTCATTGTCCGCTAACAGAATAATTGGATACTACTTTCATTATACTTTGCGCCTTTGCACATCACGAAAACACGCCTATATAATTTTGACCCCCTTAAACCCCACTTTTATATAGTAAAACTGGGGTTTACAGGGGTATACATTATTTTTCATATTTCTGCTAAAAACCATAGATTGTGGGTACTCATTAGAGCCGAGGCGGTTCTAACGGGTACCCACAATCTATGTTTTGAGCAGAAATATAAAAAATATCAGATTTTTCATCTGAAAATTTTCAGTTTTTGGAGGTGAAATTTTCTATATATGCGAATGGGCGTGTTTTCATAATGAGGATGACCTGAAACTGCGAATTTTGCGCATGTTCGAAGGCACTTTTTTGCCTGACGCAGTTTTGCAGTTTTAAAATTTATAGATCTGCAAAAGTCCTTCCTGAGTGTGTAAATGCGAGTGCTAGTTTGTCCCTTCCTTGTTCTCAACCACAGCATAATGTCGGTTTTTTCATGGCACGGTTTAGGTACATTTATAAAGAATGCATTCCACAATGCTGTTGCATATAAGAAAACAAATGTTATAAATGCAAAAATTGTAGAGTCCAATTTGAATTTTATGTACGTGAGGCCGCATGAGTTAGCTATTCCTAAAGAAAAATGGCTAAACTATTTGCAAAAAGTGGAGACCCTGATAAGACGCATTTTGCGGCGTCTGATCTGATCTGCATTGTTAAGTTTAAACTTATTTTTATTTCCAATTTAGTACATGTACAAAACATACAATGTCATAACACAACCAGGATTAGAACGGAAGCTTTAAGCTTATTTTGTTCTTTTCCCAAAACATGCATAACTGATATATACTGGCAGAAAAAAAACAACAACAAAAAAAAACAAAAAAAAAAAAAAAAAAAAAACTAATACAATACTAATATTTACAAGCGGTTACATCTTATGCATTACATGCATGTTAATACAGTTTAAATTCGCATTATATATACTAAGAAAATAAACTAACATGTAAGGAGTATTTAGTAATTGGTATAATATTAATAATAATAATAATAATAATATTATTATTATTATTATTATTATTAATTATTATTAAGTTGGTACAATACTAGGTACAAAAAAGTGAGAATACTACTCAAAGGGTAGAAGTAAGTAGGGGAGAGAAGGGAAATAAAAGAAAAACAAAATAAGAAAATAATTGCTCTGGAGATGGAGGGGTACAGAGAGTGCAAGTAATTTCAAAATCGTTTGGTTGACTGTATGTACCTTTGCACGGATTTGAATATTTCCATGTTGGCTTCAAAAGATAGAGTTAAGTTCCCCTTTAAGAGTACATCTAATGTTATATCACAAAACTGTGAGACTTTCCGAAATAGTTCCAGTTGATGTTCATTGTAAAGCATACACTTAGAAAGAAATGGTCCGCGTTTTCCCACTACTACAAATAGTTTAGCCATTGTGTGTATGTGTGTGTGTGTGTGTGTGTAGGGGGAGGGTGGTCGCAGACTAATATGGGTTAATATCAGAACCTGACAAAATTTACAGAATAAAAAAAAGAACCTGGATAAAATGTAAGGATGTAAAAAAACTGATGCACAGAGTGGTCAGACAGGCCTAAAATATAAAAAAGAATTACCAAAGCATACACAATAATTGTTTACAATTTAACCCATTTAAGCCTAGCGTCCCATAAAAGGGACATGGGCAGAACGCGGCGTCTGATCAGGGTCTACATTGTTTGCATTAAAATACGGGAATTTCTATAAAACATGGTATTAATAAAACTAACCAGACACCCTTTTATTGGAAATGGACCGGTCCAAAGAGTTCATTCGGCATAAATGAGTTAATATGTTTCACAGTTGCAAGAGATCGCTGTAGCATTTTTCTGCACTAGTGCTGGCAAAACTGTTGCATTTTTTTATTTTGCTTTCGCTGGGACTGTGCACAGCGCCTACGAATATTGTACCAACGTTTGGTATGCAGTCCTAACAAAACTGTTTCAATATTCTACCAGGTCATATCCTCAAAAATTTGTCTTCCCGTCTGCGGTTCGTCAAACAGGAACAAAACAAATGCAGTTGACTCTCATTATTTCAAATACTTATAACTCAGACTATTGCTTAACCCATTGTAGACTAAACTAACTCCCCACACTACATATTGGAAGAGTCCAATTTCGATTTTAGGTATATCAGGCTATGTGATTTAGATATATTTAGAGAAACGTGGTTGAATTATTTGCAAACAGTGGAGACTCGTATCAGACGGCGTCTTATCTGGGTCTGCACTGTTTGCCAATTGCCCTGTTAGGGGTCTCAAGACTAAAATGGGTTAAGTCACGACTGGAGACCAGGAGGTCGCGGGTTCAACCCCCGCCGAGGTCGGCAACATTCTTTCGTAGAGATTGATCATGAAATATTTTCTACCGTCATTCTCTCCCTTCCGCTGATTCAAGAAGGGCAGTTGTCAGTTTCTGGCGAAAGAATGCGCACAATACTGGTTAAACTCTTAGAGGACTAAACCTGCCCAGTAAAAGTGTGGTTAGGTAAACTGACAGCGCTCGACATGACCCCATTGGGTTGACTGGGCCGTAAAACCTCAACACAAACAAAAGTCAAGCTTAATAAAGGCAATACTTGTTTAGATGAATATATGTTCCGTACATTTTAATTCTTTTTATCTCCAACTGCTGTTATCTCAAACCAAAAGGTGCGGTGCATTGGAAATAAAGATCCTGAGAGTTGACTATACGAACAAGAGCTTGTCTAATATCTTTCGTAGTATTAATGGGGCGCCCCAAGCGAAAAATTGCCCGAGAACATGCGCAAAATGCGCAGATTTAGATCGTTCTACGCATGCGCAAAGTATTATCCGGGCCTTTGCTCTCCATGCATACATTCTGTAGTATCTAATGAGTTTGTTATCGGTCAATGAAGGCTCTGATCGGCCTGTTCGGGTGTCCGCATATGCCTTAGCTGCGGACGTGTTTTCGCATAGCGCGGCCCATTAATGGCTTTATTGTCCCCCGTCTTTTCGAAGAAAAAAAACGTTGGACATAATATTCGGCTTTCCCTATTTCAGTAACACCGTAATTCTGTAACTCCAGTTCCGCATTATGAAACCACGCCTATTCAAATATATTGAACATTTCACCTCCAAAAACTGAAAATTTTCAGATAAAAAACTCTGTTATTTTTCATATGTCTGCTCAAATCATAGATTGTGGGTACTCATTAGAACCGCCTCACCGAGGCGGTTTTAACGATTATCCACAATCTATGGTTTTGAGCAGAAATAAGAAAAATAATGTAAACCCCTATAAACCCCAGTTTTACTATATAAAAGTGGGCTTTAAGGGAGTCAGAATTATATAGGTATGTTTTTGTGATGGTAATTCCGTAATTCCCAAATCCCCGCTCTGAGAGTAGTACCTTGTGGACACTACAGTTGTGGACGGATCGTTTTTAAATTTTCTTCATGGTCTGAAGATATCTGTATCTGTTATTCTGGAAACTACATTCACACTTGATTACTATGTCTTTGTGGGAAAGGAAAGGAAAGAAATGTATGAAAGGCAGAAAAATAGGTGACAGAAAGGCAGAACATAGTTGAATGTTTCGGAATCATCACTGGGTGTTCAGAGCAACCCGGCTACAGTAACTGCCCCTGGGTATGGTCATCCAACCGGCACAGCCCTAAAACCCCTCTGATCCTACTTGTAGACTGCCCCCTCCCTAGCTTAAAATGTAATAGAAAGCCCCAGCTTGAAGGTTAATAAGTCAGGGGCCTCGGCCACAGTAGCCGGAAAAGAATTCTATACTGGTATGGTTCGCGGAAAGAAGCTGTATTTGAAGGCATCTGATTTAGATGAGATCTGTGTAAGTTCCTTGGTGTGATTTGCTCTGGTTCGGATACTTGCTGTTGTGAGACAGGAAGAGGCTGGTATAACCACTAGATCACTGACAACTTTAAAAAGCAAGGTCAGTTGAATCTTTGTGCACCTTATGATCTTTATGCATGTGCTTTTGGTATATATTTCTGGCTTTTCAAAACTTTTTCTGGGTTTTGAACTTAGTCTTTTTCGAGCTCAAATAGTTGAGATAGTGGGTACCTTGTGGACACAACTTCTACAGTTTTAGATGTTTTTTTTTTTTTTTTTTTTTTTTTTTTTTTAATTTTGCAGGTGTTTTTGTCATGATCTGAAGTTCCTAAAACCATTTTGTTACTTTTTCTAGGGTTTGAACTTAGGAATTTTCCAAGCTTAAATTGTATATATAGTGGGTACATTGTGGACGCAACTCCTCCTACAGTTGTGGACGGTTCTTTTTTAAACTTTACAGGTGCTTTTGTCTTGGTCTGAAAATATGCATATGCTTTTGGTATATTCCTGAACTTTTTTTTGCGTTTTGAACTTGGGTCATTCTTCGAGATCAAATAGTGTAGACAGAGGGTTCCTTGTGGACGCAACATCTCCTACAGTTGTGGGCGGTTCTTTTTGAAACTTTGCAGGTGTTTTTTGTCATGGTCTGAACATTGCCAACATTAATTCAGAGCGGATACAACAAAACATCAGTTTATTTTTGAAAACGGTAGATTAACTGAAATTTTACAGGCTGTCAGATGCCACATTTTATGATCATATTAATACCATATATCATCTATTAAATCTTTCTTGGATAAAAAATGTGTCTATTTTTGTATTTTTTAGGAACATGGAGCCTTTCACGTATTCGGACGATAACATTCGCCGTATCACCAAGAAACCCCAGTGGGCTTGGAATTTCGCCATCCTCGAGACGCTGCGAGCGTTAATACATAAAATCACGTTCGGTGCAGTTATTGCTAAACGAACTTACGTTGGCGGCTAATACAAGTAAAATTAATTTCGTCCCATTTTCCATTCCTACAATGACGTTCATTATGACCTTCCATTAGGTATCCCTGGTTACATGTATACCTCACGACTGTACCGTGTGGATAATCAATGTCGTTGCCTAGCAATACCCTTGCTGTTGCCTTTTCAACTGGCCTCAGTTCATTGCAGTTCTTTGGTCCTGAAAAATAACGTTAAACTCCAGAAAAGATATACATTTCAATAACACATTTTCTTATTTCCTCACTGAATGATACGCTGTGGGTACTCATTCGAATCGTCTCTAGTATTATTAACCCCTAAGTACACATCGTATATTTTAGTAAAGAATAAAGAAAACGTTTCCACACAAAGGGATTTTATTGGTGTAAACTAATTGGGTCGCGTCAAGCGAAAAAGTGCCTTCGAACATGGCAAAATACATAGATTCAGATGCATACCGCGCATGCGCAAAGTCTCATTCGGCCATTTGTTCTCAATTCATACATTCTGTAGTGACCAATGATTCTGTTAACGGACAGCGAATGCCCGATCCGATTTTCCCCAAAGTCAATCAGGTGATCTACTCCTCAGCCCCAATAGGCTCGCCAAATTTTAAAGCCCTAACTCAAGTAGTTATCGAGATATATGGCTGACAATATGAACGCTCGACGAATGGACAAATGGACGTAGGACCCAAAAGTTATACGCCCCTCGAATTTCTTCGAAGTTGGGGGCATAATTAATGTTTACTGACCATAGTGTAACTTGGGATTATACGATTTGCATTAAAATTTCAGTATCCCCATTGCAACGAAATGTGTATAACGTTATTGTCAGTATAAAAAGCAGCCATCGATCTACTAGTTCAATATAAATTGTTATTAATCAAGTACAGGTGTAATTTCGTATTGGCCGAGTTACAAGTAATCAGTCGGCTGTAGACCGAGGACCTGAACTATACGTAAATGAAATTACTTGGTTAACAATGGTTAATGACAATTTTATGAAATAAATTCTCTAGTTATGATGTCATTTCAAATATTGACATATTATTATATCGGTCACAAAGTCGGCCAATACAGAGAAACCTGGCCAATAAAGCCTAAATTCGGCCAATACGATTAGGCCCAATATCCATAACGTCGTTTCCATCGGCACCGGAAATGACATAATCTGTGTTGATCGAGTCGTATTGGCCGAGTTCCGGCTGTATAGACCGAGTGTCTTTGTATCGGCCGAGTGTGATTGATATGATTTGAACAATTTTCGCCCTATATGTTAAAAGTGTATCAAGTGGGCGACGTAAAACCCCGTTTGATTATTTAATATTATTATCATTACCTGTGCAACTTGGCATCCTTGGTTTCCATCGGCCTCGATGACATATTATTACGTGATACTTCATTATCAAGTCACTAATAATGTCCGTATTGCATACGACGACGACACGATGGTATTGCCCAACTCGATGACCACGGGGTAGGGGGCTTATGTCAGCCCCGTACTGCAGCCTGAACGTCGCACGATCATAAAGTGTCCCTCTTGGTATGATACAAACTGCGGAAAAATAGGTATTATTAAATTATACACAATTCAAGAAAAGGGTCATTATGCCATATGCAGGCAACGAATGCCTTGATCAGCCTGCGTAGTCGCGTAGACTGATCAGGTCCTTCGTCACCCGCTTACAGAATCATGGATATTATAGAAAGTGTCGACGAAAGGAGAAAGCCCTGATCGGACTGGTGTTGATAATCGGCCAGAATTTATCACGAAAACATACCTATATAATGTTGACCCCCATAAACCCCACTTTTATACAGTAAAACTGCGGTTTACAGGGGTATACATTATTTTTCTTATTTCTGCTCAAAACATAGATTGTGGGTACTCGTTAGAACCGCCTCGCCGAGGCGGTTCTAACGAGTACCCACAATCTATGATTTGAGCAGAAATATGAAAAATATCAGAAATTTATCTGAAAATTTTCATTTTTTGGTGGTAAAATTTTCAGTATATTTGAATACGCTTGTTTTCGTAATGTCATAGTCGATCATCGCTTTTGTGAAACCGACTGATCATCGACTAATACTCGACTTGTAGAAAATATAAACATTCTTATTTTAACCTCTTTCAGGTACTTATTCATAGCTCCGGATCAATGAGGGGTAGCCACATAATATTTTTCTTGTTTCTCCATGGCGAGGTTCTTCTAATGAGTACCCACAACATATGTTTTCATGGAGAAATAAGAAATATATCTGTACTTTTTACTTGAAAAAAGTGTCTAATTTCAGGCTTTTTTTTTTCAAATTTCTTAACCTTCATTGACAACAATTTCATTTTAAAAACTTGCCTATTAAAATAAAAAAGTGAGAAAAATGTGTCTATAAATAAGAATTTTTCGATTAGTCGACTATAAAAAATCTTTCCGATCATCATTTACAACAGGCCAAAGTGACTGATGATCGATTATAATCGATCATCAGCGACAACACTAGATCGGACTGAGCAGATGCGAAGGCAGATATGGGCCTTCGCAGTTCGTGTATGGCATAAACGCCCTTCTACTGTATTGAGGATCACATAAACTTGGATCGCAGCACGGCAAAACCTATCTGGCGACATACATGTCCTATACAGAGAGAGACCACATCCTAGGGACACAATTTAGATGTAATGAACAAGCTTTTGACATTTCAACTTTTTTACAAGTTTCAAAAAAATCTATTTCGACTTTTCATCACGAAAACACGCTTATATAGTTTTGACCCCCTTAAACCCCATTTTATATAGTAAAACTGGTGTTTACAGGGGTATACATACATTTTCTTATTTCTGTTCAGAAACATAGATTGTGGGTACTTGTTAGAACCGCCTCTACAGAGGCGGTTCTAACAAGTAACCACAATCTATGTTTTGAGCAGAAATGTGAAAAATAGCAGAGTTTTTTTTATCTGAAAATTTTCAGTTTTTGGAGGTGAAATTTTCTATATATTTGAATAGGCATGTTTTCGTAATATGATTTTATAAGGATTTTTCCACTTGAGTCGACGGGATAAAGTACGGTGTAATCTACTTCCATTTCTTTCATACATTCTCAAAATGATTAATATCATGTTTCAAATAGTTAGAGTTTAGTCTGTACCGCCTCTTTCTGTACTTTTAGTGTTTTGTTTTGTTTTTAAAGTAGAACGTGTCCTTGCCAAAATGCTTTGAATATAATGAGCCACGTAAAACCCAGAGATAAAGTGTGTAGTGAAGTGGATCATAAAGTAATGGTACTTTACCCTTGAATTTAGCTGTATGATTATACATAGGTCTAGATAAGAGTGGGTATCAGGTAAATAGATTTCTTATTACTTGACGAAAACATACGTTGTGGGTACTCATTAGAAGCGCCTCGGCGAGGCGCTTCTAATGAGTACCCACAGGTACTCATTAGAAGCGCCTCGGCGAGGCGCTTCTAATGAGTACCCACAACATATGTTTTTGTCGAGAAATAAGAAAAATGTAGATACTTTTTGGTTGCAAAAAGAGCTATGATGATATAAACTAGACCTTTCACCACGAAAAAAGACACACACTTATTTTTGCAGGAGAGATCAGGTTGTTCCAGTTAAAAATGTAGTGTCTTTTATGAGGAAGGTTGGCCCTTTTACTTTTATCTTGCCCAAATTCCTTGTTTTTTTTTTTATATTAATTCGGCCCACCACTTACAAGATGAATTTATCAGTCAATCCCACATAAAGGGTACATACATGATTTTGGTTTTCTGGAGAACCCCTTGCAGCCTTGTTTCTATTTATTTATTTATTTATTTATACCTCAACAACGGTAAAATTCCATTTATTTGAACAAAAGATACCCACAGAACTGCCTTTGTGAGAAGAATTTCCACTTGTAAAGCATAGCAATTATACTTTATATACAGAAAGTGTGTGAAGCTCTCACCTTTCTACTTGACAATATTTATATCAGATTTGGATTGCCGGACTCGGTGGCTAAGTTGGATGCGCCGTCCGACTGGAGACCAGGAGGTAGCGGGTTCAACCCCCGCCGAGGTCGGAAACATTCTTTCGTGGAGATTGATCATGAAATATTTTCTACGGTCATTCTCTCCCTTCCGCCGATTCAAGAAGGGCAGTTGTCAGTTTCTGGCGAAAGAATGTGCACAATACTGGTTAACCGCTTAGAGGACTAAGCCTGCCCAGTAAACGTGTGGTTAGGTAAACTCACCGCGCTCGATAAAACCCCTTTTGGGTTGACTGGGCCGTAAAACCTCAACACAAACAAATATCAGATTTGGTACTAAGCTATTTTAACAAATTGTGGGTATTCCGATGGGTATTAATTGCGCACCGCTTGAAGCTGATTTGTTCTTGTTCTGTTCTGTAAGAGACTTCACGATGTCTCTTCCTGACGAAAAGCAATCTAAGTTATTGAAGCATTCAGCTCGACGTTTTGATATTTGGACCTTTTATTTAATATTGACAATAACTACTTCGATGGTTTGCTCAGTCAAATTTATCCTTCAGAGCTTCAATTAAATAAAGCAAATTCTTCTGAAACTGAAGCCCCATTTGTTTCTTTTAGATGGGTTTATTTCATTTAAAAAATATGATAAACGCGATGATTTTGATTTTGAGATTGTAAATTTTCCTTACATGTACTTGGATGGAGGTGTTCCACGTCGAGCATCCTACAGTGTTTATATATCGCAACTTATTCGGTTCGCCAGAGTGTCTAGTTATCTTACTGACTTCAACACTTGAAATAAATTATTAACTGCTAAACTTCGAAATCAGGGTTATCGGTACTATGCAAAGCCTTTTTCTAAATTTTATAGACATCATTTCGATTCAGTTTCAAAATTTAATGTTGGACTTACATCTCTTCTGCAACAAGGCCTATTGGAACCTGAATTTTATGGTGACTTAGTACATAAATTCATAAAAATATATGCTTGCAATGATTTTAGCACTCAATTTCGTAAAAACATTCTTCGATATATAAACATTGGGTACAACATAAATGTAATACGACAGACTACATGCATGGTAGAAAACTCAATCACGGTTAATAACTTTGCTTCCCTATTTTGTCAGTTTCTGGCGAAAGAATGTGCACAGTACTGATTAACCGCTTAGAGGACTAAGCCTGCCCAGTAAACGTGTGGTTAGATAAATTGACTGCGCTCGACATGACCCCATTGGGTTGACTAGGCCGTAAAACCTCAACACAAACAAACGTGCTTCCCTATCTGGTTGCACGTCGGCGGGTCGGGTCTCAGAACCTATGACGGCTCCGGCCTAAAGACTTTTAAGTAAGTCGGTTGGTGCCTGATGCTCTGGGTCTGGTCGAGCCTACCGGAGTCTTACTGTTGGCTTTCTTTTGCTTCAGCATTTCAGTTATTTTTTTTGCTGTACAGTCCTCATCGTTGTTTCATCTCTGTATTGTTTTTTTTTATGTCCTCGGAGATGTTGGATTGATGAGTTAGAAACCCTTCACGCTGACTGACCAAATTTCTTGTGTAATTGTGTAAACCACGGCAGAACTAAGGGCGAGGGTTGTGGCCATGTAAAGTCGATTTAAGTCTCCCCCCCCCCCCCCCCCACACACACACACACACACACACGCCCCAGTGAAAAGGAAAAGTTTCCATTTCCAAGGTACCGTTACAAGACGGTGCTTCTGCTGTGGTTTACTATTTCTGTCATTGTATGTCTTTGAATGTTTGTCCTGGTAAAATTTTGCCGTTTGGCCAATTTTTGGGAAAGAAACTGTCCTTTTGGCTTTCCGCTTGTAGTGTTTTGATTGCGGTGCCGTTGCTTTAAGTGCGTTGTTCTTTCCCTTTGGCGTCTTGGAGGGAAGGTGTTAGGTAATGGTATCGATTCCTGATCATTGCCTTCCTTTCCATTTAATCTGGAAATAGACGGGATTGACTGTATATCGTTAGAGCTGACATTGAGAAATAAGACAGTCCTGTTTAGTGTATTTTATAGACCACATAATGTCTCAGCTCAAACCTTAGTAGATATTGAAAATACTATTGATCTCGCATTTGATACTAATATTGAAAATATCATAGCTACTGGTGATTTTAACTTAAATTGTCTTGATCCGGGTAGCAAACGTAGATTTTCGTCTGTGTTTGACCAGTATAATCTTGCTCAATTGGTTCGGGAACCTACCCATTTCACTGAAAATTCCTAATTGATTTAATATTTACTAAAAATGAACCTTTTGAAATTTTAGTGGAGTTGGTGAAGCATTTTTGCACCAGAATTTACGATATCATTGCCCTGTCTTCGCAGTGTTTAATTTTGATAAATGCAAGCAACTATGTTTTAGGAGGCGGATATGGAAGTATAATGAAGCTGACTATGTACGTTGCAGGAGATGATTCAAAGAAGCATGATATGCTTGTTTTCAAATCCTGTATGATTGTGCCGTTGTATTCTGCCGATGTACTTAAATGTAAATGTTTGATATTTTGAAATGAAATATTGTTTAAACCAAGCTTTCTTACTTTGGAGATTATTGTTTTACGTCATCTTGGTCAATGGGCTGCGACCATTTTCCTTATCCCAATGAGGATCCATATGAAACATGATTCATAATAGCCCAGTGACTTCATAGAAAAAAATCCTTAAAAAGGACGCACAGACGGACGGACAAATGACGGGATATACATGTAATAATTTAAGCACATTCTGAGCTTTCGGTTCAAGTGAGCAACAAAGTTTCGGAACTTTATAAAAAC
Organism: Anodontia alba; assembly: GCA_964016985.1. Taxonomy (NCBI): domain Eukaryota; kingdom Metazoa; phylum Mollusca; class Bivalvia; order Lucinida; family Lucinidae; genus Anodontia; species Anodontia alba. The sequence goes on from OZ024821.1 coordinate 131,226,439, forward strand.
AGTCCAGCAAAAACAAGACCCGAACAGTTCAAAAGCAGTTCCGGAACCAGTGACCAGAACATTACGACGTTCCGTAAGACAACTGTTTACAAACAAGGTTATGTGAGCCGTGTCAAGCGAAAAAGTGCTTTCGATCATGAGCAAAATGTGTGTACATTCAGATCATCTTGTGCGTGCGCTAAGTATCATCCAGGCCTTTATTCCCCATTCATACATTTTCTAGTAACCCATGCTTCTATTAACGGACAGTGAAGGTCCTGATCTGACTGTGCGGATGCCCAGGCTGATCTGGGCCTTTGCTGCCCGCATAAACCCGAAGACACGTTTTTGCATGGCGCGGTCCATGTGATATAGACCCTCACATTTTATGAAATTAGGGGTGCGCAGGAGTGTACATTATTTGGTAAATTTTTCAGACTTCTTCGATTTTTAATTTGCTTTCAGGGCCTTTGTTCAAAGCATCGATAGCTTAACGAGCTCGTTAGTGGTCAAAATGTTAACTGTTCTAGTAAATACAATATCTAATTCACTGAATTTGCTAATTTGCTGAAAAAACGCAAAAGCTACTCACAATTTTTTTTCAGCCAAAATATTAACATATATGCCACATTTAATGATCAAAGTTTTAACGATTTGTTAACTAATGACATCGTTTATTTTAGGACAACTTGGTCCTGTTTATTATTATTATTATTATTATTTCTACCAATCTTTTAACTATAAAAATATGTTTTCATGTACTTAATAACCAAAATTTCCTCTTTCTCCTCCATATTATAAAGTGAAAATACCAAGGCCTGCACAGTTCTAGATAGGGGATAACCAGACATATCTTTCTTATTTCTCCACGAAAACATGTGTTGTGGGTACTCATTTAAAGTGCCTCAGCTGGGTAAAATATTCAGCAGCCGGCATTTTGAAATATTTTTCTTGCTATCACCAGAAAATCGGCTTTGATATTTTGTGCAAATTGTCTTCTGTGGAGACGGAATTTTGAAATAGTTTTCTTATTTTTCCCTGAAAATTGGCTTTGACATTTCTTGCAAATTTTCCCAAATGTCTTAGTTTTCCTATAAAATAGACTTTGGTATTTCACGAAAGTTGTCTCCAGTTTTGTCTCCTTAAGAGGCAATTTGCATGAGATATCAAATAAAAAAGCCTATTTTCTGAGAAAAATAAGACAAAAAAAAAACAAAAAAAAAAACAAGCCACCAATTTGTCGTTTGTTGAATTTACTATGACAATCCTAAGAATTTGGACAGATAAGCCTTTCTAAACAGTGTAGACCCAGATCAGACGCCGCAGAACGCAATCAGACGGTCTGACCAGAGTCTACACTATTTGCCATTACATACAGCAATATTCTAGTAGTTGAGTGGACTATTTCAAATTTTAGGGCAAGTATGGTAAGTAGATAAACAGTCCCAATACTTAAGGGTTATTACAGTACTAACCTTTTCTTCGTCGTCTATAGACTCCATAGATTGTCGTAAAGGTTAAGAATAACACAAAAATAGTTCTGATGTGTACTAGATGCATTGTAGTTTGTTACTAGGCATCCACTGAAATAATGAAAATAAACCAATCACAACCGAAAAAAAAAAAAAACAAGACTCATTTATTGTTCTCTTTGCCCACATGGCATCTGGTAGCGACTTCCGTATCTACTTCTCAATCCTCTTGTGTCTATTTGCAATTAATTTTTGCGTGCCGGGTAATATTTTCAGCAGACAACATTTTGTAATACAGTATAACCTCAATGGCTCGAACATGGATGGCTCGTTTTCCGTGGATGATTCGAACTCTTTTTTCAGTCCCTACAAAATTCTTCCAATAGCTCAAGAAAACAAATATTTAGAGATTTTTTCTTATTTTGTCATGGAATTGTATGTTGTGTGTACTCATTAGAATCGCCTCATCGAGGCGATTCTAATGAGAACACTCAACATACAATCATTGAGTAGAAAATCGAAAAGATTTCCCTAAATTATCGCTATTTGCTCCCTGAGCTGGTGCCATGATTAACCCTCAGTGGCTCGAACTACCCATGTCTCGAACGAATTTCCATGGTCCCAAAGATGTTCGAGCCATTGAGGTTCGACTGTAGTTTATTATCAGAAAAAGAAGGTTTTGGAATGTCGTCCAAATTGTCTCCAAAGAAGACATTTTGTATAAAATATCTAACCCTACCTTCTGGAGAAAAAAGAAACTACATATATCCACAATATGCGTTTGCTGCTTTGACGCAGAGAGTGCAAAAGGTTAAGCGACCGCGCCACGAAAAAGAGATTTTTGTGCATACAAAAGTTATAATGCTAGATTCAGCCTACGCATTGGACGCATTCATCACGAAAACATGCCTATATAATGTTGACCCCCTTAAACCCCACTTTTATATCGTAAAACCGGGGTTTACAGTGGTATACATTATTTTTCTTATTTCTGCTCAAAACATAGATTGTGGGTACTAGTTAGAACCGCCTTGCCGAGGCGGCTATAACAGCTGCCCACAATCTCTGTTTTGAGCAGAAATATGAAAAATATCAGATTTTTTATCTGAAAAGTTTCATTTTTTTTTTTGTTTTAAAATTTTTAGTATATTTGAATAGGCTTCTTTTCGTAATGTTATCTGTGTTGTCATATCAGAGACATCGCTATTCTGCATAGTGCCTTTATGAGATTACTCGTTGCGCAGGTTGATATGTGCCTTCCCAGCGGGCACACAACTTTGAAACAACGTCGATTCAAACGTTGTTTCAACGTGTTGAATCAGCATTTTATCGACGTTGTTTCAACGTTGTCTGCTTACTTGGCGTACTGTTAACATAAGTGCTGGTCGCCCTTTTCCTCATGGCGCCGTACACAAGTACACTACACTTTCAGTATAGGGCGTCTCTGACTCACCCCAAAATACGTCACCTATGACACAGCAAAGAGCGTAGGCCAAGACAAAGCACTGAACGTGAGTTCATAATTTGGCCGCGTCGAGCGAAAACTATTACGAAAACATGCCTATTGAAATATATTGAAAATTTCACCCCCAAAAACTCAAAGTTTTCAGATAAAAATTCTAATATTTTTCACATTTCTGCTCAAAACATAGATTGTGGGTACTCGTCAGGACCGCCTCAGCGAGGCGGTTCTAACGCGTACCCACAATCTATGTTTTTGAGCAGCAATAAGAAAAATAATGTATACCCCTGTAAACCCCAGTTTTACTATATAAAAGTGGGGTTTAAGGGGGTCAACATTATATAGGTATGTTTTCGTGATAACATCATTCGAGCATGGGCAAAATGCGCAGATTCAGATCATCCTGTGCATGTGCAAAGTATCATCCGGCCCTTTGCTCTCCACACATACATTCTGTAGTATCCAGTGAGTCTGTTACAATGTAGCGAACAGTGAAGGCCCTGATCAGACTGCGCATATGAGCAGGCTGATCTGGGGCCGTCGCTGTCCGCATATGCACGAAGACGTTTTCGCATGACACGGCCCATATGATATGGTGATATTTCACAAGACCCAACTTATTGCACTAAATTAATGAGAATTGGTAACGCATGTTACGCTCAACATGGAGGTAAACATGTCAAAATTGTTTGCCTCCCTTTTGAAAAGGAGGCTACTCTAAAAGGAAAGAATTTGCTCCTCTTATAAGCCAGTCAAGCCCCGACTTTTAATGAATAATAAACAAATCAGAGATTTCTTATTATAAACATGTGGGCCGCGCCATGCGAAAATGTGTCTTCGGGCATAAGCGGACAGCGAACGCCCAGATCAGACTGAGCGTCCGCGCAGTCTGATCTGGGCTTCCGCCGTCCACTAACAGAATCAATGGATACTCCAGACTGTATGAACGGAGTGCAAAGGTCCGGATGATACCTTGCGCATGTGCAGGATAATCTGAATCTGCGCATTTTGCGAATGTTCGAAGGTACTTTTTCGCTAGACGCGGCCCATTTAGGGTCTTTCTAATAACGGAACATGACACGAATATATTAATAATATAAATGCTAAAAGCATGACTGAGGATAAATATAATGCGCAGACCTTAATTTCTTCTTGACAGCCGTTCGTTGGAAATAAATTACAGATAATCTTCAATCTTCATCTTTGGAACAATGGAAATTTGTTCTAGACATGGGTAATTTGAGCCACTGAGGGTTAATCACAACGCCAGGTCAGGAGGCAAATGGGGATAGTTTAGGGATGTCTTTTCGATTTTCTAAAAAGGAATGGTATGTAGAGTGTACTCATTAGAATCGCCTCGAGGAGGCGATTCTAATGAATATGCACAATATAATATTCATGATAAATTGAGAAAAGAAAAAATTCCGAAAATATCCCGAAATACTAGTCATCTGTTTTTTGTTGTTTTTTTGTTGTTGTTTTTTTTAAGCTCATCTGAGCAAAAGCTCAGGGTGAGCTATTGTGATCACCCGCTGTCCGTCTCCGTCGTCGTCCGTCGTCTGTCGTCCGTCGGTCAAGTTCGATACTGGGTCACTTGGGGTCAAAAACTAGGTCACCAGGTCAAATCAAAGGAAAAACTTGTTGACACTCTAAAGGTCACATTTTGAAGCAATCATCATGAATATTGCTCAAAATGTTTGCCTTGATTTTTTTTCATGACAAAATAGAAACTGGGTCTCTTGGGGTAAAAAACTAGGCCACCAGGCCAAATCAAAGGAAAACCTTTTTAACACTCTAGCGATCACATTTTTAAAGTAATCATCATAAATCTTGCTCAAAATGTTTGTCTTGATGAGCTCTAGGTCAAGTTCGAAACTGGATCACTTGGGGTCAAAAACTAGGTCACCGGGCCAAATCAGCAGAAAACTTTGTTAACATTCTAGCGGTCACATTTTTAAAGCAATCGTCATGAATTTTGCTAAAATGTGTGTCTTGATGATTTCTAGGTCAAGTTCGAAACTGGGTTATGTGGGGTCGAAAACTAGGTCACCTGGCGAAATCAGCGGAAAACATTGTTAACACTCTAGCGGTCACATTTTTCAAGTAATCATCACGAATCTTGCTCAAAATGTTTGTTTTGATGATTTCTAGGTCAGTTTTGAAACTGGGTCACTTGGGGTTTAAAACTAGGTCACCAGACCAAATCAAAGGAAAACATTTTTAACACTCAAACGGTCACATTTTTAAAGCAATCATCATGAATCTTGCTCAAAATGTTTGTTTTGATTAGTTCTAGGTCAAGTTTGAAACTGGGTTACTTGGGGTTAAAAACTAGGTCCCTGGCCAAATCAGCAGAAAACCTTTTTAACACTCTAGCGGTGATATTTTTGAAGCAATCATCATGAATTTTGCTCAAAATGTTTGTCTTAATAATTTCTAGGTCAAGTTTGAAATTGGGTCACGCGGGGTCAAAAACTAGGTCACCTGGTTACATCAGTGTAAAACCTTGTCAACACTCTAGCGATCACATTTATGAAGCAATCATCATGAATCTTGCTCAAAATGTTTCTTTTGATGATTTCTATGTCAGATTTGAAACTGGGTCACTTGGAGTCAAAAACTAGGTCACCAGGCCAAATCAAAGGAAGACCTTGTTAACACTCTAGAGGTCACATTTTTGAAGCAATCATGAATCTTGCCCAAAATGTTTGTCTTGATGATTTCTAAGTCAAATTTGAAACTGGGTCACGTGGGGTCAAAAACTAGATCACCAGGCCAAATCAAAGGAAAAACCTTGTTAACATTCCAGAGGTCACATTTTTTTTTAAATAATCATCATAAATATTGCTCAAAATGCTCGTCTTGATGATTTCTAGGTCTATTTTAAAACTGGGTCACTTGATGTCAGAAACTAGGTCACCAGGCCAAGTCAAAGGAAAACCTTGTTGACGCTCTAGAGGTCACATTTTTGAAGTGATCATCATGAATCTTGCTCAAAATGTTTGTCTTGATGATTTCTAGGTGACGTATATTTCACTGTCCAGTGACTTTCTTAAGTTTTTCCGTTTAGGTCAGTTTCTCAGCTATTGTTGGTCCTACAGAGTGATATTTGGTACTTGTGAAGAGTTTGTGTTTAGATCAGTTTCTCAGTAACTATTGCTCCTACAGCCAGTGATACTTAGTACATGCATACATCATACATGGCCTCTTGAGTGCAGTCATCCATATTTGAGCTTGACCCCTATTTCACAGTTCATTAGACATGTTACATTGTCTTACTTGTTAATATAATCATTTTGAATTTTGATCGGAATGTTTGCCTTGATTAGTTCTAGGTCAGGTTCTCAAAATGCTATGGTATTCAGGTGAGCGGTACAGGGCCATTATGGCCCTCTTGTTTTGTTTTTTTTTTTTTTGTTTGTTTTTTAGCTATCGGAAAAAAATTTCGCAGAGACACAAGAATAAGTTCGAATAAAGCAAGGTAAACGAGCCATTGGTATTCGAGTCATTGAAGTTTGTATGTATCTTTTATAAGACCAGTATTAGAATATAATGATCTTGTCTGGGACAACTGCACACAATATGAAGTTAATGCCCTCGATAACATTCAACTTGAGACGGAACGCTACTTTGGAAATGTTATGCAAAGAAACAGATTAGAAATATCTTGAGACTAGGCAGTCCAAACATAAACTTCATCTATTCTATAACATGAAAAGTAATATCTGACCTGATTATCTTTTTTCCCTAAGTTAGGTCCAGTCTGTTGAAACAATTGCCAGGGGCGGATTCAGAGGTGGAGGTGTGTGTGTGTGTGTGTGTGTGTGTGTGTGTGTGTGTGTGTGTGTGTGTGTTTGTGTGTGTGTGTGTGTGTGTGTGTGTGTGTGTGTGTGTGTGTGTGTGTGTGTGTGGAGGGTGTGTGTGTGTGTGTGCGGGGGGGGGGGGGGGCTCTCTTGACTCAAAATTTTATTTTCATGAAAAATTTTGGATAAATTTGGGATACCGTATTTACGCTGAATATTCACACACCTTACTCTTGACCTTATATTTCTCTTCAACAAGTCGCCGGCCTCTGTGGCTCAGTCCGATGCGGATCTGATTGGTGATCAGGGCGTCGCAGGTTTAATCCCCGATGGGTCCGGCAACATTCTTTCGTGGAGATTAATCGTGAAATCTTTTCTACCGTCATTCTCTCCCGTCCGTTGATTCAAGAAGGGTAGTTGTCAGTTTCTGGCGAAAGAATGTGCACAAGAACTGGTTAACAGCTTAGAGGGATAAGCATGTCCGGGAAAAGAGACCGCGCTCGACATGACTGGGTTGACTGGGCCGTAAAACCTCAACTCAATCAATCAAACTCTTCAACAATTCCTTTTTATGCGCCGCCGCGAAGAAGGCGAGGTATTATGTTATACCCTCCGCGATACTGTGTGTCCGTCCGTCCGTCAGCGCTTCATAATTTCGTTTCCACTCCATAACTCTGATACCGTTTGTGATATTTTCACGAAACTTTACACCAATGTAAAGCACCATTAGAGGACGTGCAGAACACATGAACCGTAACTCTGATTTTGCCTACTTATGGAGTTATTACCCTTTGAACATTGAACATAGCCATTTCTACCATGTACTCGTGTCCGCTCCATAACTCAAATACCGTTCGTGATATTTTCACGAAACTTCACATAAATGTAAAACACCATAAGACGAAGGTGCAGAATACATGAATTGTAACTCTGGTCTGCCTACTTTTGGATTTATTGCCTTTGAACATTGAACATAGCTATTTCTACCATGTGCTTGTGCCCGTTCTGTAAGCTAAAAACCGCTTGAGACATTTTCTTGAAATTTCTCACAAATGTAAAACTCTATGAGAGAATATGCAGAACTCAAGATTCGTAGCTCTGGTTAACCTACTTTTGAAGTTACTACCCTTTGAACATAGTAAATATAGAAAATGGCCATTGCTATCATGTACTCGTGTCAGCTCTGTAAGTTGGAAACCATTTTAGATATTTTGATAAAACTTCACACAAATGTAAAGAATCATGAGACGGGGTGCAGCACATAAGAACCCAAACTCTGTTAACCTACTTTTGGAGTTATGGCCTTTTGCACATTGAAAACAGTGAGCTCTGTAATATATGTGTCCGCTTTTATGGGATACTTTCTTGAAACTTTATGCAAATGTATTGCCCTTTGGACATTGTAAATAGTGATCCCAGTCATATACTTGTGCCCTTTCTATAACTTGAAAATGGTTTCAGAGATTTTCTTGAAGCCTTGCAAAAAATGTGAAGCAACGTTACATGACATGTAGAACACAGGAACCATAAGTCTGGCTTAATTACTGTGAATTATGGGACTTTGAACACTGAAAATAACAGTTTCTGTGATTTACTTGTAAACTTTACACGAATGTGAAGCTCCTTGAGGGGATCTACAGAAAACGAGAATTGTAAGTCTAGTTTACGTACTGTTTGAGTTATGACCCTTTGAACATTGAAAATAGTCATCTCAGTTATATACATGTATTCATGTCAACTTTATTAAGGGAAAAACTAAAAACTAATGTATCTTCCCTTGATATCATTTTTGACAGAGTTATGGCACTTGCTTGATGTAAGTGCAGTGGCGGGGCATGGTGCTGTGCTTGCAGCGCTTTTATTACTGATTGTGAATGTGTGTAAAAGTTCTGGAAGGGTGGCAAACAGTGTAGACCCTGATCAGCGGTGTCTGCTCTGGGTCTACAATGTTTGCTTAGGCATGTCGTTCCGTATATGTAGAGCTGTTAACGAGATTAATTCGTTTTTACAGACAGTATATGATAATGGAACGATCGTCCTTCAGAAACAATTCAACATCAAATTAATAAGAATACGAAACTAAAGCTAGCCACAGATTTGCTTGTGCAATTAGAGTATGGATAGGTCCAAATCTAAATAAGATATCAGAGGGATTAGCTTTATTTAACCCATTTAAGCCGGGCGTCCCATAAAGGGACATTGGCAAACAGTGTATGCCCAGATCATACGCCGCAGAACGCGGCCTCTGATCAGGGTCTACGCTGTTTGCAAACAAACATAGAAACTTCTACAAAAGATGGTAAAATTAAAAACTAACCAGACACTTATGAAGAAATTGGACCTGTCTAAAGAGTTATGGTAGAAGAGTCCACTCGGCATAAATGGGTTGACTGAAGTTCAGTAAGACAAATCTGATCCACCATGCTTTCGAAAAGGTTACTTTCAATATTAACGCCAATCACAAGTACAACAGCAAATGTAAAGCTGTTGTTTTCTTTGGTTTTCAGAGAAAACAAATCTTGACATCTCATGTGAATCGTCTGCCAAGCAATCGATTCACATGAAATGTCAAAACTTGTGTCTCTGAAAAAAAAATAAAAATAATAGAATGTTGCCTGATATAAATTTTGCTTGGCGCTTCAAAGTCGTCTGGATTCCGCTGATTCAAGAAGGGCAGTAGTCAAATATGCACAGATACTGGTTAACCGCCAAGAGACTAACCCTGTCCAGAAAGTGAGGTTAGGTAAACTGACCGGCTCGACATGACCCTAATGAGTTGACTAGGCCGTAATACCTGAACTCAATCCATTACGAAAACACGCCTATTCAAATATATAGAGAATTTCACCTCCAAAAACTGAAAAATTTCAGATAAAAAACTCTGATACATATTTCTGCCTTCAAACATAGACTGTGGATAATTGTTAGAACCGCCTCGGCGAAGCAGTTCTAACGAGTCCCCACAATCTATGTTTTCAAAAATAAGAAAAATAATGTATACCCCAATAAACCCCAGTTTTACTATATAAAAGTGGGGTTTAAGGGGGTCAAAATTATATAGGTATGTTTTCGTGATGCAAAGATCGTCTAGATACTTCCGCAGTCTGGTCAGTATTCGCTGTCCACCTGTATTTGATACTTTGCTATCCAATGGGCATTAAGCGAATACTCTGATCAGACTGTATAGCAACGTGAGAAAACGTACCTTCTGACATGCGCGCCCAGCGAAGACTCAAATCAGCTTGCGTATCCGCGCAGTCTGATCAGAGCCTTCATGGTCCACATGCCCGCAGGAAGAATCTTAACACCATGGCTATCCAGAATGTGCCCAGCGAAGATTCTGATCAGCCTGCGCAAATGCGCAGGCTGATCTGTATCTTCTCTGGGCGCTCAAGACCGAACGTACTTTTTCTCATGTTGATGCCGAGACTGTGCTGTGCATATGCTGTGCGCGGCTTTGATCTTCTTATGTAAACCCAGCGGGCACATGATGTTTAAACAACATCGCCTCATGACGGTGCACGTCACGTTGCATCGACGTTAAGGCGACGTTGTATAGACGTCATGTGCCCGCCGTGAATATACAAATGTACTAACTATGTAAAATGTTTCCGAATTCGCTGCCCTCAGATTTACAGAAAAATAAAAACATTACAAAGAGTAAATTAGGAAAACAAAAAAACAAAAAAAAACAAAAAACAAAAAACGCTTGGTGCTAATATATAACCGGATACAAAAACGGAAACTGTAAATGAAATTAACTACGTAAAACTCTTAGTGGTTCCTTTCGTTATAAACAATTTATTCCAAGAAGTTGTATCCGGGTCACGTTAAGTATATTCTATTAATTTTCTAACTTGAAGTGTCTGAGTCAAGATCTGCCTGTTCTAGTTATATGATACAAATAACCAGCTGTAACTTCAAACATTGTTCGTTCTTGTAGAAACCAAATCTTTTAGGCATACCTGACAAATATTGCGCTGATTTCGTCGGATGGATTATCGACAGAAAAGGTACGTCTATTTTTAAGTGTCAAATTGTGTAGCCTCAGACTAGTTTAATAAAGATGTACGCATTTGGCAATTACTGTTTCTTGAGTCTTATTCAAAGGGAATGGGTACACTTTCAAGGGAGGTAACTTTTGTCAAAATGGTTTTGCTACCTTCTGAAAAGGGGTTTCTCAAATGAGAATTTGCTGAAAAGGGTTCTACTTAAAATGGAAAGAATTTGCTCCCAATTCTTTCCTTTTTAATGTAGAATCTTTTTGAGTAAATGGGAGCAAATTCTTTCCTTTTATGAGCAGACCCCCTTTTATACCCCGCCAAACGATAGTGGCGGGGTATTATGGTTTCATGTTGGACGTCCATGTGTCTGTCTGTCTGTCCGTCCGTCGTACCCCGTCCGTCAGCATTTCGTTTCCGGATGAAGTAAACATCAATGAATTTTCACCAAACTTGGTTTGTGCATTGATATTGTGGAGATCTGGTTTGGGATTGCTTATGGGCAAATTTCGTCAAATTCGAGACATATTTTCGTTTCCGGACGATAACTTGAGTAAATGTCAAGGGATTTTAACCAAACTTGGTACATGCATTGATATTTAGGAGATCTGGTTTTGGATTGCTAATGGGCAAATTTCGTCAATTTTTGAAGAGCTATCTGCCCGCAACACGATAATGGCGGGGTATTATCGTTTTATTCAGGAAGAGATGGTGTTCAGTAAAGCAAACAGAAAGTGTTTCCTTTATCGAAAATGGCGGACATTCTACCTAGTGTATCCTGTCTCCTCAAATAATTGAGCCGCACCATGCGAAAACGTGTCTTAGCAGAAGATGCGGAGGATGAAGGTTGCCATCAGCCGCCGTGGGCATGTCTTCATGAAGTCAAAAGTATGCGAAGAGCGAAGACCCTAATCAGACTATATTCTATTAATTTACAGTCGAACCTCGAAAGCTCGAACCCGATGGCTCGTTTATCATGGCTTATTCGAACTCGTTTTTCAGTCCCTACGAAATTCTTCCGATAGATCAAGAGAACAAATATTTGGGGAAATGTTGTTATTTTATCATGAAATTGTATGTTGAGTATACTCATTAGAATCGCCTCATCGAGGCGATTCTAATGAGTACACTCAACATACAATAATTATATAGAAGATCAAAAGATCAAAAAGATTCCCTTAATTATCACCATTTGCTTCCTGACCTAGCGCCATGATTAACCCTCAGTGGCTCGAACTACCCATGTCTCGAACAAATTTCCATGGTCCCAAAGAGGTTCGAGCCATTGAGGTTCGACTGTACTAACTTGGAGTGCCTGAGTCAAGATCTGCTTGTTCTAGTCATATTATACAAATAACCAGTTGTAACTTGAACCATCGACATTCCTTATAAAAACCAAACCTTTTAGGCATTATTGCGCTGATTACGTCGGATGAATAATCGGCAGAAAAGGTATGTCTATTTTTAGTTGGAGTCCTTCCAGAATAACAACGTGTAGGTACAATAGTTTCCTATTGTATTATAATTTTTGTAGGGGTAACGAATGTAGCAGGCTGTTACTGGGTAACGCCCCCATCGCCAGAGGGCTAACATGCTGCAAAATACTTGCAAGGTAATAGGCTATAAGAAAAACATGGTCTACAAAATTCCCCCTTTGGGGGTAGGGGTGGCTGTGGGGGAGGGGGGAGATAAACCATAGCTGGCCAGCGGCCTAGTGTAAAGGTATGTGCGAATCGTGCAGTCTTAAACCAATTTGATAAAGATGTACGTTTTTGGAAATTACTGTTTCTCGATTTTTTTTTCATCTAAGGGGAACGGACTCAGTTACATTCAAATGGAAACCACTCTGTAAAATTGATTTTGCTCCCGTCTGAAAGGGGATTATCAGAAAAGGGAAGAATTTGCTCAAAAGGGGTATACGCACAAAAGGATATAATTTGCTCCCAAAGGGATGGCGGAAAATCTACTGAGTGATGCGCAACCTGGGAAAAAGGCCCTGATGCGATTTGGGGACAACGTAGGTGCAGCTCAGCATGCACATCTGTGCAGTTTTGATCTGAGCATTTTCTGTTTGTATACATATTCTACATTATCCATTAATTTTTTCTGCAGACAACGAAAGCCCTGATCAGCCTGCGCGAATGCGCAGGCCGATCTGGGCCTGCGTTGTCCGCAATTGCAAAGGGCCCCTTTTCCACGTTGCGCATCACTTGGTAGTTTTCCGCGATCTCTTCGGGAGCAAATTCTTTTCTTTATGAGTATACCCCTTTTGAGCAAAGTCTTCCTCTTTTTTGGGGTAGATCCCCTTTTCAGGAGCAAACAGTTTACAGAGTTGATTCCCCTTAACTGTATCCATTTCACTTAGATAAAAAAATCGAGGAACAGTAATTTCGCATCAAGTGTATCCTGTCCCCTTTAACAATTGTGCTTTGCCATGCGAACACGTATCTTCGAGAAAGATGCAGAGAGCGAAGGCTGTCATCAGCCGCCGCGGGCGTGTCTTCATGAAGTACAATGTATGCGGGGAGCTAAGGCTCTGATCGATCAGCCTGTGCACCCGCAGTCTGATCAGGGACTTCGCTGCACACTTACAGAATCATTGTATGTTGCTGATTATATTAATGTCTTCTGGCATATGCGGGAAACGGGGAGTGGGGCGGGGACTGGAAAACGGGAGCTGTTTTTTAAGTTGTTGGTTGTCGCGGTAGTAGAGCGATAATTAAGACGCAATAAGCAATAAATCCTGACAAGTAAAGCTTTTGTGTGACTTGCAAAATCCAACAACGTTTTAGTACGTTGCGACACTATCGCGTCACAATGACTCAAATCAATCTGCGCAGTTGTAGGCTCAGACCTTTGCTGTCCAGGAACTTAGTAAAGAATGTCCTGGTCATACTGCTCGTATAAATCTTGTGCACGTTGCATATCAATTTACACATTGCAGAAATGCATACTGAACGACATGAAGGTAAGCATACGTTTCTTCGCCTTTTAGGCGAACCCCTTAAATGATGAATGTGAAATCACAAAAACATTTAGGAATTATTATAGACGAGAATCCAAACAATGGCTCTCATGTCTGGGGAACAACATCTAATATGAATATTGAACGACTAAATAAACTCCAAAAGCGTGCAGCCGCCCACAAATATTTGAAAGCTGACTTCGTGACACCATCAGCAGACGTGTTTAAAAGCTTATACTATGCTGGGTGCCAGTACACATTAGACTAAAGTACAACAAGTAATATCTATAAAAAACAGATACACGACGTAGGAACGAAAGCATATTTACATACTTATAACAATGAAAAAAGGGAACGGGACAGATTCATAAGAAAAGGAATCCTGGGTTTCGAACCCGCAACCTTCCGCGTGGTAGGCGAACCCTCTCCCGACTGAGCGGTGGGGGCTGTTTCGGTTCCGCCCGAAAACTAATTATATATTGCTAAGCAGCTACATTTTCTACAACTAAAAATAAACATAACTCAATAATGTGCGTATGGAAGGAGAAAGAGTACAGTATCGTTATAAGTATCCTGTTTTTATTTTTTAGTATTTTCCTGTTTATGTTTGTCCTAACCTCGCAGTTTTACCATGATCTTGAAACACTTTTCAAAGCATAATGTACAATGACTAAGATGGCGTGCCCTTTTACGGTAATAACAGAAAAGATCGTTGTGCAGATTCTTTTCGATTGTATGGCATATTCGTGATTTCATACAGCTGCTCAAGACGATGAGCTTAAACGACTACGTCGAACAAGGCCATATTCACTTATAAAGCGCTAAATGACCAAACTCCTGCACATATTTCTAATCTACTTAAACCAACCTCGGAAACATGTAACAGAACATTAAGGTCATCTAAAACCCGCAACTTGACTGTTCCTCGATCCAGGACTTCATTTTCTTGTTCGACTTCAAAACTCTGAAACGCCCTACCCGACTCAGCCAGGATGGCACCATCCTTAAATCATCACGAAACCACGCCTATTTAGTTTCGACCCCCTTAAACCCCACTTTTATATAGTAAAACTGGGGTTTACAGGGGTATACATTATTTTACTTAATTCTGCTCAAAAACATAGATTGTGGGTAATCGTTAGAACCGCCTCACCGAGGCGGTTCTAACGAGTACCCACAATCTATGTTTTGAGCAGAAATATGAAAAATATCACGGGTTTTTTTATCTGAAAATTTTAAGTTTTTAGATGTACACATTCTATATATTTGAATAGGCGTGGTTTCGTAATGTGTTTTCAAAAGGACTGCGACAGACCATCTCAATTCTTAAAAAAAATATTTTAACTTTGCAATCATAATTTTAAGTTTTATACGCCCATGATTATTGCATTTTATCAAAATTTTAGCATACACTTTGGATTTTCTTTATAATAAAACGATGCGTCCGTGACAGAGAAAGAGATGTTCTATTATGACCCGTAAACATACATATTAAGTCTTTCAAATCTATGTTAAATGTATATATGTCCCCTCTTGAAATGTTGTATATATAAATGAATAAATAAACAATAAGTGAGCCAGCGCATGACAAAGCCTACAAAATGGCATCTGCGCCCAGCGAAGAGTCAGATCAGCCTGGGCATCCGCCCAGTCTGATCAGTCTTCGTTGTACGCATGAAGAAAGCTTGGGTCCTTAGCTACCCATTGAGCGCACAGCGAAAACTCTGATCAGACTGGGCGGATGCCCAGCTGATCTGAGTCTTCGCTGGGCGTACATGTTATATTTTGTACGTTTTGTCATGCGCTGGCTCAAATTATTTTAGATCAGCAGTTAGAAGTCCTGTTCATTTTGTAGTGAAGGTATTGACGATGTCATTAAGGTGGACGGATACACTCGGTGAATTTTTCGCCATTTTTTGAAACGGGAGACAAGTTTTGAAACGTTCTGTTTGCTTTCCTGTACAGAAATCCGCATCTGGAAAAAAGGTCTTCTTTGAAAAGGAAAGAAGTTGCCTCCTACACGTTTTTGCATTATGATTACTTTTGTAACGGTGGAAGCAAACACGCTTAAATTTTGATGAATGTGAAAATGTGTGAAATATAGAAATGGTTCTAATAAAAGCCATATTGTATGTCTGTTCAGAGAGAAATTTGCAAAGAACTTAAAACACACACACACACACACACACACACACACACACACACACACACACACACACACACACACACACACAAAGAAAAAAAAAAGTCGAACTGCAATGGCTCGAACATTTTTGGGACCAAGGTACACTGTAAAAAAAATCCCGTAGATTTTACGTTAAATACTGGCAACTGGCTGTCAGCGCCTTTACCGTAAATTTTTACGTGGCCCGTAGAATTTTTGCAGGAATTACCTCGCAGGATAGGGTAAGGACGTGTAAGCTTAAGTTAGCACACATCCCTACTATGTCCTATACGTTACACTGTCCTAGCATGCTAATTATTACTGTAAATAATCTACAGGCGCCAGTAAAATTTACGGTACATGTACTGGCAGCCATTTGCCAGTATTTACCGTAAACTCTATGAGTTTTTTTTTTTTTTACAGTGTATAGTTTGTTCCCTAAATGGGTAGTCCGAGCCACTGAGGACTTATCATAGCGCCAGATGAGGAGTCCTATGGGGATAATTTAAGGATGTCTTTTCGACCTTTTATAAGATAAATGTATGCGATGCTAATGAGTACACACACCATATATTTTATGATAAAATAAGAAATTTTTCTAAAATTATCCCCAAATATTTGTATTCTTGAGCGATCGGGAAGATTTCCTTCGGACTCAAAAACGAGTTCGAATCAGCAACGGTAAATGAGTCATCGGTGTTCGACTGTACATTTGTATATAGAAGAAAATACTTGTCGTGGTGGTAAATGTACACCACTTATTACGGCGGGATATGCTTGTCTTGTGCGTTTGTGTGCTACTTACAATAATGCAAGCATTATGGCGTGTCTGTGCTAAGAAGGCACACATCACGTAAACATACCTATATAATTTTGACCCCCTTAAACCCCACTTTTATATAGTAAAACTGGGGTTTACAGGGGTATGCATTATTTTTCTTATTTCTGCTCAAAAACATACATTGTGGGTACTCGTTAGAACCGCCCCGTCGAGGCGGTTCTAACGAGTACCCATAATCTACGTTTTGAGCAGAAATATGAAAAATATCAGAATTGTTTATCTGACAATTTTCATTTTTTGGTGGTAAAATTTTCAGTATATTTGAATAGGCGTGTTTTCGTAATGAGTAGAATTAGTTTGCTAAAATTTAGATAAAGTATGATTAGGAGTTAAAGGATCCGAATATTAAGGAGACCTACGGCAAGATTTAGATGTCATGCGAACCGTCTCCCGCAAGGTATTGGATACCAAGCCCTATATTCAGAGAAGTAAGATGTTTTAAAAAGAATGTCGATGGGTATTATGCCAATATAAAAATTCAGCAAGTTAAGGGCAAATGCTTTAAAGGAACAAATAGGAAAATAGACAACATATACTCTGTTCGCCTACATATTTAACAATAATATGAATTTAATAGATGCTACATATATCCGTGCGTTCTAATTATCATAGGTAGGTTGGCCAGTTCTAACTGAATTTGTTTTCAGACAACGCTTGACTTCTAATCCACTCTATGAATTGCAATATAACGTCCAAGTCAACAATATTTCAGTAGTTCAGAGACATTGCCTCCAAATTTGTGGGACTTTTACCCGACCCGATCACATGAATTCGGGTCCTGCTTGGTTACTAGCAGATCTGCCATGGAGGCTTTAGGCAGCCCATCTATTTCGCGGACCCCGATGGGCGGGGGCCATGCTCTCCGAATACCGAAAACTAGTCTATGCCGATGGCAGGTACAACGACAATGTACTATCGTTGGCTTAACTGTGTCGAAGTTTTTTAAGATTATCATAAAAATCTACATCAAAGTGTACCATGCACAAAACGGATCATGCTTAGCTTGTAAATAGACAGAGAATGGATAGAAATAAAATTCGAAGTGGAGAATAAATTCAAAATGGCAGCGATCACAAATTTTGTAGGCTAAGTCATAAGTCTCGTGATTCAACCCCTTGCAATTGGAATACCCGGCGTTATTGGCTGTTTTGTTGCTTTTATCGACACGGTCGCCTTGTCAATAGTCTCTGTCAAATCACGGAACGCTTATTGTTTTTCAGATAAGCACCGAACCACCCAAGCGTTTGTTTTTGGTCACACACATCACTGGTCACATAGGTAGTCTATAGTAGTGCGTCTGCACGCCGAACCGCTCCACGGTTTGGGAACTGCTGCTTCGCAGTTCCCGTTGGACGCACTTATTACATTGGAGGCACTTATTACAACCCAACAAGCTTACACTAATTTAGAGCATTTTTTGGTAAATCCTCTGAACAGGAATCGTCAAACTAGTTTCTTTGCGTAGACTTCTAAAATGAGCTATTCATCTCATATTTTCAAGATCAACATAACTGAATTGGAATTATAAGAAATTAATTATTTATTTTATTTATTTTATTTATTTATTTGATTTTATCGATGTGGAAACACCGGTGAATCACTCACAAACTGAATAAAGCCCGAATTTTTTATCGATGTGAAAACGCTCTTCGGGCTTTTATTCAATTTGTGAGTAATTCGCTGGCGTTTATATGTGGATAAAATCTACAAAAAAAAAAAAATGAAAATTATTTCTATAATTAATCGAAGAGGTTCTTGATGAAGCGGCTCAGAAGTGCACGCTGAACTGGGCTTTGTTTTTCATATACGATACCAGCCCTTCTCCTAACGACATGACTAGGTCAACAAATTATTTTATGTGTTGTGTAACATGTTACTTTATACCGTATTTAACCTTATTTAACCCTTGTCCTGCTGAACCCGGATATATCCTGCCTTTGCAAACAGTGTAGATCCAGATCAGCCGGCTTCTGAAGAAGCCAACTGATCTGGACCGCACTGTTTGCCATTAAGTATGTGAATATTTCGCAATAATCTGGATCTAGTAATCTGATTGGCTGACAAGGGTTAATACTGCTCACACAGTCAAGCAAATCCGAAGTCTTCAGATTACAGCCGGTGTACTTTTTGTCTACTTCTATAAAGGCTTATATAAGATTTTTTTTTAGTTGTAACCTTAGTATAAGTATATAGCTACATATTTAACATAAGTTTTCCAAGTATTTTTGAAAAGCATAAGCGCACAGTGCGGTAATTAGATCGAATACGGTATAACAGTATTTACCCAAAATATTCGGATACCATAACCATTTATGCCAAGTGGTCTCTGCTACCTCAAATCTTAGGACAGGTCATTTAACTTTTAAGGGATGTCTGGCAAGTTTCTATTATTACCATAATTTGTAGAAAATCCTGTATTTATTGCAAACCTTGTAGACCCTGATCAGATGCCTCGGTCTGTAGCGTCTGATAAGGGTCTACACCGTTTGCTAGTGTCCTTTTTAGGGGACGCTAGGCATAAATGTTTTAAATGCGTACTCAGAATCGAGAAAGTCGCTTTTATTACCTGCTTCTGTGTATAAAACTGCTGATTGAGCGGCAAACAGTGTGGGCGCTGATCAGGCAACGCGTTCTACGGCGTCTTATCTGGGTCTACACTGTTTGCTCAGGACTGTAAGCTCAAATGCTTAGGGTATATATGACATATCAAAAACTCATTTTATTACCTGCTTTTATTATTACCATGTTTTGTAGAAGTTCTTGTATCTAATACAAACCGTGTAGACCCTGATCAGAAACCGCGGTCTGTGGCGTCTGATATGGGTCTGCACCGTTTGCCAATGTCCTTTTTATGAGACGCTCGGCATAAATGATTTGATTGCGTCCTCAAAATCGAAAAAGTCTATTTTATTACCTGCTTCTTTGTATAAAACTGGGCCCAGTTGTTCAAAGCGTCGTTAGCTTAACGAGCTCGTTAAGGGTCATTCCATTAACTGTTTTAGCGGATTCAATACACAATATTCTTATATTTTTTGCTGAAAAATGTGAGTAGCTTTTGCACTGCAAAAGCTACTCACATTTTTTTCAGCAAAACATTTCAGCATATTTGCGTATCACTCGATGTAAATTTTAACGAACCGTTAACTAACGATGTCGTTAGCTTTGAACAACTGGGCCTTGCTGATTGAGCGAACAGAGTGGACCCTGATCAGGAGCCGCATTCTGCTGATCTGGGTCTGCACGGTTTGCTCAGGACTGTATGTTCAAATGCGGTGGGTATATAAGGCATATCAAAAACTCATTTTATTATCTGTATTTAGAGTTTGACCTCTGAACTGATTAGATCACAATGAACAGTTTCCAACGAAATCCGGCCTGGTTGCTGTTGGTTTTAGCTGCGATTCTGACTTGCACACAAGCGACGGAGGAAAATGGAAACCCCGACATCCTCAACGTACCGGATATTTTTCCACAGACTGCAACTGTCTTGGAGTTACTAGATCATCTCCAGGACTCCCATGGGACCACTCTTAGTCGTATATTGACGCTGTTGTTAGAGCGAGTCAGGGCCTCTGCTGTTTCAGACGAAGTAGCCAAAAAAATTAAAGAGGCAATACGATTTATTGATGATCCGAAAACTAAAGAAATCCTTGATATTATTGGTGGGGTAAGCACGTACCTTTGTAATACATTGTTGAAAACTCTTTGGAGAATTTCCAGTTCATATCCATTACACATTCAAACTGGTGCTTTTTTGGGCCAAGTTGTTCAAAGCATCGTTAGCTTAACGAGCTCGTTAGTGGTCAAATTGTTAACTGTTCTAGTAAGTACAGTATCTAATTCACAGGTATTTTTGCAGAAATAATGTGAGTAGCTTTTGCAAATGCAAAAGCTACTCACATTTTTCAGCAAAATTAGTAGTATATATGCCATATTTAATGACCAAAGATTTAACGATACGTTAACTAACGACATCGTTAGTTTTGAACAATGGGGTCTTGGCTGTTTTCACTCTAATTAAATGTAACCAATGCATATAGATACACATTTTGTTGATAGTCGGAGATTTTGCAACTAAAATGTTTTAAACACACTTTTGGCAATGTAATAGTTTTAGCTAGCGTATAGATTCGGTTTAAAAACGTTAAAAAGATATATGAGCCCGAACAATAGGAAAAAAGTAACCTGCGAGCAACGAGTGCCAGGACAGTCTGAGTAATGACCAGGGCCCTCTTCATTTAAGTATCCTACTGCAGCCTGTAAGCATAGCGAATGCCCTGATTAGACTGTGCAGATACTCAGACAGATCTGGGCCGTCACTTTCTACATAAGACTTCTCATCTGGATCTACACTGTTTGCCAGTATATTCTGGTTATTGACTGAAAACCCTGCAATATTGGACATGTCCAAATTAAAGATAGAATAAGTATGTTTCAGGAACTTAGGGGTTAAGGGGTTAAGCAGCGGTTAGATAGCGTATGCAGCCCTGCAAACTACATTGCTGTCATATGAAGAGTCTCAATAAAACCGAAACTCCAATAATCGCCATTATATATATATATATATATATATATATATATATATATATATATATATATATATATATATATATATATATATATATATATGTGTGTGTTTTGAAGAATCTCTCGCACGAGGTCTGGACACGCACGAGGTCTGGACGTGCACGCAACTCCGTGTCTGGGCAAGGTGACCTAGTTATGAATTATAACTAGGCACCGTTTCAAGCCAACTCAGTAGTCCAGTAAAACTAATCCATATTTATCTGGCGCTGCCTCTATGTGACTCAGTTGCCTGGCAGCGTTAAAAATCTGAAAACTGAAAACTGAACTGATGAAGAATCTCAGTAAAGTCGAGACACCGATTTTGGTTCTTTTAGGTTTTCTTTTACTTCCAAGAGCAAACCTTATAGATTTTATTCGATTGCATGTGTGACACGTAGCGGCCGTAAAACATCATTGTTTCATCATAGTTTAGTTATTATTTTTGAGTCTGCTAGCGACAGCTAGCAGGCTCTTTGCAATCGCATGGGGTTTTACGAGCGATTCTCATCACAGCTATTTATGCGTATATTTATACGCGCACTACTTAATCAGACGCAATGCGGCACTATTACGGTGAACTGAATGTGAAGCAGCGGAATTTTATATGGCTTTTTTATTTCGCTAATATAACTGTGACTGAAATCGATTTAGATAATGCAATTTGAAACATACACTTCAAAATTCGGTCTAGTAATACACGCGCTACTTTTGTCAAGGCGTTAATTCGGCACGGGGTCCTACTAATCACCCCATGGCACCCCACGATATCCCAAGGCACCCCACGGCACAAAATTATTTCATTGTATTTATTAACTGAATGTTGAAATTACACCAGGGTATTAGTTTTATGTATCCAAATTTGTTTTTGTGATAGTTTAAGACATTAACCTTACTTCAAGCGATTATCTCGGGGCGCCTAAACACCAAGATTCAAACTGACGCTAAAATATAGCAAAGAGACCAATGGTGTAAGTTGATAGTCTATCAAAAATAAGTTTTAACTTAAAATTGCATTTTATATTCAACTTTATTCACACCTCAGTGACACGGAGTTGTTTCACGACTGCTGGTCCATTTATAGGTTTATGACCCTTCTTTTTTGGACATCTGAAAATCTCTTGAAAATGGTAGGCATAGCTGGTCGGGCTAATCTGTTGATGCTTAGGTGAAGCACTAGCAAATGACAATCAGTTATTAACGCTAATCTGGACTGAACATAGCCATTTCAAATTTATTTAATCTGCTCTTGTCTTAATAATAAGTTGATAGAGTAAATTTATAAAATTGCACTAGAATAATCGTGGAGCTACATCAGGTGTTGAATTTGTATGAACTGGAGCATATCTAGAGTTGAACTTTAATAATTCTAGAAATTGGAAATTGCTGCTGGAGATACACTCATTTGGAATAATCAGGTGATAAACTTCGTTGGGAAATAAAGAGGTTCATTAATCCATTCACTGCATTGGCCTATATATGCAGATAATAAAATGGATTTTTTGTGAAGAAAGAAACAAAACAGAAGAGAAATAATTGTATTTAGTTTTTCAGTACATGGTTAGATTATATATGTATATCTGTTTTACACAGATGCCTCAGTAAAGACCCATTCTTATTTATACATTATAAAAAAAGTAGAATGCATTTCCATCTGATTGATTTTGAGAAATTGATAGTGAAAGCATGTAGTACAGAGTGTTCATGTTGGTTGTTTTTCAAGGAATAGTAAATTTTCTCACAAAGCCTTGTCTCTGAATGTAAATTTAATATTGGATGAAGCCACTGGTTGGAAGCAAGTGTGAAAATATGAATACAGAGCAAAATCCAGGTCCATCAAATCATATAAATCTACAAGAAAATGCATCTGTATTATTGCAAGGAAGTATCCATCAAAGAGATGAGATATTTAGTCCTGATTCAAGAGGGCATCAATGCCTACCATGTTGTTTAGTATTTTTGGTGAAAGCTGTACAGAAAAGGATCTGTACCAACATGTGGAATGTGAACAACATGAATGAAATTCTGTTTGCAGGAGATAAATTATACGAGTATCCTTTCCTTGATTTAGAGACAACACTCGCTATGACTTTCTCATTCAACCCATATGCAGTCTTCGCTTGACGTACATTTGATAGAGTTTTTAAGGAAAGTCTTCTTTTCAGGAAGTACAATGCCCAGATGCTTGATATATTCCATAGAGATCCATCTTATGGTGTAGTATTGGTAGCATTGGAATGCCACCTATCTCCTTTGCATGTATTGTGTTTGCATAGAAGATACACAGCACTCCATGAATACTTTACAAGCTAGCAGACTCTTAGGACTATCAGTCCTTTGATTTTTTCTTTGATTCACTGAGCTCACTCTTGTATCTTGGATAATCGAGGTCTACTTAAGCCGATACTAAGAGTGGGGTTCGTATGCAGCCCTGTCATTACGAAAACATGCCTATTCAAATATACTGAAAATTTTACCACCAAAAAAAGAAAATTTTCAAATAAAAAATTCTGATATTTCTCATATATCTGCTCAAAACATAGATTGTGGGTACTCGTTGGAACCGCCTCGGCAAGGCGGTTCTAAAGAGTACCCACAATCTATGTTTTTGAGCAGAAATAAGAAAAATTATCTATACCCCTGTTAACCCCAGATTTACTATATAATAGTGGGGTTAAAGGGAGTCAATATTATATAGGCATGTTTTCGTGATGAAACTATATTTATGCCATATGAAGAGTACCAATAAGTCCGATTTTCACTCTTTTACGCTTTCTTTGTATCCAAGAGCAAACTTTGTACAGGAAAACTTCATTGACTTGAACACCGATCACGAAAACACGCCTATATAATTTTGACCCCCTTAAACCCCACTTTTATATAGTAACATTGGGGTTTACAGGGGTATACATTATTTTTCTTATTTCTGCTCAAAACATAGATTGTGGGCACTCGTTAGAACCGTCTCTCCGAGGCGGTTCTAACGAGTACCACAATTTATGTTTTGAGCAGAAATATGAAAAATATCAAAGTTTTTTTTATCTGAAAATGTTCAGTTTTTGGAGGTGAAATTTTCTATATATTTGAATAGGCATGTTTTCGTAATGCGCTGGCTCGTTTACCATGGCTGATTTGAACTCGGTTTTGAGTCCCTAGGAAATTCTTCCGAGAGCTATAGAAAACAAAGATTTAAGGATAATTTAGGGGAATTTTCTTATCATGAAAATGTATGTTGTGTGTACTCATTAGAATCGCATCATCGATGCGATTCTAATGACTACATTCAACATACCAATATTTCATAGAAGATGGAAAAAACATCCTTAAATTATCATCATTTGCACCCTGACCTAGCGCTGTGATTTACCCTCAGTGGCTCGAACTAACAATTTAGAACAAGTATGTATGTGTGTATGTATGAATGTATGTACGTACATGCACATGTACGTCCATGCGTGCGTACGTATGAATGTATGTATGTATGTATGTATGTATGTATGTATGTATGTATGTATGTATGTATGTATGTATGTATGTATGTATGTATGTATGTTACGGTTTACATACATGCATATAAGTAGTTAAGCTTTTGGTTTAATTGTTTATGATCAAACATGTCAAAAGGCTCAGCCATTCATAACATCAAAGAAAGTTATATGCCTTTATTGCCAGGAGATAACTTTTAGACAAGCTAAGGCTTATAGTCAGATCCTGGAAATATTGTATTGTTGTAAATCATGTTGTATTTGAAGCAATCAAAATAGTTTAAACAAACACGTTTCCATAGTCCCATCACGAAAACATACCTATATAATTTTGACCCCCTTAAACCTCACTTTTATATAGTAAAACTGGGGTTTACAGGGGTATACATTAGTTTTCTTATTTCTGCTCAAAACATATATTGTGGTACTCGTTAGAACCGCCTCGCCGAGGCGGTTCTAACGAGTACCTACAATCTATGTTTTGAGCAGAAATATGAAAAATATCAGAGGTTTTTATCTGAAAATTTTCAGTTTTTTGGAGGTGAATTTTTCTATATATTTGAATAGGCGTGTTTTCGTAATGCAAAGATGTTCGAGCCATTGAAGTTCGACTGTATATTTTATTTGACCTTGACCTTGTTCTTATTTCAGATCGTTTCAAACATGTCAATGGACGAGCTTTTATTTGCAGCTTTTGATCAACTTGAAGAGATTTATTCAAAAAGTAAGTGCCCATAGACCATGAGCGGGAATCATGTTGGCCCTAAATATTAGGACACCATATCTTCACACCATATGTAATCTAAAACTTTAAAGTTCGTTTAACAGCCTTTTAATCCGTCTAAAACTACTGGATGAGTGCAGACAGTGTAGACCCTGATCAGATGCCGAATTCTGCGAGCCATGTTCTTTTTTTAGCTCATCTGAGCACGAAATGCTCAAAGTGAGCTACTGAGATCGTTCGATGTCCGTCGTGCGTCGTCTCTTGTGCGGCGTCAACAATTTGCTTTATAGACTACTCCTCATACACCCCGGGGCCAATTGACTCGAAACTTGGTTAGACGTATCGGGTGACTTGCAAATTAAACATAGCTAAAATCGTTTCGATCGGAAGTCCAAGATAGCCGCCATGACCGCCATCTTAAAATCTGTTGTGAGCTTCTTCTCCTGAACCGAAAGACCGATTGATTCGAAACATTGTCGAAAATAGCTAAAATAGTTCCGATCGTAAATCCAAGTAGACCATCCCCCATAGCCGCCATCTTGAAAATAAAATCAATTTTACCGCTTTTTCTCCTGAACCTAAAGGCCAATTCACTCGAAACTTGGTAAGAAGTATTGGGGCAACTTGTATATCAAAAACAGCCAAATTCGCTACGATAAAAAAATCCAAGATGGCCGCCATGGCTGCCATCTTGAAAATCTATTTTGCATTTCTTCTCCTGAATCGAAAGGCCAATTGTTTCGAAACTTGGTAGAAAGTCTTTGGAAAACGTGTCGATCAAGAATAGCTAAAATCGTTCATTTCGGAATTCCAAGCTGGCTGCCATGGCCGTCATCTTGAATATCGATTTTGTGCTTCTTCTCTTGAACTGAAAGGCTTGACTCGAACTTGGTAGGAATGTCCACCATGGCCGCCATCTTGAAAATCTATTTTGAGCTTATTCTCCTTTAACAAAAGGCCAGTTGACTAGAATCTTGGTAGGAATAATTGGGGCGACTTGAAGATCAAAACTACCTAAAATCGTTCTGGCCGCCATCTTTAAAATATACTTTGCACTTATTCTCCTGAAACGAAATGCCATATGACTCGAAACTTGATAGGAAGTATTAGGGCATCTTGTAGATAAGAAATGTCTAAAATCGTTCTAATCAGAAATCCAAGATGGCCGCTACTGTCGCCATCTTGCAAATCTATTTTGAACTTCTTCTCCTTAACTGAAAGGCCAACTGACTCGAAACTTGGTAGGAAGTATCGGGGAAACTTGTTAATCAAAATTAGCTAAAATCGTTCTAATAGGAAATCTAAATGGCTGCATGGCGGTCATCATGAAAAGCTATTTTGAACTGCTTCTCCTGAATGGAAAAGCCAATTGATTAGAAACTTAGTAGGAAGTATCAGAGTGACTTGTAGATAAATAATAAGTGAAAATCGTTTCGATATGTAATCCAAGATGACATCTTAAAAATCTATTTTGAGCTTCTCCTGAATCCAGAGGCCATTTGACTAGAAACTTGGTAGGAAGTATCGTTGTGTCTTGTAGATAAAAAATAGATAAAACTCTCCTGATTGGAAATCCAAGATGGCCGCCAAAATCTATTTTGTACTTCTACTTCTGAACCTTAAGGTCAATTTACTGGAAACTTGGTACGAAATATTGGTTTATTTGCAGATAAAAAAAATCAAGATGGCCGCCACCGCTGCCATCTTAAAATGTATTTTGAACTTCTACTCCTGAACCGTTAGGCCAATTGACGCGAAACTTAATAGGAAGTGTTGGGGTGACTTATAGCTCGAAAATAGCTAAAATCATTCCAATTGGAAATCTAAGATAGCCGCCATGGTCGCCACCTTGAAAATCTATTTGAAACCTCTTCTCCTGAACCGAAAGGCCATTTGACTCGAACTTTCATTGGAAGTACCGATAATGATGAGTTCAGGTTTAACGACGCGTCAACCCATGAGGGCCATTTGCGTAAAATGATGTACTAACTTGGTTTTTGTAATGAAACAGCTACAATGATAAGTCATATATGCATGAAAATGTAAAACTAAAACGAATTTAAAAATTAAAATAGTTATATTTTGTTAAATGGATTAATATGCTTTAAAAACATTAGTGTGTTATCAGCTGGTACATCTTCAAATAAGTATCTCCATCACGAAAACATGCCTATATAATTTTGACCCCCTTAAACCCCACTTTTATATAGTAAAACTGGGGTTTACAGGGGTATACATTATTTTTCTTATTTCTACTCAAAAAACATAGATTGTGAGTACTCGTTAGAGCCGCCTCACCGAGGCGGTTCTAACGAGTACCAACAATTTATGTGTTGAGCAGAACTATTAAAAATATCAGAATTTTTATCTGAAAATTTTCATTTTTTGGTGATAAAAGTTTGAGTATATTTGAATAGGCTTGATTTCATAATGAGTCATATTTTTTTTGGAAAAAATGACGTTGCACATGAGAGGATTAAACAGAAAGTGCTTCACCGTAAATGGCTCATTACAGCTTATGCAAATTGGTTGATCTTCTCGTTTGAGTAAATACCCAGCTAGCATTCTTTATAAATCTATAGCGGGCCGTTATCGGCCCGTCAGCTACCCTGACGGGCCGATAACGGCCCGCTATAGATTTACAAAGAATGCTTACTGGGTAAGAATGTGTATGACCTATAGGTAGGCGAGTAAAACCACTTTTCTCGCCGTAATGATCGATAAATGGCATTATTACCAAGAACCGGTTTTATTGAATGTCGCTCTTTCCCGTGACATCATCCATTTGGATATATATGATGTACCTGTTGTGTTACGACATGATAGCCGCAACAAAGGAATGAAGCATAGCTGAAAAAATATTCCGTCTTTCCTGGGAATCGAACCCGGGTCCTCCCGGTTAAAAATCCAATGCTCTAACCACTGAGCCAATGAGTCGACTCTTTGGCTCAGTGGTTAGAGCACTGGATTTTTAACCGGTAGGACCGGGTTCGATTCCCAGGAAAGACGGAATATTTTTTCAGCTATGCTTCATTCCTTTGTTACGGCTATCATGTCGTAAGAGTTGATAAAAGATTTAAAATCTGTATATGGAATTTTAAGGTTAGAAATGTCTAGATCGAATAAGGCATTTGCTTTAACATCAGCAGCCTCGTTACCTCTTAAGCCAACGTGGCTTGGGAGCCAATAGAACAAATATCCTTAGTTTTCGATAAGTCAGGATGTTTTTCTATCAGGTTCTGAATTTTCGGGTTTTCTTTGGAAGATGTGTGGTTTAAAGAGTTCAAAACAGAAAGGAGGAAGTATCGAGTTGATTTGTTTAGCCCTGGGGTAAAACGAATGCCCCACCCCAAGGGTACCCAGGTGAGCGATACAGGGCCATATTGGCCCTCTTGATTTTGCTTTTAGAGTAGATCCCTTTTCAAAAGGGATTGACATGCAAGAAAGCAAACAGGAAACCACAAATATTGTCTCCCTCGTCAAAAATGGCGGAACATCTACCAAGTACAGTCGAACCTCGTTATCTCGAACTCGCTTATTTCGAATTACCGCTTATCTCGAAGTGAAAATCTGGTCCCTGTTTTAACATGAAGCTATGACAACAGGTAACAAAATAATGTGGAAAAGAAAAGAAATTGCTCCTTCTCCTCTTTTCCACATTATTTTATATATATATATATATATATTTAACTTCAGGAGTCAAATTACACATTCATTTGTTAAATGTAGTTGTTCAACTTGTTGTTTTCCTCACTCTCTCAACTCTGATATGTCGAGGTACGGATATCTCGAAGTATTTTAGTGAATCCCTTGGAATTCGAGATAACGAGAGTCGACTGTATAACCAGTCCCTGAATTCCGCCAGCATAAGCACCCTGTCGGGTCATTTGCTCCTCGTCACTCTAATCTTTCAGTATTATTAAAATGATTCTGTAAGCAGACAGCGAAAGCCCGGATAATATTGTGCGGATGTGCACGTTGATTTGTGCCTTCGCTGTCCGCATTGTCCGCTTATGCCCAGAAGGCATCTTGAACTGTGGACTGAGTAATGGACCGTGAATAATGAACCGTGAATCATGAGCTATTTACGTTCGTCTTTTTCACATGACACAGGTGAATTATATGTTCTCTGCTTTTTTCGACGACGTCGATTTATATCACAGTGTGCTTAACGGCTAAAAGATCAAAGGACTGAATAGCCCTGAAATTACATATTCTATGAGAAACTAATAAATTCCCGGTATCATTCTGTTCTCCATTTAAGTTTGTGAGACGCTTCTTCGTCGAAAAAAAAAAAACGAGCTATAGCGAACAACAACGGCGCTGATCAGCCTGCGCGGACGCGCAGGCTGATCAACGCCTTTGTTGTTCGCACATATATTAAGGCGGGTTTCTGAGCGACTCTCGCCATAGATCAAGCACAAGTCGCACTACTTTTGTATGGACATCTCTTCAATGGCGTACTAATATACACACATTGAAATATTGGGTCTATTTTTGTGCGCGGATAAATACGAAATTGAATAGTAGTCAAAGTCACTTTCTCTAAAACCGTGCGTGGCAACGAAGAATGACAGATAGAATCTGTCATTCATGAATGAAAATAAATATATGTCCTAGAGATTTAAGGCTTATGTTCTCCTTTATCTGTAAGTTTCTTGTCAGTATGATATGACTGAGTAAATCAAGTGATAGTAGAAATATTTAATTGTTAACCATTGTCCTGCTGAACCCGGATAGACCCTGCTTTTGCAAACAGTCTAGATCCAGATCAGTTGGCTTCTGAAGAAGCCAACTGATCTGGATCTGCCCTGTTTACCATTCAGTATATGAATTTATGTCAGCAATCTGCATCAAGTTACCTGATTGGCTGAAAATTAGAAGTGGGTGTGGCATCTTAATTTATCTAATATGACAATGGTTAAGTTAAAAGATGACGATAAAAATTTTGGTAAAGCGAAAGACGCAAAAGAGGTAAAATCGAGCAAGCTATTTTCGTCTGACACTCGAAAGCCATTCCGTAGATTTATAGTGCAGTGTGTCGAAAAAACAAAAAGAAGCTATCGTGCGAAGAAAATAGATATCATCCCCGTACTCGAATGTTATGTGACTTTGGCAAGAAAACTGTTAAAGTTTCGGATGTAAAGTGAATTTCAAGAACCTCTGTTAGATTATTGAAAAATTGCAAAAAAAAAAAAAAAAAATGGTTACTATTCTTCATTTTATTGGAAGTTGCTTCTTGTTTCACATTGTTTTAGTTATGAATTTTGCCTAATCTTTTTTTAAGATTAGTTTGTTTAATGTTTTTATTTAATGTTTTTTACAGCTGATCGTTCGGAAGAAATCGGCTTGCCAGGTAATTATGGAATTGGCCCAGCATACAACTGGCATTCACTTTTGGAGTGAATACCATAAATTTTTTCAGCGGGTGTATTAAAAAGGGAAGTTTTTTCACGAGTGCGAAGCACGAGTGAAAATTTGAATATTTTCATTACACGAGATGAAAATATTTATGGTATTTACAAAAAAAACAGCAAACTTTCTTTATGTTTTATCGTTTTCATGCTTTAGCGTTTCTGACTTTATAACCGACGTCGCCAAACAAAACAGAAACATAATGACGTTGGCATTCTCTTTGCGCTTACCGCAAAGAGAGAGAAAAACAAATATGTCGGCAAATCAAAATAATTTTGATGCCGGAATGCTCCTTAGTTTCCGACATATATATTTGTTAAATGTGGTTGTTCGAATTATTTTTTCCTCAATTCTGCAAATCTGATATTTCGAGGTACGGATATCTCGAAGTATTTCAGACAGTCCCTTGGAATTCGAGAAAACGAGAGTCGACTGTACGTGTATTGGACAATATGTATTTGATTTGTCCAACGAGAGATATATATTTTCCTACAAATTTCCTTACCATTTTATCACAGTTTTATTACGTAGACTTATCTAAACATTTATATTTATTATTGCAATTTACAAATTTTGTTCAGGACCAAACTTAAAAGGAAGCTTAAAACTTTGCTTTTTTCCTGTTGCATTCAGCTTGTTATAACTACAGTCGACTCTCGTTCTCTCGAATTCCAAGGGACCCTCTGAAATACTTCAAGATATCCATACCTCTACATATCAGATTTGCAGAATTGAGGAAAAAATAATTCAAACAACCACATTTAACAAATATATATGTAATTGGACTCTTGAAGGTAGAGATATATTGTAAATATTGTGGAAAAGAGGAGAAATTGCTCGTTAGGAGCAATTTCTCCTCTTTTCCACAATATGTTTTTACCTATTGTTAGATTTTTATGTTTAGGCAGGGACCCAGATTTTCACTTCGAGATAAGGGATTATTCGAGATAAGCGAGGTCGAGATAACGAGAGTCAACTGTATCATTTAGCTATGTATAAACTGACTATCCAGCGATAAACTTTGAGAGAGGTTTAGAGCACTGGATAAGCTAATTTCAGGGAAAGATTAAGGTCTGTATAGTTTTGTATATGTTACCAGACCTTTATGAACAGTTTGTGAAGTACATGTATTTATACACAGCAGGCCAAAGAAATTGGCATGCCAGATATTGCTGTGGATGTGATTTGTATTATACGTGTATTAGAAAATAAGCATTTGATTTGTTCAAAGAGACAAGTACCTTACCGCTTAACATGCTGGGTAAAATTTTCAGCAGACGTCATTTTGAATTTTTTTTTTCTTTTTTTTTTTCCAAGAAAATAGGCTTTGATATTTCATGTTAATTGTCTTCTTATGAGACAATTTGCATGAATTGTCAATGCTAATTGTCTGGAAAAAATAAGAAAAAATATCATTAATTTGTTGTCTGCTGATATAAGGTGGTATAGGTTAAATGTTATACGATCTTCCGTAGACATAGTTTGACCTGTTGAGGATGTATTGCACTCTGTTTGAAGCAGAATAAATCTCTGTACAAAATTCACTGAAGACACAAAAAGGGGCTTTTTATTCATTACGATATAGTGGCCGTAATCCTAAATAATGACATCAGATATGAAGATGATGTGAGGAGCAATGACGTTAGGTGTGGAGCGGGCGGTGAAGTAAAGCGATTCTAAGCAAGGTGAGGTAAGGTAAGGTGAGGTAAGGAGAGATGATGTGATCAGGTCAGGTCAGGTGAAATGAGATGAGTCGACCTGAGGCAAGCGAAGGTCTGGACAGGTGAAGTGAAATGAATTGACAAAGCGAGCTGAGATCAGTTGAGCCAGATGAAGTGAAGTGAAGTGAAGTGAAGTAAGGCGAGGCGAGGCGCAGCGAAAAGAGGCGAGGAGAGCTGATATGAGGTGAGGCGAGATGATGCGAGTGATGTGAGAAATTGTGTCCGAACGTGTTAAAATGTACCATACGACATAAGCACCTAGCAAGGACTTCTGCCAACCTGCATATCCCCGCGCAGATCAGTCATGGCCTTCTGTATTTATAAACATATTCTTCTTAATTCAAAGAATCTGTAAATAAAAAATGAAGACCAGACTTCATCATTTCGCATCATGAAAACATACCTACATAATTTTTACCCCCTTAAACCCCACTTTTATATAGTAAAACTGGGGTTTACAGGGGTATACATTATTTTTCTTATTTCTGCTCAAAAATATAGGTTGTGGGTACTCGTTAGAACCGCCTGGCCGAGGCGGTTCTAACAAGTAGCCACAATCTATGTTTTGAGCAGAAATATGAAAAATATCAGAATTTTTTTATCTGAAAATTTTCATTTTTTGGTGGTAACATTTTCAATATATTTGAATAGGCGTGTTTTCGTTATGGCAGGTTGATCTATGTCTTTCTTTTCCGCACACCCAAGAACTGCCCTTTTCTCATCCTGAGACTTATGTGGTCTTAATGTATGTACTCTGAATATTGGAACAACTAGTCCTATGCAAAAAATGTAGATCCAGATCAGACGCGGCGTCTGATCAGGACCTTCACTGTTTGCCATGCATCTAGCAATTTTAGACTCAAGTGGACTTGTTCAGAGTTTAACGCTTAGCATGCTGGGTAAAAAATTCAGCAGACGACATTTTAAAATATCTTTCCCGTTTTCACCAGACGATAGGCTTTGACAGTTTATGCAAATTGTCTCCTAGGGAAATATATTGCATGAACTGTCAAAACCTATTTTCTGGGAAAAATAAGAAAAATATCATCAATAAATACCGTCTGCAGTATTTGCCCATAGAGGGGTACAGCTTAAGACAAATATGAAAATGGATTAAGATGTTCCAGAATTTAGGATAAATATGGCATTTTTAATTATAGAAATTCAGTTTCCTGGCGACAACAAGACGTATTTTGTAAGTCAACTCGACATGTTGATTTCCGAGGAGGATATAGAGACAGTCTGGTAAGTGTAATTGGCCGTGATGAATGGATACATTTGCCGCCAGTTAACCCTTAAAGCGCCAATCACAACTATTTTCGTCTGCTTTGTCATCTGCTTGTGATTTTAAAAGTCATTTTTGCAAACAGTGTGGACCCAGATCAGACTGGAGCAGTCTGATCAGGGTCCACATTGTTTGCCTGTATGCTTAAATAGGTTTGAAAAGTCTGCAAGAATATTCAGCAGACGACATAAACAGACATTTTCAGATGCAGTTTTTTCTTGGCGCTTTAAGGGTTAATGCAAAATGTCTCCTTATGAAAAAGCAAATAGAGATCACTTTTGCAGACAGAAAGTCGTTTCCATAGTATTTAATGCTAAGCATGCTGGGTAAAATTTCAGCAAACGACATTTAAAAATAAAAAAAAACAAAAACAAAAAAAAAACCTTTATTTTCCCGAAAAGTAGACTCCCAGCCTATTTTCTTGAAAGAAATAATAAAACTCTCATTAATTTCTGAGTTCGCCCAGAGAGCGGTATAGGTTAAAAGAAAGAATTTTTCTACGTCTGGGACCAAGTTCTTTTGTTTAAGAATAACACGCATGAAAAGGGAGGCAATGTCGCCAGAGTCAGAGTTATTTCACCCTCCCCCCTCCGCCACCCCCTGGGGGGTGGGGGGTGGGGAGGAGGGATGGGGAAATGAAAAAATAACTTACTAAACTTTGACTGACCATTGCTAGTAAGTCCCAAGTTACCGAATACAACTTTTTTTATATAAAGTTGCAAACTTCCACTGTACATATGACACATTAGGGAGGGCATAGTTCAGACGGATCATAGTTTGGTCTGTAAAGTACATTTTTACCAAAACGGAATATCTTGTATAATTGTTACTGTCACAAAAGCATTAAATATCTTGTACTTGTCATATAATTATAAATACCCAACATGTTAAATTTTATTTTAGTTAAGAGTTAGCATCTCTGTTAACAATGTTTGAGTCATGTTGAGCCGTTTCCCAGAGAGAGGGAGAAAGAAGAAAGGGTTAGATGAGATAATGGCCCCAACTCCTGAACAAGTGAGGCAATAAGCTTCCTGCTAAAAGCTAATGATGGCAAGGGCAACTCTTTAAAAGATCCTGTAGTTTGTACGGTGAAATACCGATAACTGGCTGCCATTTACCGTAAAATGCGTTTGCAGTCAGTTGCCGGTATTTTACCATAAAATGTATCATGGAGTTTTTCAGTTAACCAAATAACCATTTTAAAATTATGTGTTCACCCCTTTCAGCCCTGCAAACCAAAACCAATACCTGTGGAAACAGTGTAGATCCAGATGATACGGCTCGTAACGAGCCGTCTCACCAGGATTTACACTGTTTGCCATCACTGCTTGCCATTCTGTTGTTTTTTAGACTGAACCCACTATTTGTATCAGTAGACGTCCAAATTCAAGAATGGAAGAGTCCATTCCAGAAACTCAGGGACGAAACGGTTAATTACTTAAATCAGCTTTTCGCCGGTTCAGCTTGTCTGATGATACATTCTGTCACGTTGCGGCTGAATCTATGTTTATTTCAGGCAGGGAAGAGTAAAACGAAAGGCTGTATTGGACGAAGAACGTTTACTATGGAAAGGTGGCATTATTCCATACCACATCAACAAAAAAGATTTTTGTACGTATGCCTTTCTTTCTAATTTTGAGATCAAACAAGGAGCTTGTAATAAGTACCCATAACATATTTCAGCCGCAGCATCGTCAGGAAATGTACTATCACGAAAACATGCCTATATAATTTTGCACCCCCCCCCCCCCACCGTCCCCTTAAACCCCACTTTTATATACTAAAACTAGGATTTACAGTGGTATACATTAGTTTTCTTATTTCTGCTCAAAACCATAGATTGTGGATACTCGTTAGAACCGCCTCGCTGAGGCGGTTCTTACGAGTACCCACAATCTATGTTTTGAGTAGAAATTTGAAAACTATCAGAGTTCTTTAATTAGAAAAATTTACTGTTTGTTTTGAGGTGAAACTTTCTATATATTTGAATAGGCGTGTTTTCGTAATGTAATTGGACATATGCGCCTATGGAAGTTTCAGATCCGCTTGCGCATTCGCTTAGACTGACCAAATTCTTTCCTTATAAGTGGACCCATGTTTAGAAAGGGTCTGACGCGCAGTAATGCAAACAGGAAGCCACAGAAAGGCGGAAATGGAGAAAAATCTACAAAGTGTATTTATTCCCTTTAAATGTTACACGATCATCCTATGTGTTCTAACGTGACTTGCGGAAATATACGTTAGCCTGTATTACGGAAATGTTTGATAGGATACTTGAATTCATGTTGTGACATGTGGAAATGTACAATATCATGATATGCACAAATTTACGATTACTATAAAATACTTCGTTTTTGATCGTGCACATATCACATTAGTTGAGGCGTTAGCACAGTGATGCCATATAGCATACCCTTTAACACATTCCAAAATCCATATTGCACACCTTTATTGCATCCTAAAGACCATATCATACCTCTGGCGTCACAATCTTCGCAACACTCGACTGTCTTCTAGTTCGCGTAAGCTGAGGCATTAGCACATGGCGCCATATCAAACTCCAAAATCTATACATTACGAAAACACGCCTATTCAAATATATTGAAAATATTACCACCAAAAAAATGAAAACTTTCAGATAAAAATTCTGATATTTTTCATATGTCTGCTCAAAACATAGATTGTGGGTACTCGTTAGAACCGCCTCATCGAGGAGGTTCTAACGAGTACCCTCAATCTATGTTTTGAGCAAAAATATGAAAAATAATATATACCCCTGTAAACCCCAGTTTTACTATATAAAAGTGGGGTTTAAGGGGGTCAAAATTATATAGGCATGTTTTCGTGATGTCACACATCCTTTATCGTACTCGAAAAGCCTTATCATACCTTTTATTTACAGCTTTACGTCTTTTTAATTTTTATTTATTTATTATTTGTTTGTTTAATTATTTATTTTTTTAGCAGAGGTTTAAAAATTAAACCATTACCCAACACATATTTAAGAAGAAAACTATTGTAAAATATATCATAAAATAAATTATGATACGGCCTTTTTCATATAATACCCCATATCAACCCTCGACCCTTCGGCCCTCGGTCTGATATCGGATATGATATGAAAAATGGCATATGATAATTTCTATGTACGATACTGTTATTCATATTAATCGCACAATGCCAATGTTTAACGCGAGTTATTTCGTACTGCACAAGACACTGATGCATAATTGTGCAATAAGCAAGTTTGAGTATTGTCGGTGCGTCTATACGGTCGCTAATCCACTTGCTGACGCTCTTGGATTAGCTCCCCATACAGACGCACAAACCATACCCTAACTTACACATGTAAATGTATAACACCATTATGCTGTAATTTTCAACACGTGAGAATGCACGATGATGTGTCATGAGTGAATATGTAGTGACTTGATATGTGGATCTGGATAGGTTTTCGTGGCAAAGTAAGAAACATATTTATCTGAATATTCCTCTTTTTTTCAGCTGTGACATTTATATATGGGCGCCGTCAAGCGGCAAAAATGCTTTCGAACATGCGCAAAATCCTCAAATCATAGCACTAGTTAAGGCGCTTTTTTCAATCCAGAAGTATTGATATTTTTCTTATTTCTCCACAAAAACATATGTTATGGGTACCCATTAGAAGCGCCTCGCATACGTTTTCGTGGAGAAATAAGAAAATATTTACCTGATACCCTCCCTTATCTAGACCTATGTCAAATTTAGATCATCCCGCGTGTGCTCAAAGTATCATCCGGGCCTTTGCTTTCTATTTATACATTTTGTAGTACTCGTATCCAATAATTCTGTTAGCGGGTAGTGAAGGTCCTTCGCTGTCCGCATATGCACAAAGACACGTTTCCGCATGGCGTGGCCCAAATATTTGTCTGTCCTTTTCTAGCATCAGCAGAGCGGCATCTGATAAAGGAAGCCATGAACCACTGGGCGTTCTACACATGCTTGGAGTTTAGGAAAAGAAAATCCAGCGACTTCAATTCGCTGTTGATCTCCGGAAAAAGAAAAGGGTGAGTAATATTGTGAATCGGGACAAGGGCAAAGAGCTGTTATCGGATATGCGAACAGCAAAGGTTCAGGTGAGCCTGCGCGTGCGCAGACTCGCCTGACCCAATGCTGTCCGTTCGCGTAAGCGGTAGAACAAGAGGAAACCAGAATTAGTCATGTAATCTAGCTAAGGGGTCGGATATGCATACTAAAAAAGATTGATCCGAAGGGACTTTTTCTTGCGACGCGGCACGTGTATGTTGCATCATTCAAGATTAAGTTGACTAATTGAGGAAGGTGTCGGCGTTGCAGAGACTTTCTGTATAGTTATGGCTCATAGCATGTTGGATAAAGATAGGGTTGATATTTCAGGCAGCCTTTCTCCTAAGGAGACAATTTGCATGAAACAGCAAACCCTAGGGTTGACATTTCACTCTTTCAATATTTTTTGCCTCCTTTCTGAAAGGATATCTACTGTTAAAGGAAAGAACTGGCTCCCAACGGGAGCAATGGGAGACTTAGATCAGATGGTGCAGAATGCGGCGTCGTCTGATCAGGGTTTCAAGTGTTTGCCAAGCTTTTAGGGTAGA
The DNA here is from genome assembly GCA_964016985.1 of Anodontia alba. NCBI lineage: Eukaryota > Metazoa > Mollusca > Bivalvia > Lucinida > Lucinidae > Anodontia > Anodontia alba. The sequence goes on from OZ024821.1 coordinate 131,264,932, forward strand.
CTCCTTATCAGAACGGGCTTTGTGTGCACATTACGAAACCACGCCTATTCAAATTATATAAAAAATTCACCTCCAAAAACTGAAAATTTTAAATAAAAATCTCTAATATTTTTCATATTTCTGCTCAAAACATAGATTGTGGGTACTCGTTAGAACCGCCTCGATGAGGCGGTTCTAACGAGTACCCACAATCTATATTTTGAACAAAAATAAGAAAAATAATGTATACCCCTGTAAACCCTAGTTTTACTATATAAAAGTGGTGTTTAAAGGGGTCAAAATTATATAGGCATGTTTTCATGATGAGGAATGCAAACAGGAATTCAGAAACGTTGTGTCCCGTGTAAACAAGGACAGAAAATCTGCCAAGTGTATCATGTCTCCTAAACGTAAAAGTGTTTCTCGAGTATTTTTAGATATAGCATATTGATATTTTTAGATATAGCATATTGTGCCATACCAAAAGACACGGTCCACCCACTCTGTCATGACAATGGCTTACTTTCCTTTCTGAATATGACAACCTTTGACTGTTGGTGTATTAGTAAAAATATGAGTATATTATCAGCATATAACAGAAGAAAAGTCTTTAGCATAACTAAATTGCTACCTTCAGCATGTTGATGGCGAGTTCATTTTCAGTATGATCTATTATTTTATATAAATTGAAAATGATAAAGGGGGCACACAATCTCCTTGTCTGACACTACTAACGTATGACAAGTCTTCACTCGGATTAGTTTTGTATTACACTGGAACAACGTACGCATATATTATGCATTCAGCGATTTTATTTGATAACCCTTGTCCTGCTGAACCCGGTATACCCTGCATTTGCAAACAGTGTAGATCTAGATCAGTTGGCTTAGAAGCCAACTGATCTGGATCTGCACTGTTGATCATTTTGAATGTGAATTTGTATCAACAGTCTGTATCAAATAATCTGATTGGCTGAAAATTAGAAGTGCGCATGGCATCTTAATTTATTCAGTATGACAAGGGTTTAATTTACCGCATGATTTGAACTGTTTGCCATTCATCCATCGGTTTTTCGGAATATCGACAGGTTTTGCAATGAAAAGTATGACAAGGAATTATGGTGAACGTATATTTAGAATACATAAAGTATTTCACCAGTGACTTTATTAGACAATCATGCAGTTCTGTTAAGTTGTGCATTTCTAATACAATTTGTTATAATCCTTTGAACTAACTTTAATGTTGCTTAATTCATTTTAGTGTGGAGACCCCCAAAAGGGTAATTGGCAAAAACTGCAGACTCAGATCAGACGATGTAGAATGCGGCGTCGTCTGATCAGGGCCTCTACTTTCTGCAAATAATTTAGCCATTTTTCGCTACAGACGTATAAATCACACAGCCTGGCATGCCTAAAACTGAAATTAGATTTTTCTAGTGTAAAGTGTGGGAGAGTTGATTCAGTCTAAAATGGGTTAATGTTGCTTGTATTTTCACAGATGTTTATCACATGTTGGACAAATAGGTGGTACACAAAATCTGTTACTAGGAGATGGCTGTAAAATGGTAGGGGCTTATATTTTTTATGCGTATGTCTTCTGTTTACAGTAAAACGCCAATGGCTTGAACATCGATGGCTTGTTTACCGTGGCAAATTCGAACTCTTTTTAGAATCCTTAGGAAGTTCTTCCGACAGCTCAAGAAAACTAATATTTAGGGGTCTTTTTAGGGAAATTTTTTTTATCATGTAAATGTATATTGTGTGTACTCTTTAGAATCGCCTCATCGAGACAATTCCAATGAGTACACATAACATACCATTATCTTATAGAAGATTGAAAAGACATCCCTTAACCATTGTCCTGCTGAACCCGGATATACCCTGCCTTTGTAAACAGTGTAGATCCAGATCAGTTGGCTTCTGAAGAAGAAGAAGTCAACTGATCTGGATCTGCACTGTTTGCCATTAGGTATGTGAATTTGTATCAACAACCTGGATCAAGTAATCTGATTGGCTGTAAATTGGAAGTGGGCGTCGCATCTTAATTTATTCAGCAGGACAAGGGTTAAATCATCCCTATTTGAATCCTGATCTGGCGCTAAGATGAACCCTCTTGGATGCGAAGTACCCATATGTAGAATAAATTTTCATGGTCCCAAAGATGTTCGAGTCATTGAAGTTCGACTGTATTCAAACTATCATCAGTCAAATGAACAATATGCATGAAAAAGAAGAAATAAGAAGGCCGAGGGGAAGACCATTGTATTTTTAGACGAGGGGGAGAGCTGTAAATTTCCAAGAGGAACATTATTCTCTTTACAAACATAATGTAAGACTGTTTTAATAAATAATTTTCCTACAAACTTTACTTTCCTTTAATCCCTGCAAACTTCTCTCAAATGCACATGTATGAAAGCATTTTGAGCCGTAGCGTGAGAGAACGTACCTTCTGACATACATCACGAAAACATACCTATATAATTTTGACCCCCTTAAACCCCACTTTTATACAGTAAAACTGAGGTTTACAGGGGTATACATTATTTCTTTTATTTCTGTTCAAAACATAGATTGTGGGTACTCGTTAGAACCGCCTCATCGAGGCGGTTCTAACGAGTAACCACAATCGATGTTTTGAGCAGAAATATGAAAAATAACAGAATTTTTCATCTGAAAATTTTCATGTTTTGGTGGTAAAATTTTCAGTATATTTGAATAGGTATGTTTTCATAATGTGCGCCCAGCGAAGACTCAAATCAGCTTGCGCATTTGCGCAGTCTGAGCCATCTTGGTTGTCCGGATGAAGCAACTTTGCATCTTTGGCTATTAAATCCTATCAGTGAAGAGTCTGATCAGACTACGGGAATGCACAGGTTGATCAGAATCTTCGCTAGGCGCACGACCGATGGTAAGTATTCTCCCAGCTAGCATTCTACGTAAATCTATAGCGGGCCGTTATCGGCCCGTCAGGGTAGCTGACGGGCCGATAACGGCCCGCTATAGATTTATGTAGAATGCCAGCTAGCATTCTACGTAAATCTATAGCGGGCCGTTATCGGCCCGTCAGGGTAGCTATAGATTTATGTAGAATGCTAGCTGGGCTGATGTTGGAGCTCTTTAAATGAGCCAGGGCATGACAAACTTACAATAGGACCTGTGTGACCAGCAAAGACTCAGATCAGCCTATACATTCGTCCAGTATGGTAAGGATTTTCGTTTACCTCTGTTTGGAAAGCCACTTGGCTGTCGAAGGCACTTGCGATCAGCAAAGACTCTAATCAGTCTGCGCGGATGCGCAGGCTGATCTGAGTCTTCGCTGGTCGCACAAGTCTTATTGTAGGTTTTGTCGTGCGCTAGCTCAATTTATACAGCTACTGAGATTGGCACTTGACACATTATAAAATTGCGGCACAAGAAAGGTAAATCGATCTACATATACGACCAATGCGCCTTGCGAGAAATTCAGTTCAGCCTGAGTACCCTATATAGTCGGACATACTTGTCTTAAATTGGAACAAAAATATAATGAAGATACAGAATAAAAGGTAAGATTTGTTATTTTTACAGGTACCGCAAGTTTTGGAGCTCCAAAGACATGCATGATATTGATATCCAGTACCTTTATTTTTAAAAGCATAGGGGTCACAAGCAAACAGATCTAATTATTATGGACTTCGCCAAGGCTTTCGATAAGGTTCCCCATAGAAGACTGCTCTATAAACTGGAATACTATGGTATCCGAAATGATACCCTCCAGTGGATCTCTGCTTGGCTATCTGGACGAACACAAAAAGTCGTGCTTGACGGTGTTTGCTCAGACCCCGCCCCCGTGATGTCTCGTGTTCCACAGGGTTCCTTGTTGGAGCCTATACTATTCCTGATTTTTATAAATGACCTTCCAAACAACATTCAACAGTCCGCCTTTTTGCAGATGACTGTGTTCTGTATAGAAATATAAGAGGGTCTGAAGACCAACAGTTACTTCAAAATGATTTGGAAAAATTGGCTCTCTGGGAGGAGGCATGGCTCATGAAATTCAATGTCGTCAAATGTCACTCTATGAGAATGACAAAGCACCTTCCCCCCCCTCATAAACAGATTGTCCATGGTTATTTATTACATAACCAAGTTTTAGAGAACGTTTCCTCTGCTAAATATTTAGGAGTTCAAATCACTGATGATCTCGATTGGGGTCAACATATCAATGAAATCACTAGAAAGGCTACTAAGACCAGGTTTCCTTCGTAGAAATATGGCTTTTGCACCAAGGGAAACCAAGGCTGCTGCATACAAAACTCTGATCCGGCCTAAACTTGAATATGCAGCACCTGTTTGGATGCCTCATCATCAAAAAGAAATTGACAGAATAGAAAAAGTTCAGAGGACTGCTGCTCGTTGGACTTGTAGACGCTGGCGCAATCAAAGCCACGTTGGAGAAATGTTAGACGAGCTCCAATGGCCAACTCTGCAGGAAAGACGACAGCAGGCTTCTCTGACTCTATTCTATAAGATCCACAACAACTTAGCTATTATAGATAAGAGTAGGTACCTGTCTGTAGTCGGTGGGGAGAGCAGGAGAAGTAGGTCCCACGCCTTTCAGTATCACCGTCCTAATGCATACACGGATGGTCTGAAGAGCTCTTTTTTTCCAAGACAATTGCAACTTGGAATGGCCTTACAACCGAAGCTGTCTCTGCTGAGACAGTTGATGGGTTTAAGGCCAAAATATAATATCCAAGGGTTGTTCAGGGGATAGGTATTGATTCCTTCCCTTAACGACTTTATGTATATAGTTTTAATCTGCTGGTGGCTGTGTCGCAATACTTTTGTTGTTGTTGTTTTGAAACTTATTTGCCACACTCCAACCCTGTTATCATGGTCAGAATTGACCGAACACAGTATCGGAAGAAAGAAAGAAAGAAAGAAACAGACTAGTTTATATGCTCTTGTTATTGCGAATAAGACCAGTGATTCTCCGCAGCAGCTTACAGTTAGCATCGGCGCACTTCTACAAAAGCATATTGGGTTGACCACTGAACAGCTTTCTGGACAGTTATTGGATATGTTCGCCATCTTGTTTAATGATGCGAATCCGAGGTAATTTGCATTTGCGATCTGATTGGTTGAAATCTGTCACTGCTTATTGACCACAAAAGTATCAGCCCGTCAGATAGCGAATGCTGATTTAGTCCGAGATAACGTCTGTAAACAATATGGTAAACGTATCGAGTGGCTTTCTGGAGGGTTGTTTGGTGATTTACATCACTTTACTCTGGTACGAGGGACCTGCAAAAAAGTTTTGTCACTGGGTTCGGATTACTTCAGTGCTACGTTTTATCAAACATATTTTTATTATAAGCCTTCAATGTATTCCTCCTTTACTGAAACACATTTTTGTAACCTTTTTACCCAGTCGCAAAAATCAGATAAATAGTCGTCTTTTGGTACGAGGGTCGAGCAAAAAGTTCTGTCACTAATAGGCTTCCTTGGTTTTATCCCAGATATATTTTAAAATGTTTTCACTGCACTTGAATGGTGTGTTGAATAGCTAACGATACCCGTTTATTTCGTGCAAATTGCTTTCCAACTGACCGAGTTATTTCAAATTGAAATAGATGCAGTCACATACACTGACCAATTTACTTGTTACATTGGAACATGGACCAGAAGACTGAAATTTGTAACTATAATAAATGCCGCATTAGGCTTAATATAGATTCAAAGCAGATATTTAATGAAATGTGTGGTATATATGGACCTCAGAACATTTAAATGCGCACAGTATTTAGATGGGTTAAAGCCTTTAAAGCTGGGACATTTTCTGTTGAAGATGATACCCGTCCTGGAGGGCCTAAAACCTCTGTTACCAAGGCTAATATCGCTGCTGTAAAGATTGTGGTCGAACAGGATGCTCGATCGTCTGTCAAAGATATAGTTAGTTGTACTGGCATATCAGAAGGCAGTGTGCAAACAATTCTAAAAAAAAAAAAAAAAAAAAGCGTTTGGACCTGAGAAAGGTTTGCGCTAGGTGGGTACCTCATTTGCTCACTGAGGAGCAAAAGACACAACGTCTTTAATGTGCCTGGGAACTTTTAAAAACATACAAAGGCTGTAATGGTGGGGTTATTTCTAACTTGTTAACAGGTGATGAAACCTGGGTGCACATGTTTGAGCCACAAAGAAGGGCTGATAATAAGCAATGGAAGCGAATAGATAAAAAACGCCCATGTATTGCTAAGAGAGCCATAAGTTCGAAAAAGATGTTGTATGCAATTTTCTTTAATTCAAGTGGGCCAGTCGTTCAAGTGCCTTGTCCATCTGGTCATACAGTCACTGGCCGATTCTACAAGAATTCTGTACTGAAGAAAGTGAAAGAGTTTTACAATAAGAAACGACCAAGCAAAGGATGGTCAGGAGTCCACCTTTTACATGAAAATGCCTCCTCTCATAAGTGTGAGGTTGTTAAGTCTTTTTTGGCTTCTGAAAAGGTGAAAGTTTTAAACCATCCACCTTATTCACCTGACCTGAATCCCTGTGACTTCTTTTTATTTCCAAGGCTTAAGAAAATGCTTTCTGGAAATAAGTATACGTCTAGAAGTTCTCTTGGCAGCGCTATTTATCAGTGTCTCCAACAAAAAACCAAAAGAAGACTATTTATCTGCTTTTCGCGACTGGGTAAAAAGGTTACAAAAATGTGTTTCAGTAAAGGGGGATTACTTTGAAGGTTTGTAATAAAATTATGTTCGATAAAACGTAGCAATGAAGTAATCCGAACCCAGTGACAAAACTTTTTGCAGGACCCTCGTATAACTTCAAGTTCCTGTGATTACACTTGGCTGCGCCAAGCCAAAAGGTGTCTTCCTGCAGGAGCAAAATGCATAGATTCACAATCATTCCACGCATGTGCACAGACTCGTCCGTGCATTTGTTCTCGATGGATGCATTCTGTTAGCCAACAGCCAAGGTTCTGATCAGACTGCGAGGACGTGCAGGCTGATCTGGGCCTTCGCGGTCGCATATGCCCGAAGACACGTTTTCGCATGGCGCGGCCCAACTGTAGTAGAGACCTAATGAGTTCCTTCTTTCTGTTGTCAATAAACTATCTACTGAGGTCTTTCCATTAAGTGCCAATAAACTATATAAATATACACGACACATGACCAAATGAGTTCGTTATTTCAGTTACCAATAAACCGTTAACTGCGGTCTTTCTTTTAGACACCAATAAATTATAGACATATACACGGCACGTGACCTAACGAGTTCGTTCCTTCACTAAGCAACAAAGCCTCTACTGAGTTCCTTTCATTAGGTGCCAATAAACTACAGTATTATGCACGGCACATTATCTTATGTTTTTGCTTTTTTTTTCCTTTACGAATAAACCATCTACTGAGTTCTTTTCATTATATACCAATAAACTATACTCTTATACACAGCACGTGAGCTAATGAGTTCGTTCTTTCAGTTACCAATAATCGTACATGAACTGGGCCATTCGCTTGGTCTTTATCACGAGCATTCACGGACAGACAGAAACAAATATGTAGAAATACGCTGGGAAAATATTGTTGATGTACTCTACCATAGAGACTTCGACCAGCTGATGTTCAAACACCGAATAGAAGATGAAGTTCCATATGATTATACAAGTGTTATGCACTATGGCGAATACGTAAGTACAGTGGACACTCGTTACAATCATAGCATTTTTTCCCCAAAATATTGCCGTTAAAATGGATTTGCTGTTGTAAAGAATGCTTAAACGCAATAGAATGACATATAAAAAAGGGCTTGCTTCATACTTATTTCCTCACATAACATATGTTTCGGGCATTTGTCAGAATCGCCTCACTAAGGCAATTCTAACAAATATCCAAAACATATGTTTCTTGAAGTGTTAAATACAATATTCTTGCATAAATTCTGATTTACTGTCACTCCTTAAGCAAAGGTTTCGTGCCAGTCAATTATCATTATAACAAATTTTGTCGTTGTATTGAGTGTCGTTATAAAGAGGCTCGCGACTGTAGTTTGGTAGATACCTTTAGGAAACATATGATTAGTTTTTGTAACGGACCCTAACGACCAGATATGACCAGGGTTTAAAATAGATTTTATTTGCGTTTTAATGATTTAACCTTGAGCGCTATCTAGGTACATTTATAAGACGAGGAATTGATTATGTTTCTCTCATTTTTTCCCCAGGAAATAGGGCTTTGCACTTCGAACAAGATAATTCCAATTATATTATAGTCCCTAATTTCAGAGGAATATCAAATGAAATATTTTCAAATGTACTTCTTTTCTGCAAGTTAAAGGTTATAAAAGCTTGCAGAATAAAAGTAACCAGCAGTTAAGTTATTCTGTTATACATCACGAGAATATGCCTATATAATTTTGACCCCCTTAAATCCAACTTTTATGTATTAAAACCGGGGTTTACAGGGGTATACATTATTTTTTTCGTATTTCTACTCAAAAATATAGATTGTGGGTACTCGTTAAAACCGCCTTGCTGAGGTGGTTCGAACGAGTACACACAATCTATGCTTTGAACAGAAATATGAAAAATATCAGAGTTTTTCTATCTGATTTTTTTCAGTTTTTGGAGGTAGAAGTTTCTATATATTTGAATAGGCGTGGTTTCGTAATGGTCATTTAATCCGAGTAGTCTGATCAGAGTCTTCACAGGACACTCTGTGGGTAGCCAAATATCCAAAGCGTCGTCAGGCGGACAACAGGCTTTCTGATCAACCTATGCAGATTAATCTGAGTCTTCGCTGAGTGCATATGCAATCTTGTAGGAAATGCTTTGCCCTGGCTCATTTCACAAGGATATGTTAACGCTATGACTAGATTTTCAACTTCTGTGTACCAGTGTGGCATCGAACAGCATCGAACCATCTCTCTGTACTTTGTTAAAACTTTACTGCATTGTGGTTTAACCTTTTCCACCCTGAGTTTATGAAAAGTGGCTTTTTTCATCACTGAATTTTGGAAATGCCCATTGCCATGGTCGGGAAACGCAAGTGAAGGGACATTTGCAATTGTATGGCACTTGCGATGTTGTACAGTAGATGATCAGTCACTTGCGCTATTGGATATACGTTAACACGTTTAGATATCGTGACACTGTTTGACGAAAAAAAAGTTACGCCGTAAAGTGGTCTTGTTTGTAAGTTAGATGCTTTAATTATGTTCTAGTCGCAGTAACGTGTTTTTTTATGATCTGTATTAGAAAAGCTTGAGGTTGATCATTTGTTTATCAATACACAGTGATTGAATTACAAATATGTAAACATGCATAAAACGTGTGTAAAGTGGGAATTTCGTTGTTGTTCAGAATTGTTTTCTTTGAGCATTAACGGTGTTCAAGAAGGTATAAAAAGTTCTAATATTTAACTATGACGGAAGAAACCGTAAAAGTATTTTCGTGTGGCACAATGGAATCGTACGCTCACTTGATTTGGTAACTCTGTGGATTAAGCATGACAACTGCGACTGTTGAACGGTCACATAAAAATAGTTCGAAATGTCGGTGTATTTTTATACTTGGCATTTATATTCCTCTCAGAACCTTATTAAACCCGCTTTAAACTGAAAACCCATAGTTCACCCCCACTTTCAGACAAGAATGTTGGAAACAAGCATTTTATTTGAAGTTATATATATGCTTCGAATATGGGTCATCGACCCTGAAATCTAATGTCCTTCGTCCGACATCACTATGTTGATATCAACACCTACTTCAACGATAAGCATATAAATTGCAACTGCTTCCAATTTAATCACAGGAACTGCATTAATTAAATGTTCACCAAGTTCGCTGATATAAGCAAAGAAAACTAGCCATTTTCCATTAAGAAATTATGGGACAGCCTTCCCTTTTTCTTGATATAATGAAAACATCTCGCACAATGCACGTTACATATCGAAAACATTACGCATATACAAACGTGATTGTTAAAATTTGAAGACGATATTTAACTCATGAAAGAACACGGCTACGCTCGGAATTCTTTATATTTCTCTTTGAGGTTTATTTTAAAACAAAAATCATTAATTTGGACTTAACTCGAAAAGTAAATTGTTTTCAAATGTTGCAAAATTCAAGCAGTATGTAAGAATATGTTGAAATTATAAAACAACAGAAAAAATAGATACTAAAAACCAAGGGAAGTTACCCTGGTATTATCATTATATCAAGGTTACTGACATATATCGCATCGTTTCAATAAAATCTTCAAAGACGGTCACTGTGTGAAAAATATATGGACGTTTGCCCAATAATAAAAGAACAACAGCATTTTATAAACTGGGCTACGGGTTTTGGACACCCTGTATTTCATGCAAGCAATGGACCTTTTAAAATAAATAACTTACATGCTGAATCAAGTTTGTGGTCATTGCATATGAATTTTATGGAAAGTTCCTTTGGCAAGTTTCATGCTTTTCAAATAGAACTACCGCAAGTTTAAGACTGTTTATCATGTGACTTTTAAACGGGATTTTATTACCGTAGCAACAGAAATCATAACGTTGTCTTAGACGGGTCATGTCATTAAACGCTAGAAACCAAATATTATATCATGTCGAAACATATCTTGCGGTTTGGGGAAGGGAGTTAAGCGTGTCATGTCCGTAAAATAAGCCAAATTCTTGCTTGCAGTTATTTCCCCATTGACCACCGTGAGATTATCGATAAGATTACCTTAGCAGACGCATTTACCTATGTTTTTCTCGAGGCCAGTATAGTCTATCCAATCTGAATAAAAATAAGTCGTCTTTTTGCAAAGAACGAACGAATGAACGAAAAAAAAGACTAGAAAATGAAGGGAGAAAGAAAGGAAGGAAGGAAGGAAGGAAGGAAGGCAGGAGGCAGGGAGGGAGGGAGGAAAGGAAGGAAGGATGGATGGTAATAAGTTTGTAAAATAATTAAATGCTGTAATTACTTGCGGGGAAAATTAACATTCAAAAGATGTTTGTGTTTATTTTAATGTCCTAAAGTATAACAACATATTGTTTGCGTTACAAGATTTATGATAATTTAACTTAAAGAGTCATTAAGAATCTCTCTCTCTCTCTCTCATATATATATATATATATATATATATATATATATATATATATATATATATATATATATATATATATATATATATATATATATATATAATTAGGACTATATAGCCGTTTGTGTTGAAATAAAAATCAATAGATAAATAAATATAAACATAGCGATACTTCTTTTGAGAAATATTTGTCTTGCCTGCAAAAGTATAACATTGAGTTCAAAATTCCTGATAACTGTAATTAAACAAACTTCGGTGCCTTTTGACTATCATAATATCATAAAAGCTATATGGGCATTCGGACTTAGAAAAAAAAATCAACTGCTATTTCGTTCACACTGATAAAGAGTCCAACGCCGATTTTCAGGAATCTTGGGAAGCAAAAAGACCGAAATGAATATAAAACAAATTATATAACATGGTAAAAGTCAGAAAACGAGGAATGTGTTCATAACAAAATAAAAAATATAACATTTGAAATGAAAATAGGTTTATATTTGTTTAAAATGTAAAAATATGCGTTTTTGACAGCTTTTCTCAGTATAGTAAGCCATTCGCATACAAATATCCTTTTCGAATCTCGGGACGCATGAAGTCATCAAAATATTTTAATAAAATTTATATAATTATAAAGGTAATAAGATGATTGTCTTTCTTGATATAACAGGTAAAAATATGACATTTGTAAAGAAAATATCTTATTTGAAGTACTAGTTTGCGATCCAAATGGTTTACATTGTAATTATTGGACGGGTAAGTGCGTCCACACCATTCTAAACCAACAATCTACGGCTATCTCCGGCGCTATGATGTTGATAGTTGGGTATGTTACAAGCATATGTTTTCACAAGAAGCTTGATCTACGCTTCGCACATAATAAGTGTTAAAACTGATTTTAATACGGAATAGTCTTGGGTACTTTATATGCACATCTTCGCTAAATCTGCTTTTCCATAATGTAAAAACTGAATTCGAGAGGTCTAAATTAGATCTCATCCAATTGGTCTCTATAAAAACGACCCTCACATTAAATCATGACCACAGCTAATTTCAGAACACTTTTTCGATTTACCTCATCAAAAAAAGGTAAGAGAAAAGTCCAGGGAGTGCCACAGTCACAAACCGCAGCCCTTCCCAGACACCAAGAGGAAGAGGAAACCGACAAATCCAAACAAGCACAAATCGAACAAACGTACCAAAAGCACTAAGATTAGCTCTCTCTTCCCCAAGCGAGGGAATCGCGATGCTAAAAGGACTGAAGACACAAGAACAAAATGACACAAGGTAAGACATAAAACAAATCGCCTCATAGAATAAACCACAATGCAACAAAGAGTAAGACTAACACCGGGACCACCGCCTTAGAACGGTCAGTAGAGTAAACCACCGGGGGTTTAAAGCACTTTTACAGCTAGCCAACTTCACCCTCGGTCCCGATGATACTCAATACAGAAAATGCATAAAAATTTGGTTCGCATAAAGGCTCCCAACTCAGTCAATGCATCAAAGCGAGAGCATAAAAATCAAATTAATCACTTTAATAAACAAAGACGAGTACTCATGGCTAATTCTACTGTAATCCAGAGTAAATGAAAACCAGTAGTTGAACCTTAGCGGGCCAAGTCAAAGACATATCGTCAAGCCCCAACCCACTGGTTAAAGTTTTACGAAGAGACCGTCATTGAGTATGAGGCCCGAACCTCCGTCGTGCAGTTAAAGAGTGAAGCATAGCCATCAACAATGATTGGGTTGACAATATGCTTGCAGTCTGCCGCATAATATCAAGGCTATAGCCAATTATTTTATAACGGTCAATAAGTTTTCTGAATTGCTCCGAAAAGTTAGATTTACCTACAATTTTTCTAAATCTGTACACTACGTCACCGTAAAATTCTGGTTCCGATATACCTTGTTGCAGAAGTGTTTTCAGGCTGCCGCTATATTTTTCTAACAAGGCACTGTTTCTGCGATAAAATATCGAAAACGCCTTACGAAGTTTAAAATAACGACAGACCTGCCTAAGAAGTTTGGCAGTAAGGGCTTTATTGCGATAGTTAAAGTCATTAAGATTTGAAGAAGCTCTGGCGAATCTAATAAGTTGAGATATGTATACCCCATATGAGGTACGCCTGGGGACAGAAAAGGGAAATTGACTATATCAAAATCAAAATCGTCCCGTTTATCATAAATTGTGGTGGAAACTGTATCATTAGATATACATAGATTCAAATCCAAAAAAGGTGCCTCGGTATCGGAAGAATTTGCTCTATTTAATTGGAATTCTGTATGGTATATGCGGTCCGCCATTTGGTCAAAGTAAATATTGTCAATATTTAATAAATCTTCAAGGTATCTTGAACTGGAATTGAAAGCCCCAATGATGTCAGCTTGTTTTTCACGTGAGAGAGATCTCATAACAAAAAAAAAAAAAAAAAAAAAACAAATCTGCAAGAAGAGGAGCACAATTACTTTCCAATAGTTTGCTTTAAAGTTTAGTTCCAAATCTAATAAAATATTATCCAAAAGATAAACAAAGGCATCACAGACTTTTTGACACGACCATAAATTGTGATTATTGTATACATCAGAAGTGAAAAAAACACATTTTTCGTTGCAAGCCAAATATTTGGTATTCTCCCGAATAAATGTTCGGTTAATTAAATCAATTAGTTTATCTTTTATAAGATGATGAGGTAACATAGTATACAGTGTAGAAAAATCATATATGTACTATACGTCTGAAAGTTTTTAGTTTTAAATGTATTGAGAACATAATTAGAATTTTTAACAGACCAAAAATAGTTAATTCCGTCCCTTTCGTAAACAGTATCATAGTATCTAACCCAATTTTTTTAATAGCAGTAAGGCATGAAGCAGTTTGGACAAAACAGTAGTCATACACGAACTAGAATTAGCAATGAAACGTGCTTTATAAGGTCGTTTATGAAGTTTCGGTTACCAATATAACGTAGGAAGTCTGTCCTGCTTTTCTTTAATATTCACTACAAAATTAGCAGTAATATCAATAGAATGGGTATTGACAATAGATCTCTCGTCAGTAAAAATCCGTTCATATGTTTTGGTACCACCAAGTTATTGTATTAGAGTATTGATATAATAAAGTCGTCACACAACAACATCATTATTAGCGGCTTTATCAGCTGGAGCCAAAACATACTTCCTATGAAATTCTTGGATACCCTGTTTCAAATATCGAAAAGATAATTTAGGCTTAGGAGGGAGAAGATCAAGGTTATTAGAGTAAACTAACACACGTTCGTCAATGATCTTAGAAATCTTTAATTTCCAATTATTTAAAGTATTAGACTCAACATGCTCTCGTTTACACCAACGCGTACAATAATCATTTAAAGCACTGGCAATTGTTTCCCCACATTTATTGAAATCAATGTGGGTTGGGAATCTATATTTAGGTCCTTTTGAATAAAACTCAAATAAGTAGTTAAGCAAAGTAAGTTTTGCTACGCTTTCCTGGAATGCTTTAAACCGTGCTTAGCAGTTCACCCACTTAAAAAGTAAAATCGTCAAAATTAATGTATCTCTATCATAACTTTTGATAAAGTGCTACAATGGTAACCTTTAGAATATCTACACATTACGAAAGCACGCTTATTCAAATATATACTGAAAATTTCACCACCAAAAAAACTGATTCAGATAAAAATTCTGATATGTGTTCATATTTCTGCTCAAAAACATAGATTGTGGGTACTAGTTAGAACCGCCTCACCGAGTCGGTTCTAACGAATACCCACAATCAATGTTTTTGAGCAGAAATAAGAAAGATAATGTATACCCCTGTAAACCCCAGCTTTATTTTATACGAGGGGAGTTCAATAAGTTCGTAGAACTCGGGGTTTAACTCACAGATTGGAAGAGGGTTTCAACATTATTTTTCAATATAATCCCCCTTTTACTTCAATGCATTTGGCCCACTTTTCTTTTAAGCAGTCTATGCCTTTGAAATAAAAGTCGTCTATTTGGTCCTCAAACCAAGCCTCTGTAACAGCCTTGAGCTCATCATCGTCCCGAAATCTCGTTCCACGCGTGGGACTTCAAATTTCGAAACAGATGATAATCACTTGGGGCAAGGTCTGGACTGTATGGCGGGTGATTTAACTGCTCGAACTTGCACTCACCAATAGCCGCTTGTGCAACTCTGGACTTGTGCACAGGGGCATTATCATGCAAAAGAAGGACACCAGCAGCTAGCTTTCCCCTTCGATTTTCTTTAATAGCAACCCTTAATTGTTTAATGACATTGGCATAGTATTCTCCTGCAATTGAAGTACAGCAGGCTTAAAATATATCAATATAATCCCTTTGGAGTCCCAAAACACCATGGCCATTACCTTGCTAGCTGATGGTTGGGTACGAAATGTCTTAGGTGGGGGTGAGCCAGAGTGCTTCCATTGCATGGACTCTTTTTTAGTATCTGGGTCCCAGTGGTGAAGCCAAGTATCATCTCCTGTTACAAGACGAGTGTGAAAGTCTTCTGGATTGGCATTGTACACTTCCAGAAGTTCTTGACTTGACTCCACCCTTTGCTGACGATCTTGCATGTTCAGGTTTCTGGGTACTCACGTGGCAGATACTTTTGACATGCCTAAATGTTCATGGATTATAGTGTAAACATTTCCATTAGAAATACCACATTCTGAAGCAAGTTCAGCCACTTTGATTCGGCGATTGTTTAGCACAAGTCTCTCAACACGGTCGATCATCTCCTGGCTGATGACATCAACAGGGCGACCTGGCCTTGGGTCATCTTCTTATGTTCTTGCCCACGTTTAAATTCTGCTGACCACTTTGCCACTGTGGAATACTTTGGGCTACTATCACCATACACATCAGCCATGCGCCAATGGATTTCTTTGGCCTTTGCACCCTCCTTAGTGAGGAACTTTATGACTGCTCTGAACTCAATATTCTGACTTTCCATTTTTGCCTATGGGTATAGGTTTTCAAACAAAAAGTAAGAGCAAAAAATGTACGTGTGGACTGAACGGCTGTTATCATTCAACTGACAAAGGTTTACACTGCACAAAAATGAAAAAAAGAAATCTTGAATTATATAGAAAAATACCGAGTTCTACGAACTTATTGAACCACCCTCGTAAAAGTGGGGTTGAAGGGGGTCAATTATATAGGCGCGATAAGTATGGTGCGCCGAGACAGTGTTTGAGATGGAGAACACCTGTAAATGTAGTTGTTGCAATAAATATTGTTCTATTCTATTCAATGTTCCATTTAGTTCCGGGTTCTACCGGATTGTAGACAACAAACATATCAATATGTGGGTCAATAACAGATTCACTTTCATGTTCCAACCAAACTCTATATAGTTGTCTCCGACAAAGGACATAGACAATAATGTATGGCTATATCATTTGCCGATGGACATGTATGATTACTTTTCCTATCAGGAGATGCAGACTGCTTGCATAATTTTACTCTTTGCTAACATAACTGGTTTCTGAAAATATTGTAAACCAGTCTAAATCGGTTTTGTAAAATTTGCTGACTTAAATTAATTGACTTGTTGCCGACTTCATGCCTGGATTTCGTTTAATCTGTATGAAAATTCTATTCGGTGATTTGCGGTTCTGTGTCCTTTTCAAAAGTTTTCAATCATATCAGAAAGATAGAACTTAACTAGTCAAGTGTGCTCAAACTCAAAGCCTACATGCGTTTTCGTTCAGGAAGATTGACCTATCATTTAAAGTTAGGAGAAGAGGGCCAAGTAGTCCCTGTATCGCTCATCTGATTACCAGACAAGCTAAAGCGTTAAAGGGACAGATGATAGGGTTAAAAAGCATAGGTCAAGGTCAACAGAGTCATCGTTTATACTAACTTTCTCCCTAAAGTTGCTTTTTTTACCATACATCGTCATGGTGGCAATCTTTGTCATGTGACCAAGACCAATTATATAAACTTTCGTTCCCCCGAGGTATAGACGTCCGTTATAAAATCTGACTTCAGTCTGTCCAGTGGTTTCTGAGGAATAGATATTTGAGAGTGTGGACTGGCTTTTCCAATGTAAAAGCCTAAATGAACAAAGTTGACCTTGTTTTACAATAGGTCGTAGTCAACCCAGGATCATCATTTATATAAACTTTGTAGGGCTTAAGTCCCTTTTACTGGATACCACATTTAAAGGTCATCTGATTTATGGTTCTGGAGAAGAAAAACTTTAAAGGGCTTTAACTGTATATGGACGGGGCGGCCATCTTGGTCATGTGACCAGGATCAATTATATGAACTTTTGTTCCCACGGAGCATAGGTGTTCCATATAAAATATGACTACAGTCGGTCCTGTGGTTTCGGATGAGAATATGTTTGAAAGTGTGGACAGGCTTTTCCAATGTAAAAGCCTAAATAAACAAAGTTGACTGTGTCGTAAAATAAGTCAGTGTCAACCTAGTCATCCTTTATAAAACTTTAGTAGGGATAAGTCCCTTTCGTTGTGTGCCAAGTTTCAAGGTTATCTAACATAGTTACAGGGAAGAATATTTATAAGGGTTTTAGTCATAAATGGGCATGGCGGCCGTCTTGATCATGTGACCAGGACCAATTATTTGAACTTTTGTTATCGCAAGGCATAGATGTTCAATATAAAATCTGATTTCAATCGGTACAATGGTTTCTCAGGAGACGATGTTTGAAAGTGTAGTAGGACTTTTCCAAAGTAAAAGCCTAAATAAACAAAGCTGACCTTGTTGTAAAATAGGTCAACGTCAACGCAGGACCATCATTTATATAGTTTTTGTAGGGTTTAAGTCCCTGTTCCAGTGTGCCAAGTTTCAAGGTCATCTGTCTTCTGGACAAAAGTACTTTTGAAGGGTTTCTATCATATATGAGCATGGTGGCCACCTTGGTCATGTGACAAGGACCAATTATATAAACTTTCATTCCCGTGAGGAATAGATTATCCGTATAAATTCTGATTTCAATCAGTCTGGTGGTTTCTAAAGAGAAGCTCATTGAAACAAAGTGTGTACGGACTTCTAATGTAAAAGCCTAAATGAACAAAGCTGGTCTTGTTGTAATATAAGCCAAGGTCAAGCCAGTGTCATGATTTATATAACTTTTGTAGGGTTAAAGTAATTTTAGTGCCAAGCTTCAAGGTCATCTGACTTATATTTCTGGAAAAGAAGATTTTTAAAGAGTTTGAATCTTATATGGGCATGGCGGCCATCTTGGTCATGTGACAAGGACCAATTATATAAACTTTCGTTCCTGCGGGGCATAGATGTTCATTATAAAATCTGCTTTGAATCGGTCAAGTGGATTCTGAGGAGAAGATATTTGAAAGTGTGGAAGGACTTTCAATTTTCCAATGTAAAGACCTAGATAAACAAAGTTGCTCTTGTAGTACAATGGGCCAGGTTCAACTCAGGGTCATCATTTATATAACTTTTGTAGGTTTTAAGTCCCTTTTGTAGAGGGCCAATTTTCAAGGTCATTTGACTAATGGTTCTGCAGAAGATGACTTTTAAAGGGTTTTTACCATATATGAGCATGGCGGTCATTTTGGCCACGTGACCGGGGCAAATTATATAAAATCAGGCTGACACTATTGAGGCTTTCAATTCCACTTCAAGATACCGTGATGATTTATTAAATTTGACAATATTTACTTTGACCAAATGGTGAACCGCATATATCCTACTGAACTCCAGTTAAATAAAGCCAATTCTTCCGATACCGAGGCACCATTTTTGGATTTGACGCTATGTATATCTAATGGTATAGTTTTCATCAAAATCTATGATAAACGGGACGATTTTGATTTTGCTATTGTCAATTTCCCTTTTCTGGATGGCGATGTTCCCGGCGTTCCTGATATGGGGTATACATATCTCAACTTATTAGATTCGCCAGAGCTTCTTCAAATCTTAGTGCCTTTAACTACCGCAATAAAGCCCTTACTGCCAAACTTCTTAGACAGGGTTATCGTTATTTTAAACTTCGTAAGGCATTTTTGAAATTTTATCGCAGACACAGTGCCTTGGTAGAAAAATATAATACCAGTCTGAAAATACTTCTGCAACAAGGTATATCAGAACCACAATTTTACGGTGACTTAGTGTACAGATTTAGAAAAATTGTGAGAAACTCTAACTTTTCGGGGGCAATTCAGAAAATTAATTAACCGTTATAAAAGAATCGGCTATAGCTTGAATATTATGCTGCAGACTGCATGCCTAGTTATCAACCCAATCATTATTGATGGCTATGCTTCACTCTTTAATTGCACATACAGTAGAATTAGCCATGTGTACTCGTATTTGTTTATCATCGTGATAAATTTGATTTTTATGTTTTCGCTTTGATGCATTGATAAAGTTGGGAGCCTTTATGCGAATCGAATTTCTATGTATTTCTGTATTAAGAGTTACGTCGGGACCCAGGGTGAAGTTGGCTGGCCGTAAAAGTGTTTTAAACGCCCCCATCCCACCCCCACCCCCACCCCCACCCCTCCCGGGTGTTTTATTCTACTGACCATTCTAAGACGGTGGTCCCGGTGTTAGTCTTACTCTTTGTTGCTTTGTGGTTTATTCTACGAGGCGATTTGTGTAGCCTTGTGTTGTTTTGTTCTTATGTTTTTCAGTCCTTTTGGCATTGCGATTACCTCGCTTGGGGAAGAGAGAGCTAGTCTTGGTGCTTTTCGTACGTTTGTTTGATTTGTGCCTGTTTGGTTTTATCTGTTTCCTCTTCCTCTTGATGTCTGGGAAGGGCTGCGGTTTGTAATTGTAGCACACTTGGTCTTTTCTCTTACCTTTTTTTTATTCCCGCGAAGAATAAATGTTACATATAAAATCTGACTTCAATCAGTCCAGTGGTTTCTGAGGAGAAGATGTTTTTGAAAGTGTGAACGGACAAGGACGGACGACAGACAACGGGCCATTGGTGTACTATAAGCTCACTCTGTGAGCCTTCAGCTTAGGTGAGCTAAACAAGCGGCCGGCCAGATTTCGCTCACCTGATAAAAAAAAAAGGTATTGCGTATTTGCAAATGTCATGCAACATTCTGCCAGTGTTACCACAGCAATTGGAACACAAATTTGACCATACCATAAAAGGTTTTTAAGGTCATCTGGTTTCATCATTTTAACAAATTTGGTAGACTTTGAGTCCCCAGTGCTGTATATCCGTCCGTCAGTCCGTCCGTCCGTGTGTCAACATTTATGTCGACGTTCGACATTTATGTCAAAGTTAGTATTCTAATCAACTACAAGACTAAACAACCATCAAACCTTGCATGAAACATCTCCCTGACCTCCTGACTTTTTAACATAGGCGTCCGCTTTTCGGTATGTCTGTCCATTCGTCCGTCCGTCTGTCAACATTTATGTCGAAGTTCGACATTTATGTCAAAGTTAGTATTTAATCAACTACAAGACTAAACAACCATCAAACCTTGCATGAAACATCTCCCTGACCTCCCGACTTTGCGACATAGGTGCCCACTTTTCCATTCGCTGTCTGTTCGTCTGTCCGTCTGTCCGTCTCTTAACAGTTCTGTTATGTCGAAGTTCGACATTTATGTCAAAGTTAGTATTTTAATCAACTACAAGACTAAACAACCATCAAACCTTGCATGAAACATCTCCCTTACCTCCTGACTTTGCGACATAGGTGCCCGCTTTTCCATTCGTCTGTCCGTTCGTCCGTCCGTCTGTATGTTAACAGTTCTGTTATGTCGAAGTTCAACATTTACGTCAAAGTTAGTATTCTAATCAACTACAATTCTACAACAACCATCATACCTTGCATGACACATCTCCCTGACCTCCTGACTTGGCAGGTATGTTGACCCAGTGACCTTGACCTATATTTTGCGCTCCATTGACTTTGACACAATTTACGTTGACGTTCCAGATCTTCTCAACTGTAAGGCGTACAACTACCAAACCTTGCATAGTGCTTCTCCTAGATGTACAGACTTGGCAGGTACCTTGACCCGGTGACCTTGACCTATATTTTGCGCTCCAGTGACTTTGACATATTTTGCGTCGACGTTCGATATCTCCTCAACTATAAGGCCTACAACCATCAAACCTTGCAAAGTGCTTCTTTTCAATGTACTGACTTGGCAGATACCTTGACCTGGTGACCTTGACCTATATTTTGGCTGCAGTGACTTTGACATAATTTACGTCAACGTTCCAGATCTCCTCAAGTGTAAGACCTCTAGCACCAAACCTTGCATAGTGCTTCTACTAGATGTACTGACTCGGCAGGTATCTTGACCCGGTGACCTTGACCTATATTTTGCGTTCCAGTGCCTTTTACACATTTTACGTCAACGTTCAATATCTCCTCAACTATAAGGCCTATAACCATCAAACCTTGCATAGTGCTTCTCCTCAATGTACGGACTCTGCAGGTACCTTGACTGGGTGACCTTGACCTATATTTCGCGCTCCATTGACTTTTACACCTTTTACGTCACCCTTCCATATGTCCTCAACTGTAAGGCCTTCAACCACCAAACCTTATATATTACTTCTTCTCGATGTACTGACTCGGCAGGTACCTTGACCTGGTGACCTTGACCTATATTGTGCACTCCAGTGACTTTGACACATTTTATGTTGATGTACGGTATCTCCTCAAATATAAGACCTACAACCACTAAACCTTGCATAGTGCTTCACCTCATTGCACTGGTTTGGCAGGTACCTTGACCCGGTGACCTTGACCTATATTTGACACATTTTACGTTGATGTTTGATAACTCCTCAACTATAAGCCTACAACCACCATACCTTGCATTGTGCTTCTCCTTGATGTACTGAATTAGCAGGTACCTTGACCCATGACCTTGACCTATATTTCATGCTCCAGTGACTTTTACATATTTTACGCCAACGTTCCATTATCATTGGGCTGTATGATACGAAAAGTCAGTGCTGAAGATATAGCCATTAGAGGGGGAATGGGACTGGCCTGGAATATATGTGCCCCACTAGGCACTTTGTCTACATTTTTTTCAACCCAGTTTACCAAGTAAGCATTGCTAAGAATGAAATAAACGTATTTAATAACCACGTTCTGATTGTGGCCCCCAGCAGGTGCGATGACGCCTTCCGCGGAATTCTTGTTTATTATACATGGGCATGGCGGACATCTTGATTAACGGACCGTAACCGTTTGTACAAATTTTCGATTCCCCTTTCATAATAATATAATAACAAGTATCATCAATGTCGTGGCTTATATATAGGCAACTTACGCAACCGAAAGAAAAGTCCAAACGTTCACGCTCATGGCTGCTGTGTTTACAGATTTGACGTACCACGTGATTATTTTTTAAGAGCAAGTGACTTATTGTCCACTGTACAACATCGCAATTACTGTACAATTACAGTTGTCCGTTCACTTCCGCTCCCTTACCCTAATTCATACAAACAGGGATGTCTGTCAAATATCAAAACAGAATGGCAAACATTGTAAATGGCAAAACAGGCATTAAAAGGATGTATTGTGCTTTTCTTGATTATGAGAAAGCATTTGATAAGGTTGATAGATACTTGTTGTGGTATAAACTATTATAGGAGGATATTGGTCCAGGACGGTTAAAATCCTTAAATCAATGTTTAGTTCAGTCCAGGCATGTGTGAAGTATAGTACTAGGTTCTCAAATCGAGTGCAGGTATAAACAAGGTGATCCCATATCACCGATACCTTACATGTTTTTTATAAATGATATTGACATTGTGTTAATGCAAATGCATGGGGAACCGTTTCAGTTGATGACATGACCCTGTTTATGCCGTTGTACGCTGATGACGCAGTCATTTTGCTGAATCGACTGAGTCTCTTCAGAGTATGCTTTATGATATGCAAAATTACTGTAACACCTGGTACCTCACCATAAGTACAAGTACAAGTAAGACAAAAATTATGGTATTCGAATGGGGAAGGCACACTTATCCCAAGATTTATTTAAACGGGACAGACTTGGAAGTAGTAACCTTCTTTAGATATTTGGGGGTGGAACCTTTACAAATGGAAACTGGTCACGCATAGCTCAACATGCAACACGCGCATTATACAAACTTTATAGCCTTTTTTTTAACCAATTAACCCTCCCGGTACGCAAACAACTAAAACTCTTCGGATTTCGGGTCCTTAGTGGGGCCAATTGTAAGTTACTGGTCTGAATCCCGGAGGTTGACTTAGCTGTTTACAGTCGACTCTCGTTATCTCGACCTCGCTTATCTCGAATAACCGCTTATCTCGAAGTGAAATTCTGGTCCCTGTTTTAACATGGAAATCTAACAACAGGTAACAAAATATTGTGGAAAAGTTCTCCTCTTTTCCACAATATTTTCAATCTGTCTCTAATTTAGGAGTCAAATTGCATATTCATTTGTTAAATGTGGTTGTTCGATTTATTGTTTTCCTCACTTCTGCAACTCTGATATTTCGAGGTACGGATCACTCGAAGTGTTTCAGAGAGTCCCTTGAAATTCGAAATAACGGAAGTCGACTGTATATTACTGTCACAAAAAAATCTGCGCCATTTACTTTTATAAACCATCTATTCGCAACAGAAACAACGATAAAAAATAGATAAAAAAAATAAGTCTATAAAGAGTTTTAATAATTACAGTTCTGGTCAAAAGACAGAAAAAACAATTTGACAACTATCCTGGCGAAAGACAGCTCTTACCAACATGTGATAGGGAAGGCACCAAGGGCTAGTTTCATCGATGTCAAAACAATATCATCGTTGTATAACTGTTCTGGTAAGGTGTTTTAGGCAACTTAGAACTGGGTAAACTTTTAGAAGACGACAATTTGAAATATGTATTCTTATTTTTCCCAGAAAAAGGGTTTTGAAATTTCATGCAGATTATCTTTAAAGTAGATATTTGCATGAAATGCCAAAGCCTGTTTTCTGGAGAAAAATATAATCAATTTGTTCTATCGTCTGTTGAATTTGCCCAGAATGGAAACAAAAGCCGTTGTTATTTTACATAGGATTTTGAGCGGGTTGGCATTGTTCTTGAATTTTTTATTTGTTAATGTTGTTTGTCTGCCTGATCTTTAACACGGGTAGGAAACTTCATAATCCGAGCCAGTGGCTCTGATAAGCAAATGTTGTGTGCGTGTAACGAGTACCCACAATCTATGTTTTGCGCAGAAATATGAAAATTATCCAATTTTTTTTATCTAAAAATTTTTCATTTTTTGGTGGTAAAATTTTCATTATATTTGAATACGCATGTTTTCGAAATGACAAACGGCATTCAAGCCACAGACCAAAGAAAAACAAAGCAAACAGGGCCCAATTGTTCAAAGCATCGTTAGCCTAACGAACTTGCTAATAATGTTAACTGTTCTTGTAAGTAAAATATCTAATTCATAGGTCTTTTTGCTGAAAAAATGTAAGAAGCTTTTGCAAATGCAAAACTTACTCACATTTTGTCAGCAAACATTTTAGTGTATTTGCCATATTTAATGATCAAAAATTTAATGATATGTTAACTAACGACATCGTTAGTTTTGAACAACTGGGCCCAGCTCTATCTTCTCCAACAATGTGACCACAGAGCTAGAAAAGATCCACTAAAGACAGCAATAAGACATAGAAATGTACAAAACATGAAAAAGCCCCACAGCGAGCAACCAGAAGACCACACAAAGAATAAACTACAGCTGACTCTCGTTATCTCGACCTCGCTTATCTCGAATAACCGCTTATCTCGAAGTGAAAATCTTGTTCCTGCCTAAACATGAAACTCTAACAACAAGTAAAAACATGTTGTGGAAAAGAGGAGAAATTGCTCCTAAGGAGCAATTTCTCCTCTTTTTCCACAATATTTGCGATTTCTCTCTTAACTTCAAGAGTCCAAATACATATAAAGTTGTTAAATGTGGTTGTTTGAATTATTTCTTCATCAATTTTTAAAATCTGATATGTCGAGGTACGGATATCTCGAAGTATTTCAGAGAGTCCCTTTCAATTCGAGATAACGAGAGTCGACTGTACTTCAGAACCACCTGCCAAGCGGCATTGAATCGAGTTTACTTGCATCAATTCTTCCACCAAGGTTCAAAATACAAAATACATAATGTCTCCCTAACTGCATCAGTGAAATATGAATAAGCGTATAAAAAACAAACTACAAAATAGTATGTGCGCCCGGTGAAGACTCAGATCAGCCTGCGCAGCCGCTCAGTCTGATCAGAGTCTGCGCTGTTCGCACATAGAAAGCTTAGGTCTTTAGCTACCTACTGAACGCACAGCAAAGACTGATCAGACTGGGTGGATGCCCAGGCTGATCTGAGTCTTCGCTAGGCGCACATGCCATTTTGTTGGTTTTCTCAAGCGCTGGCTCTATTACAGAAGAACGTCTTCTTAAATCAGTGTGATGGACGTGGCAATAATCTCAGACACTGTCAGTCAGAGTAAAAAAAACACCGCTAGTTGAGATACGGAGACCAAAGTCTGAGATCCGGCCCACCGTCAAGCAATTAAAGAGGAAAGTATATCTATCAACTTTGGCTGGGTTAAAATTAAGCATGCAGTCTGTCGCATAATATCCAAGTTATATCCCATCCTTTTATAACAGGTAATAGTGATTTTTTAATTCTTCTAAAAATGGGATTTCCAAGCAAGTTTCCTAAATTTATCCCTTGTCCTGTTGAACCCGGATATACCCTGCCTTTGCAAACAGTGTAGATCCAGATCAGTTGGCTTCTGAAGAAGCCTACTGATCTGGATCTGCACTGTTTGCCATCAATTATGTTAATTTATAGCAACAACTCGGATCAAGCAATCTGATTGGCTGAAAATTAGAAATAGGTGTGGCATCTTAATTTATTCAGCAGGACAAGGGTTAACGCCAGAGTATGCACATTTTCAGAAGGAACATGCTGTGTAGGGAAAACAAACAGGAAGTTATACAATTTGACGCCCTTGTAAAAATGATAGAAAATCTACCAAGTACTCCAAGTCCTTTAATATCTCTTATAATTTACCCTGTGTTTTCAGTGAGTTTATCTATAATTTGAAAATCTAAGCCTTGACTAAAATTGTTAATTTGTTACAGATGGGTGCATCAAGAAATTGTGTCCTGATGATGGCTTTCTGGGAAAGGGATGTAAATGTTGGTGCAGAGGACCTGACAGGGAAACACCTGTTGTACCCTGTACGGAAGAAGGTAATTTAACCCAATCCGCTTGAATCTTAACGCATTTATGCCGAGTGGACTCTTCTATCTCAACTCTTTGGACAGGTCCATTTCGTGTAGAAGGCGTGTCTGGTTGTTTTTTATTATTATTATTCTTATTGCCATGTTTTATAGAAATTCCTGTATTTAATACAAACAGTGTAGACTGATCAGACGCCGCTGCGGCGTCTGAATTGGGTCTACAGTGTTTGCCAATGTCCCTTTTAAGACACTAGGCCTACAGGGTTTGCCAATGTCCCTTTTAAGACACTAGGCTTAAAGCTCTTTTTTCGATTCGCTGATGACGTCACAACTTTTCGATGTGGGTAATGAATAAGGCGAGATATATATATATATATATATATATATATATATATATATATATAATTGTTATTTCGCTCATTCCGTTCTTCATATGCGTCTTGTTTTGGTCGAAATGGCATCGAATTATAAAGCAGATATGATTTTAAGGATTATATTTCTTATGTCTCAAAAATAGTTAAAATATAAATGCTATTTTGAGTTAAATATCATTTTATGCAAGTCATATTTATCACAGGACTTGTATTATACGTTTGCTTTAATGGGAAAAAATACTTAGGTTATTTAAAATTAAAGAAAGGGACACTGTAGTGAAATTTACCAGATTGTTCTAAAACTCTTGTTTCTCAGACAGTTCTAAATATTTGAACCAAACTTACTATGACATTGTTCTGCCATAACATTTTGGATGTCGGCAGTATCTGAAGTATTTTCTCTTGTCTGCATGTTGAGCCGTGAGAGCCAGTGACATTTCGCTCTTTTTCATCGATGTAGCTAAGCCTGTTCACTGTAAGCCACAAAAGATTCCACAGTTTCCTGGGAGATATTTTTACTGAAAAATCATAGTTGTCTGCAGCATTTCAATGAATATACATTAAGATAGCCTAATGTTTTTCATCATCCAGTGCATACTTAAATCAAAATTTTAATCCCTTAATATATCTGTGTACACTTAAGTTAAAATTATACTCTTTAGTGCTACAGTCCATGCAACAATCACATGAGCAGCCGTCCTTCCTAGGAAAAAATATATAAAATAAAATGGGGGTGGTTGGGTGAGGTAAAGGTGTCGGGGCATCCAACTGATATTGGCTTACAGTTGGGCAAGGCCTGCTATCCTTGCAGAGGTAAGGGTAGAGGGGAAATATTTTTTAGTTTAAACTGTTTCTTCATTCATTCATTTTCCTTTCTCTACTGTCCCTCTCTTTCATCTATTCTACTCTGTCTTCTATATCTTCTCCCATTTTCTGGAAGGCGTCACAAAATGACCCACAAGGGTTAACGTGTCGTTAAACCCCAGCACAATCAATCAGATAAAATACAGTATGTATGAACCGGAGAACGTATAGTATGTGCGCCCAGCGAAGATACAAATCAGCCCTAACAGCCGTGCAGTCTGATCAGAGTCTTCGTTGTCCGCATGAAGAAACTTTGCATCCTTAGCTATCCAAAATGCACCCAGTGAAGATTCTGATCAGACTGCGCATTTGCGCAGTCTGATCTAAATCTTCGCTGGGCGCACCTGTACAAAGGTACGTTTTCTAACGTTGCGGCTCTTATGTTTTTGCTTTCAGTCGCTTGCCAACCACCACTAGTAGACCTCGATATTTATCAAGTGTTTCATTATGAAACACCTGATTTGATTACGGAATTTCCTTCAAGCATTCCTTCCGGAACGAAACTAAGAGTAGACAATGTTGACTTGAGGTGTGGAGACGCCATGACAACAATCACATGTTCCCATGGAATTTGGAATCTTCCGTTACCACCTTGTAATCCGGGTAAGATTCCAGCGGATACATGATATTTCTACACCATCGCACTAACGTCGATCGCCTTCAATGCGACGGTGTATAAACGTCATGTGTCTAGCTTAACGTCGCATTAATGTCGCTGCAACGTCATAACCTTGCGTAAACGTTAATGCGACGTTCTATAAACATCATGTGTCCGCTGGGATTTCAGTCTCATCCTGTCTACGGGTCTTTATGAGCTGCGAAGAGCCGGACCAGACGCGGCGTCTGCTCAGGGCATTCAAAGTTCGTCCTGATATTGATTATAAATAAAAAAAGAATTGCGCGAGCCTATTCATAGTCAAAATTTACACTAAGGCGCTATATCTATATGTAAAACTAATCAGTTTTACAAATAAAAAAAAAAGAAACAATGAAAAAAAAAAAAAAACAGGTTTGTGGTATATTTGAAAGTGGAGTTCTGCTCATGTATACGCTAGAGGGCGTAAGTAGTGTAGCAAACTTCATTACTGTTTATGAAGAGTCTCAATAAAACCAAGGCTCCCACTTTCTATCCGAAGTGTGTTCTTTGTTTCGGGCCTATTGTGGTATGTTTGAAACTGGAGTGCTGCTCATGTATACGCTAGAGGGCGTAAGTAATGTTGCAAACTTCATTAATGCTAACACACCTGGTAATCTCGTAAGGGGTAGCCGCTAGTTATGCACTCAAAATCATTACGCGAACTTCCGGCCATGGCTTACGAGACATCCAAATGTCAAAGAAATTCACCTGATTTATCGATTTTTAGTAAATTTCATAGACATATTTTGAAAAAAATCGGACAGTGCTATTCCCAACAACTTTCATTTCTGCGTCGGAAAAGATAGGTGTGGGTTTGAAAAAACAAGCGGCTAATTTTTTATTTCAATTTCACCCGGAGAAGGGTAGTCCAATATTCCTGTTTTGACTTTTTTTACTAGTGCAAAGTGAAGGTATTTTCAGCTATCTGGACTATGAAATACTTATTTAACATATTAGATAAGACGTACTGCAACCCACGCCCACTTTCAAATACATAAGATGCTTAATTTCCCCAAACATTTGTTCCGGGAACTGAAATATTTGTGCCGAATATGACTTACGAGACCGACTACCACTTTCGGGAGCATTAACCCTTACGGGGACAAGAAAGCCTTTACATCACAAAGTGATTTTACGGCAGTATGATGAAACTTTATATGATTTTGCCCAATTGAGAGCTTCAAATATAATACAAACGTGGTATACCTATTAATACATGCTGTCTCATTTGCAAAGCCTTTCATGGTGCTTGATTGTTTATATGTATATGGAATATTTTGAAACTGGTTTGGTCTAAAATCTGCATGTTTTCAAATGCGGGGCATTCTGATAATGACTGATGTTCCCATAAGGGATAACCAGGCCTCAGAATCAGGCCTTGTAATCAGACACCTGACAGCTGGCTTTCTTGTCCCCGTAAGGGTTAAAGCTCCCGTAAGGGGCAGTCGGCTTCGTTAGTCATATTGCACAAACATTTCAGTTCCCGGAACAAATGCTTGGGAAATTTAGCACTTTATGTAGTTTAACGTAGACGTAGGTTGCAGTGCGTCTTATTTGATATGTTAAATAAGTATTTCATAGGCCAGATAGCTGAAAATACCTTCATATTGCACTGGAAAAGAAGTTAATACAGGAATACCGGATTACCCATATTCGGGTGAAATTGAAATAAAAAAATAGCCGCTTGTTTTTCCAAGCCCACACCTATCTTTTCCGACGTAGAAATGATAGTTGCTGGGAATAGCATTGTCCGATTTTTCAAAATATGTATGAAATTGATGAAAAATCAATAAATCAGGAGAACTTACCCGTTTGTTGACATTTGGATGTCTCGTAAGTCATAGCCGGAAGTTCGTGTTAGGATTTTGAGTGCATAACCAGCGGCTACCCCTTACGAGATTACCAGGTGTGTGCTTATGAAGAGTCTCAATACAACTGAGACTCCAATTTTCTAATCCGTAGTTTGCTCTTTGTTTCCAAAGGCAATCTTTTTGACGCTGATTCTATACCTGGTTTTTATTGGTATATTAATCAATTCTTTTCTAGTAATAAGATACGATGCCATGAGCATCGGCGTTTTTTAACGTGCATTAAAGTATGAACAACATGAGATCACGAGCACAGTACGTGAGTCCCGAAACTCTACTCGCGACCCATTGTGTTCATACTTAAATGAAAGTTAATTGAATTTTCTTTATTATTTACATTTATATTATTTCATCCATTATTTAACTAAAAAATCTGCTTTGAGGGCTAAAATTGAAATAAGAAAAAAAATGCATGCAGTTTTCCTATTAACAGCGGAATAGCGTCGTTGATGTCATAAAGTCGCCATCGTCCAATCATATTGGGAGAACTATTTATTTTGCTGTCACTTAATGATCATATAACGTCGCTTGAGTCATTATATTCATTGCAGTACGATCGACATTACATATAAGTAGTTACCTATAGCATTTTTTTGTAAATGCATCGAGAATTTAAAAATAACGAAATGGCGTTCAAAAAGAATGCCTAAAACCAACACATAAAACATATGGCGATTTTCAACTGTTGGAAGGAAATTATGAAGAAACAAAGGTTTATTCAAAGTGTTTTTTTTTTTCTTTTCTAAAAGAAGCACAATTTTTATTAGAAATCGCATAATTTTTGCTTAGGAAACTGAATTGCATGTTCACAAAAATGGTGATTTAAGCTATAAACAGTTTTCACATGACTGTAGTCTTTAAAAAATGACGGTATCTTTTTAATGTTCATTGAAGTATGAACAACATCGGGTCACGAGGAAGGCAAATTAACCCCGAAGAAGTTCATGTAAACTTTGCTCCCGACCCAATTTTGTTCATAATAATAATACAGTAGAACTTCAGTGGCTCGAACCCCGGTGGCTCGTTTACCATGGATGCGTCGAACACGTTCTTGAGTCCGCAGGGATTTCCTCCAAATATGACATACGGATAATTTAGGGAGATTTTCTTTTATTTTGTAAATGTATGCTGTGTGTACTCATTAGAATCGCCTCTATGAGGCGATTCTAATGAGTACACACATCAAAACATTTAAAATATAGAACACCGAAAAGATATCCCACACTTATCTCCATTGTGCCTCCTGGTGTGGCACTAATAGTAGCCTTCCGAGGCTCGAACTACCGCTGTCTCGAACAAATTTTCGTGGTTCCAAAGGGGTTCAAGCCATCGAAGTTCGACCGTAATAATAACTTCAATGAATGTAAAATGAATTGTCTTTATTAGTTATATTTACATTATGGTAATACATTATCTGGTTCGATGACTAAAATTGAAACAAGAAAACAACTGCACGCCTTTTTCGTATTAACAGCGGAACAGTGACGCTGACGTCGTGGCGTCGCTATCGTCTAATCGTTTTGATGAGAACCATTGTTTATTTTGACATCACTTAATGACCATGTGACCTTGCGTGATTCATCGAAATATGAATAACATTACGTTCCATTGCTAACTGTAGGTTTTTGTTTTGTAAATACACCGAGAATGTAAATATTATCGTATGCATACAGTGGCCGAATAGACCAGCCTGCTGAAACTTGGTAGACAACTTTGTTTGCCAAAGTTGTCTCCCTTTAAAAGTAACGTGTAAATTACCAGCTGTATTCAGTGTCCCTAATTTTTAGTAAAAAACTGTATTGTATTACATTGTACCTGTATACATTATACTATTGATATCAAAATGACATTTTCGACATGATTTTGTCTTGAATAATAAAATGTAAGCAATTTCATTTTCAGATCCATGTGTTATCAAACCGAAGTGGACTGAAGACTACATAATTAATTTTCCAGAGTTAAATGACATTACATATACCGATATCTTGGACGTTAATGTCACTCATAAAAGTAGCATTAATATGACTTGTATATCAGAGCCAGAAAGAAAACAAGTTATAGAATGCAGTTTCGGAAATTGGACTAAAGTGCCTTTGCCATGTCCAGAATTGGGTATGCCTTTGCTTTCTGTTTCTTTCCGTATGTGTTATTACCGTTTAACAGGGTGAAGACTTGGCATGCCCCCCCCCCCCCTCTAAAATCAATTTAACCTCCTCCCGGAAGTTTTTACTATTGTCGTTCTAAGGCGGTGGTTCCGATGTTTTTATTTTGTTGTTGTTGTTGTTGTTTTTGTTCTTTTTGTGTCCTTATGAATACTCGCTTCGAGTTTTTTCCGTGATTATTCCTGCTTTTTGTCATATTGTGTTAAGTGGATTCTGCCTGGCACTATGATCACCTACTTTGCGAAAAGAGAGCTGGTTGTTTCACTTGTCTTTGGTTTATGGTGTCTTGATTTCCATGCTCTTCCTCTTGTGTCATTGGTAGAGTATTTTTATATTTATGTCAGTTTCAAGGGGACAGGATTAACTGTGTAGATTTTCCGCCATGATTTTGAAAGGGAGTAAACTTTGAGATCTCCTGTTTACTTTTCTACACATCAAGCCAATTCTGAAAAGGAAACTAGTTTAAAAGAATAAAACTCGTTCCCCTCCACCAGTACCCTCCAAAACAGAAAAAAAAAAATAAATAAATAAAGCTGTTCTCTTTCATCAAGAGCCGGAAGATTGAAAACTTTCAATTCCCGCTCTCAGGGAAGATAGCCTCCTGAAAAATGACACCCTCTCGAAATCCAATATCCTAAACAGACAGTTTCACAAAGAGTTCACACCAGTCACAGACACACAAATTCCAGATAAAGGCCCAAGGCCTCATCCCCAGATGAAGGATACAGTGTTGTGTAGACACTGGATGCATTTTTTCTCCATTTAGTGTAAACGCCTTTTCAAATGCTATTCAGAAAACAATTTTGACAGAATAACCTCCCCCGAAAGTGTATCCATTCCCCTTATTACAATATTGTGAGAATATTGACCTGTCTTTTTGACCCATCACGAAAACATGCCTAATCATTTTGACCCCCTTCAACCCCACTTTTATATAGTAAAACTGGGGTTTACAGGGGTTTATATTATTTTTCTTATTTCTGATCAAAAACATAGATTGTGGGTACTCGTTAGAACCGCCTCGTAGAAATATAAAAAATATCAGAATGTTTTATCGGAAAATTTCCCTTTTTTTGGTTGTAAAGTTTTCAGTATATTTGAATAGGCGTGTTTTCGTAATGTCGGGCCGTAAATATGCATATCAGAATAATTCATGGTTAAATAAGTAAATCGTTGAAAAACAGTTATGCTTTAGTTAAGAATGAATGAGTTGTATTTACATGATAAGAGGACTACTAGATAAGTTTCTGCTTGCAATATAGTCATTGGCCAATGGCGCTCTTTGGCGTTTTATTGTTTGAGATAAGTATAAAAACATTGTCATTAGACTTTCAGTAATGTCGTGTAAGTGTCTGGCTGTGACTATGGGATTTGATATCCCTTACACTGACGCTTCACTGCAGTAACACGCACGAGCCACCTTGACGTGATACTATCACCAACCATATATACCGTCACCGGTGTGACCAGTCCTAACTCTTCTACCTAATGCATCCAGACGAAGAGCATTTGGTATCAACTCCAGAAATTATTAGATATTATATCGTCCGACTGTCCCAGCTGACCGAGCCAGCACCTTCGGATCGGTTTTGGATTGAATCCTCTGCCCATGGACCACGATTCGCTCACCTAAGTAAAACAGCCACTGAATATCTGCAGATGCCATGCAACATTCTTCCAGTATTGCCACAACAAATAGAACAGAATAGGCCAAAGGTCATCTTAGGATCATCATTTCAATACACTTCTTCAAGGCTATATACCAAGATTCAGTCTAAAAGCTTTCTTGGTTCTGGAGAAGAACTTTTTAAGTGTTTTTTTTTTTTATCATATATGGGCATGGCAGCCATTTTATTCATTAGTTCAAAACCATTTAACCAAATTGTTAGTTCCACTTATACAGAAGGCTCCATGTGAAATCTGGTGAAAATTTGCAAGCGGTTTCAGAGAGGAAGACGTTTAAAGATTTATACGATTTTACAAAGCCCATAGGAAAGGTATTGAGGATTATCTGCCATGAGCTATAATGATATTTACAATGAGTAATTGATGCCAGAGAGAAAGGTTTAAAAGACTTTTAACAAAAGAGATTAAAACTTTTTACAGGGCTGAACTCTTAGTTAACGATTAGGATGAGTACTAGAACAGTGAGTAAGATTTTTAAGCTCTCAACGGTATCGGCAGTAACAACTGTTGTAGGTAGCTGGTTCCATTTTAGGATTGTCTGTGGTTAAAAGGAATATCTGCAAATGTCTTTGTTTGTCTGGATTTATCTAAAGCAGTGAGGATCTGTGTGTCTTGTTCTAGGATCAACAGGGACAAGACGATCTGATGGGTAAATGGCTACTTGAAAATAGATAATCTTATAGAACGTGTTAAGACTTGTCCTTAATCTTCGGAGCTGGAGCAGTGACCAGTGTAGGTCTCCAAGCATTTCTGTGACAGAGGATGCGCTTTACTTTTTCTTCTTGATTTGTTTGGTTTGCTATTGGAGGGTCTCAGACGCATGAAGAATATTCAAGCTTGGGTCTGACTAAGGCTTTGTATACATGGTCCTTGATCTTTTGTGAATTCACCTTAAAGTTCTGCGTAGAGGTCTCAATGTTTGGTTTGTTTTTGATGTTAATATTAATATGTTTATCCCATTTAAGATTGGATTGTAGAGTAAGCTCTAGGTATTTGGTAGAGTTAGGTTTCTGAGGATAGTGGCTATGAAGTTTATAAGTAAAGTAAATTACTGTTTGTTTTTGGGTTTCACAGGATGTTACATTTATCAGGATGAAAGCACAATCCAGTCTTGTTGTGCGACTGCTTCAAGATTTTGTTGAAGTTTGCTCAGCATCAGCTATCGAGCGGACATCCTTGTAAATGATACTGTCTTCTGCAAATAACCTTAATGTACAGTGAGATAAGTATTCAGATAAGTCATTTATGTAAATTAAAAAGAGAACGGACCCCAGGACAGTCCCTGAGGTAACTGAAATGGTGCCAAAGGTTTGTTTTTTCCTCCAGGTTAGCAGTCTGAGTACGACGATTCAAGAAATCAGTAATCCATTAAAGTGCATTGTTGTTTACCCCATAGTAGGAAAGTTTGTAAAGAAGATGTCTGTGAGAACCCTTATCAAAGGCTTTGGCAAAGTCAATTATTTTGATGTCGGTTTCGATATTCCTATCTGTTTGTTTGTGTTGAGGTTTTACGGCCCAGTCAACCCAATGGGGTCATGTCGAGCGCGGTCAGTTTACCTAACCACACGTTAACTGGGCAGGCTTAGTCCTCTAAGCGGTTAACCGGTATTGTGCACATTCTTTCGCCAGAAACTGACAACTCCTATCTGCTGACTGAGATAAGTCTTGCATAAATGAAATGAGTTGTGTATCACAGGAACGCGAGAACCCAAACCCATGCTGAATGCCATACAGAATATTTGAGACTTCAAGATGTTACATGAGGCTGCTAGCAATTATGTGTCCACAGAGCTTACAACATATGCAGGTCAAGCATATGGGATCATGTTTGTCTCCCTTCTTGAACACAGGATATATATTCGCATGTTTCCAGTCAAATGGGATAGAACCTAAAAAAGAGATTTTATTAAAAAAAATGATGGTAGGGAACAATTGTAGTTATACATTCCTTGAGGACTCTACCATGTACTTCATTAGGACCTCTGGCCTTATAGGGGTTGTTGTTACCCAAAGCTTTTCAACACCGCTAACCTGAACCTTGATATCCTTCATCTGGGGATGAGGGCTTGGGCCTTTATCTGGAATTTGTGTGTCTGTGACTGGTGTGAACTCTTTGTGAAACTGTCTGTTTAGGATATTGAATTTCGAGAGGGTGTCATTTTTCAGGAGGCTATCTTCCCTGAGAGCGGGAATTGAAAGTTTTCAATCTTCCGGCTCTTGATGAAAGAGAACAGCTTTATTTTTTATTTATTTATTTATTTATTTATTTATTTTTGTTTTGGAGGGTATTGGTGGAGGGGGGGGGGGGAGGGGAATCTTATATAAAATGGCTGATCAAAATTAAAAACGTGGATGTCAAAGATCTTTCTCTCGATATATTTGCAATAGGCAGACCTTTGTTCTTTCTGAATTTTAGACGAGGGACTTTAAGGTTTGCAATAGGCAGAATTTTGTTCTTTCTGAATTTTAGACGAGGGACTTTACATCTTCGTTTTTTTTTTTTTTTTTTTTTTTTTTTTTTTTTGTTGTTTTTTTGTCTGATTTTTTTTTTTGGCATTTTATCATTTTGTTTTCCAATTTATCGATTTTTCGCCTGAGGTCGTTTGTTATCCAGGAGAGGTTTGCTTGTTTAAGTTGTTTTTCAGGTATGTTTTCTAATAGGGTTTCTGATAGAGAACTTTTAAACTCATCCCAGAGGTCTTCTACTGAATGATACTCTTTCTGTTGTAAGGTCTAGTCATGTATTTTGAGATATCCTCATTTATCTTGGCCCAATTTGCTTTTGAAAACTGACGAACTCTGCGAGGTTTTTCGCTTGGCCCGCCGTGGTTCAACTAATGGTTTTCATTTACTCTGGCATACAGTAGAATTAGCCATGAATACTCGTCTTTGTTTATTATAGTGGTTAATTTGATTTTTTATGCTTTTGCTTTGATGAATTGACTGAGTTGGGAGACTTTATGCGAACCGAATGTTTATGTATTTATGTATAAGGAGAAGCATCGGGACCCAGGGTGAAGTTAGGTAGCTGTAAAAGTGCTTTAAACCCCCCGATGGTTTTCTCTACTGACCGTTCTAAGGCGGTGATCCCGGTGTTAGTCTTACTCTTTGTTGTTTTGTGGTTCATTCTACGAGGCGATTTTTTTTTTTTTTTTTTTTTTTTTTTTGTCTTACCTTGTGTTATTTTGTTCTTGTGTTTGTTTTCAGTCCTTTTAGCATTGCGATTACCTCGCTTTGGGAAGAGAGAGCTAATCTTAGTGCTTTTCGTACGTTTGTTTGATTTGTTTAGTTTTGTCTGTTTCCTCTTCCTTTTGGTGTCTGGGGAGGGATGCGGTTTGCGCTTGTGGCATTCCCTGGACTTTTCTCTTACCTGTTTTTTGATTGGCCACTTCTGAGGGATGTGACACATTCACTGAATACAATATCATGATTCGATTCTTCAACTGAGGACATAGTTTCTAATTTGGTGATGATGGAAGGGTAATTTGTTAAAAGGGATCAAGAATTTTATCTTTTCTCGTGGGGATATTTACAACTGGAGACAAGGAGTGATCATTGATGATGTTTACATGCATTTTATGATGTTGAAGGATCTTTTTTTTTCATTTGGATACTTGGAATGCTCCAATATATATATTCTAGGTTGAAATCGCCTCCTATGATAACAAATGATTTAGAGTTCGGATTGATTCGGCTCAGAGATTTTCTGAAGAAGGGAAGAGAAGTGTCATCATCAGGATGGGGCCTGTAATATGAGCAGATTAAGTTTTCTGGCGTTACTGATAGATATTTAAGCCCAGACAATTCCACACTTCATCACGAAAACATGCATGTATAATTTTGACCTCCTTAAACCCCATTTTTATATAGTAAAACTGGGGTTTACAGGGGTATACATTACTTTCTTATTTCTACTCAAAACATAAATTGTGGGTACTCGTTCGAACCACCTCATCGAGGCGGTTCGAACGAGTACCCATAATCTATGTTTTGTGTAGAAATATGAAAAAATATCAGAACTTTTTATCTGAAAATTTTCATTTTTTGGTGGTAAAATTATCAATATATTTGAATAAGCGTGTTTTCGTAATTTGGTTTGTAATTCAGGCATGGCAAATCTGATTTGTCACAACCATCAGTACTCTACTATGGCTTTGTCCATTTCCCGTATGGAAGTCTGTTATTTCTTTATACTGTATAACTATCAGAAGAGAAATACTCTGCTGATGATACAGATAGGTCTAACCAGGTTTCAGTTCCTGTTATGATATCTGGCCAGAGACTATCAAGCAAGATGTCAAGTTCATTTTTTTTAATGGAGCAAACGTTTATTGTGTTTAACTTGAGAGGGCAATTGGCACCTGTTAAGTATTTGTTTTGCTTATCAGTTTGGTTTTCCGACAAGAGATTTCGAATTGGGGATGATGCAGCATTTGGTTTACCAGGACTTGTTGTCTTTAAGAGAAGAAAAGCAGTTTTCCGATACTGACATGTGTGAGGGTGTATTGAAAAATGTACTGGCTAAAATTGGAAGTCCACATTTTCGACAGTGCCATGAAATATTACTAGCATAAATAAGATCCCACATAAAGTATTTTATACCTCTCTGGCAATTGACGTGGAACCATGTTTGACATAATTCACACTCAAGATACCCCCGGGGATATTACTTTTGATTGTAACTATCAAGTTTTATTGCTTGAATCATACATTTTAAGTTTCAGCCATAAGTCTTTCACTGCAGTTTTAGAAAATAGGTTTTCAACATTTGTATGGTAACGCAAATCTGACGTTGTCATTAAAAATTAAAGGTCGTCCTAGTATCATCATCTGAACAAATTTGGTAAACCCTGAGTCCCCAATGCTATATACCAAGATTCAGTCTCAAAGTTTTCTTGGTTCTGGAGAGGAATATTTTAAGTATTATTTTACTATATATGGGCATCGCAGCCATCTAGTTCAATTGTGTGGAACTATTCGAACAAACTGTCAATATCCCATTCGACAGAAGGTTCCATGTGAAACCTGATGAAATTGGTCATCAAAACTTATATGACTTTAAACGTATATACAGTTCAAAACTGTCTTAAAGGTCACCAGTATAAAGCAATTACCTCTATTAAAACGCCACTTTTGATTCCCTTGAAAGCCAAATACCAAGATTCAGCCTTGAAGCGTTCTTGGTTCTGGAGAAGAAGATTTTTAAGTGTTTTTACCATATTTGGGCATGGCGGCTATTTTGTTTAATAATGTAGAACTTTTGAACTAATTGATAATGCCCCTTTCGACAAAAGCAATGTGAAATCTGGTGAAAATTGGTCAAGCTGTTTCAGAGAAGAAGACGTTAAAAATTAACGTTGTTTTACATGTATATAGCCCTTGTGAAGTCTGGTGAAAATTAATCCAGCATTTTCAGTGAAAAAGACGTTTAAATATTAAAAACTTTATTCATGTATAAACCCAGGGGAAACTCCTGGGGACAAAATTTTGATTGTAACTTGAAGGGTTTGCTATTTTAAACATACATTGTAAGTTTCAGTCATTAATCTTTAAGAAATTTTGAGAAACTTAATTTTCAATATTTTCCCAAAATAAATGCACAGGGATACAAATTTGACCCTGGCGTAAAAAGGCCAAATGTCAGCCTAAGGTCATCATTTGTATAAACTTGGTAGACCTTGAGTCCCTACTGATATCTACCAAGATTTAGCCTTGACGCTTCCTTAATTCTGGAGAAGATTTTTAAATGTTTTACCATATATTACCATGGCAGCCATCTTGTTCAATGATGCCGAACAGTTCGAACAAATTGATAATAACTCTTCAACAAATGCCTAATGTGAAATCTGGCGAAAAAATGGTCAAGCTGTTTCAGAGAAGAAGACGTTTAAAAATTACGAGAGTCCATATACGTATATAACCCAAGGGGAAGGGACAAAAACTTTGATTGTAACGAAAAGGGTTTGCTACTTTGATTATACATTTTAAAAAAGGGTAAGAGAAAAGTCCAGGTAGTGCCACAATCACAAACCGCAGCCCTTCCCAGACACCAAGTGGAAGAGGAAACCGACAAATCCAAACCACAAATCGATCAAACGTACGAAAAGCACTAAGATTAGCTCTCTCTTCCCCAAGCGAGGTAATCGCAATGCTAAAAGGACTGAAAACACACAAGAACAAAATGGCACAAGGTAAGACATACAACAAATCACCTCGTAGAATAAACCACAAAGCACCAAAGAGACTTACACCGGGACCACCGCCTTAGAACGGTCAGTGGAGTAAAAAAGGTAAGAGAAAAGTCCAGGGAGAGCCACAATCACAAACCCCAGCTCTTCCCAGACACCAAGAGGAAGAGGAAACCGACAAATCCAAACAAGCACAAATCGAACAAACGTACGAAAAGCACTAAGATTAGCTCTCTTTTCCCCAAGCGAGGTAATCGCAATACTAAAAGGACTGAAAAACACAAGAACAAAATGACACACGGAAAGACATACAACAAATCGCCTCGTAGAATAAACCACAAAGCAACAAAGAGTAAGACTAACACCGAGACCACCGCCTAAGAACGGTCAGTAGAGTAAACCACTGGGGGGGGGGGGTTTAAAGCACTTTTAAGGCTAGCCAACATCACCCTGGGTACTGATGTCACTCTTAATCACAACTAGTAAAACAGAAAGCAAAATGGGCAGCTGTTAAAGGTGACCAAAATGCTAGCATCACAACACTACTAGTAAAACAGAAAGCAAAGTGGGCAGTTATTGAAGACGGTGACCACAATGCTAGCATCAGCCATCAGTCTTTAATACATTTTAGAAACAAACTTTTCAATACTTTTCCCATACAAATGCACAGGGACACAATTTTGACCTTTTTGTTAAAAGGTTAAATGTCAACGCAGGGTCATCATTTGAAATTGCCTCACACCCAACTACTGGACTCACAGTATTGCTTGGAAGGAAAGTCTTTGCTTGGCATTTTGTTATATTTCTAAATGCAAGGGATATTTGTGAGTGAAAATTTCTTATCAGTAGCCATTTTGTCATTTCTGTTTATGTAAGTTGTTCCCAATATTTACCCAAAAATTAATTTTATGGACAAAAATTGGTCTGAAGAATCCAATTTTTACAGTGAAATGATGTTCATAATTGAATATTTATTGCTTTTCTGTACTAATTTTGTTTTGATGTTGCACAATAATATTGTAAAAAATCAGAAATTTTGAACAGGTGGGATTTTTTGAAAATCTACTTATATTCTACCTACCCAGTCGAATTGGGTAAAATTAAAGAAAATCGTTTTACCAACGAGTAGAATAAAACCTTTTGTGTTTTGGTGCATAAATAGTTACAACAAGTTGAAGAACGATTTTGCATTGAATCATGTCAAATGTTTGCAAATTTACTTCAGAATAGTGCGCAATCCAAGAAATGACTTTCTGAAACATGTAAAAGCAAAACAGCAGCTTTCTATTTCAGGTAAGGTTGCGTGTTAGTACAAAGGTAAATAACGAACGAGCTAGCCAGACGCTACTGTCACATAGAGATTGGTATAATATACAGCTAAATCATGGCTATTTGGTCAAAACAACTGGCCCTCGGTGCTGTGGACAACCTGATGCACACGATTACTAAAGGCTGAAGGCCGAAGGCTGATGGCTAAAAGTACATTAGGTTGTCCACAGTACCACGGGCCAATAGTTTTGACCATACTTCAAACAGCTATGAAATAATTGTTATATTACATTCCATCTAGTACACAGCATATTAGACCGTAGAGCAGAATTTAGAAGAAATATCAATTTCAGATCTAGAACGACATTTAATTTGTAATTATATGATATAAATGTTGATTTGCCAGATGGCAAACACACTGTATTATTTACAAGTGTATTGATTATATGCTTTTTCCAAGTGACGTGAGCTGGGTTCCGACATTTAGCATAGTAATGCCTGAAAACAGATTTGGATAAAAGTCAACAAAACGGGAAATTGTAAGAAATATTAGCCGGTATGATACTTGCAAACACAGCGGTACAATAACAAAAATACTTTGTAATTCTGTATATTATAGATTGGTTAATAAAATCAAGCATTATTTCAGGTGGTCGCTGCGTTGTACCAGACGAACATCAAATAGATTTCTTTCTGGAGGCCACTGGTCTTCAGCTCCAAAAAGATGCAACAGTTAAACATGGGCATGTTGTATTGGCTTCCTGTGACCCCGTGCTTAGTTTATTCAAGGATTATGATGACTATATTGAAACTAATCTGACATGTTCCAATGGTAGATGGATCGGCGTCATCCCAGAATGTCCACAACGTAAGAATAGAATAGAATAGACTTTATTCATACAAAAGATCAATGACCCATGAGTACACCGCTTAAAATAAATACTTTTAAGCACAGTCAGTGATAATCAAAGATAGCAAACTATACACATATAGCTGAACTAAAATGATAGTCGTCCTCATCAGTTATAAAACCACTTGTGGTTCTATATTGAAAGGTATAATACCATATAATTATAACTTAGTAGTAATGTTCCAAGATCTATTTACCTACACAGAGCTACTGACATTACAACTAACGGTAATACTGTCAATATCATCAGTCATATATGACTTATCTAAACAATACTGTATATGTTATGATACAATCTAATATCATATTTTAACTTAGTAGCAATGTTCTTAGCTCTATTTGCCTAAAAAGAGGTAAGAACATCATAACTGACAGTAATTCTGTCAATACAGTCAGTCATGCATAACTTAGCTAAACAATACCATATATGTTATAATACCATCAAATATCATAAGTTTAAAGGCTCCATATTCCTCATAAATAGACAGTTTTTTTTATCCAAGAAAGGTTAAAATTTGTGGGAAAATCTAACTTTTCAGAGCAATTCAGAAAACTAATTAACCGTTATAAAAGAATTGGCTATAGCCTGGATATTATGCGGCAGACTGCATGCCTAAATATCAACCAATCATTGTTGATGGCTATGCTTTACACTTTAATTGCACGACGGCGGTGACGGCCTCTTCGTAAAATTTTAACCAGTAGGTTGGGGCTTGGGAGCCTTTATGCGAACCAATTTTTCATGTATTCTGTATTAAGAGTAGCATCAGGACCCAGGGTGAAGTTTCGGAACCAGAATTTTACGGTGACTTAGTGTACAGATTTAGAAAAATTGTGGGAAAATCTAACTTTTCGGAGCAATTCAGAAAACTAATTAACCGTTATAAAAGAATTGGCTGTAGCCTGGATATTATGTGGCAGACTGCATTCCTAGTTGTCGACCCAATCACTATTGATGGTTATGCTTCACTCTTTAATTGCACGACGGCGGTTCGGGCCTCAGACTCAATGACGGCCTCTTCGTAAAACTTTAACCAGTGGGTTGCGGCTTGACGATATGGCTTTGGCTTGGCCCGCCGTGGTTCAACTATTGGTTTTCATTTATCTGGCATACAGAATAATTAGCCATGAGTACTCGTCTTTGTTAATCATTGCGATTAATTTGATTTTTATGTTTTCGCTTTGATGCATTCACTGAGTCAGAAGCCTTTATGCGAACCGAATTTTTATATATTTCTGTATTTAGAGTAGCATCGGGACACAGGTTGAAGTTGGATAGCTGTTAAAGTGCTTTAAACCACCCGGTGGTTTATTCTCCTGACCGTTCTAAGGCGGTGGTCCCGGTGTTAGTATTACTCTTTGTTGCTTTGTGGTTTATTCTATGAGGCGATATGTTTTATGTCTTACATTGTTATTTTGTTCTTGTGTTTTTCAGTCCTTTTAGCATTGCGATTACCTCGCGGGGAAGAGAGAGCTAATCTTAGTGCTTTTCGTA
Organism: Anodontia alba; assembly: GCA_964016985.1. Lineage (NCBI taxonomy): Eukaryota > Metazoa > Mollusca > Bivalvia > Lucinida > Lucinidae > Anodontia > Anodontia alba. The sequence goes on from OZ024821.1 coordinate 131,308,633, forward strand.
CGTTTGTTCGATTTGCGCTTGTTTGGTTTTGGCTGTTTCCTCTTCCTCTTGGAGTCTGGGAAGAGCTGCGTTTTGTGATTGTGGCACTCCCTGGACTTCTCTCTTACCTTTTTTTTATTCTACTGACCGTTCTAAGGCGGTGGTCCCGGTGTTAGTCTTACTCTTTGTTGTTTTGTGTTTTTTTTTCTACGATGCGATTTGTTTTAAGTTTTGCCTGGTGTTATTTTGTTCTTGTGTTTTTCAGTCCTTTGAGCATAGCAATTACCTCGTTTGGGGAAGGGAGGGCAAACCTTAGTGCTTTTCGTATGTTTGTTTGATTTGCGCTTGTTTTAGTTATGTCTGTTTCCTCTTCCTCTTGGTGTCTGGGAAGGGCTGCGGCTTGCGATTGTGACACTCCCTGGACTTTTCTCTTACTTTTTTTTTTAAATAAATTGATATATAATATTACTACGATCATAAAATGTGGCATCTGACAGCCTGTAAAAATTCAGTTAGTCTCTCGTTTTTGAACTTTGTCAAAAATGAAATGATTTTTACCGTATCTCTGAATTAATGTTAGCAACATTAATTTAGATATACGAAAAAAAAAAATCATTCCATTTCAAGAACAAGAGACTAATTAAAATTTTACAGGCTGTCAGGAGTTTCATTTTATGATTGTATTAATACCATATATTAATTTATTAAACCTTTCTGGGATAATAAAATGTCTATTTTTGAGGGATATGGAGCCATTTATAGTAATGTTCCTAGCTCTATTCACCTAAATAGAGCTAAGAACACTACAACTTACGGTAACACTGTTAATACAATCAGCCACACATGACTTACCTAAATAATACTGTATATATAATACCATCAAATACCATATAAGTTAGTTGTAATGTTCCCAGCTCTGTTTACCCAAACAGAGCTAAGAACATCACAACTTACAATAATACTGTCAATAAAATTAGTTATATATGAATTATCTACACAATACTATAAATGTTGTAATACTATCCCAACAGTCAGTTATGCATGACAATTGGACAATATTACTACATGACATATATATTTCATACCTTCCAAGAAATGCATTTAAATACGATAATTCTATTATGACTCCTATAATAAATAAACAAAAATAAATACCTGAATAGAAAACCGAATAAATAAATAAATAAATAAATAAATAAATAAATAAATAACACCTACCAAAGAAGTTCGGGAATGAAGAGGAGAAAAACATATTATGCTGGATAAAATATTTTGTTAAGTTTCTGAAAACTTTTAAAAATGTAAACAGATAGCTTATCAGTAGTAGTCTTGTTTTCTGATTTTAACAATTCAATAAATATAGGCATATTTGGTCATACCCAGAAGTATCGTAGATCGTTTCTGGCGAAAGAATGTACACAAAACTGGTTAACTGCTTAGAGGACTAAGCCTGCCCAGTAAAAGTGTGGTTAGGTAAACTGACCGAGCTCGATCTGACCACATTGGGTTGACTGGACCTTAAAACCTCAACGGAAACAAAAAGACAAACACAATTGAAACCAAACCTGCCGCAACATCAGAAAACGTCTCTTCGGATTCGTGCGCCCCCGGTAAAGATTCAGAATCTTTTCTGAGTGCATTTTGGATAGCCAAGGGTGCACAGTTTGTTCTTGTGGGACCCAAAGACTCTTTTTAGACTGCGCGGATGCGCAGGTTGATTTGAGTGTTTATTGGTGCACATGTTCAAAGGTACGTATTCTCACGTTTTGGCTCAAAAATTCCTATGACGTTAGTTAAAAAAAGAAGACAATTTTAACACTCATTGAAAGAAGAACAACATCAGGTCAAGAGCAAACTAAGTGAACCCCGAAGGGGTTCATATAAACTTTGCTCGCGACCCAATGTTGTTCATATTTCAATGAGCGTTAATTAACCCATATAAGCCTGATGAACTTTCCCATCCTTAAACATTTGGTGAGTCCATTTGTTTTATTTAAGGGGTGCCAGGTGTATTCTATAGCGTTTATTTGGTTTTGATCGATTACGGAGAAATAATTCACTGGTGTTCTAAGGGTTGCGCGTAAACAACGAGTGAGCGAAGCGAACGAGTTTTTTACAAGCAAACCTTAGAACACCAGTGAATTATTTCTCCGTAATCGATCAAAACAACAAAATAAACTTTTGTTACATTTTCATCCATGTTTTACCTTTGATTTTTCACATTCAGCCGTTATGATTTCCTACCAAATAGTTCCAGTCAGTGCATGAATTTCAGGAGGCGTGGTTTAGTTTGAAAATCAGTCGCTATCTTGGTTTCACTTTAACGCAAAAATCATCCTGTGCTTGAAATACAGCCATAACAACGTCACGAAAGTAGAACTGGATCATCAAGAAAATCATACTGTATACGTGTGTTGCAGGTCTTTCCTCAAAAACGCCAAATGGACGTGAAAATTGCAGTCTGATTTCCATGATTTTATAAAACTTTCAGCGAAACGTCAACTATTGTTATTGTTGTTACCAACAACGTCAGCAACGTCGCTTAGCAATTATGACGTCAAAACGTTCGAGATGAAATAATTCACTCGGTGAATTATCGATTATAATTCATTGATAAAGCTCTGTAAATCACGGCTGAATATGTAATAATTCATTTTTGTTCTATTTGTAATTGAACTTCCTGTAAGCAAACAGTGAAGACGTTTGATTTTCGCATTATGCGGCGTTTGATCTAGGTCTGCACTGTTTGCCTATGTCACACAAATGGGACGCCAGGCTTGTATGGGTTAAAAAGTATCTTGAAATATTTTCTACGGCCAGTCTTTCCCTTCTGCTGATTCTAGATTGGCAGTTGTCAGTTCTGGCAAAAGAATGTGCACAATACTGTGCACAATACTTAGAGGACTAAGCCTGCCCAGTAAAAGTGTAAGGTAGACCGCGCTCGGCATGACCCATTGTGTTGACTGGGCCGTAAAAGCTCAACACAAATAAACAAACAAATTGACAAAAAAATATGATCCAAGGGCTAAAATTGAAACAAGAAAACAATTGCACGCGGTTTTCCTATTAACAGCGGAACAGCGTCGTTGACGTCGTAAAGTCACCATCGTTCAATTGTATTGAAGCGAACCATGGTTGATTTTGACGTCACTTAATAATCACATGACTTCGCATGAGTCCATGTATTCATTGAAGTATGAACAACATAAGGTCTCAATAGTTAACTAGTTTTTTTTCTTCTGTAAATGCACTGATAATGTCAATATTGCGTTAGTTGTTTACATTGTATCTGAAAGTGTAAAAGGTGTATGCTGAGAAATAGTATAGTAAATGTCCAGGAATAGCGACAGTCACAGAAACATAGCCAACCAATCACAGGAAGAGGAAGAGCAAACCAATGTTGCCCCTGTTAATCATTACAAAAACACGCCTATTCAAATATATAGAAAATTTTACCTCCAAAAACTGAAAATTTTCAGATAAAAAACTGATATTTTTCATATTTCTGCTCAAAACATAGATTGTGGGTGCTCGTTAGAACCGCCTCGGCGAGGCGGTTCTAACGAGTACCCACAATCTATGTTTTGAGCAGAAATAAGAAAAATAATATTTACCCCTGTAATCCCCAGTTCAACTATATAAAAGTGGGATTTAATGGGGTCAAATTATATAGGTGTGATTTCCTGATGTGCTATATTACTGAAATGCGACTCGCCGCGCCAAAAGGAACGAGTCCGCTGGATGAGATGGTTTCGAGTAATACGTTTCAAAGTCGACGTCATTATTCCGATAAATGGTACATGCGTTAAACACGTGCTTGCTAGTCAATCAGGAGTTTCTTCCTTGACCTTTAAAGCGATAATTACAAATGCAGCAAACGACATTTCGAAACACTTTTTTTTATTTTTTCAGAGAAAGTAAAACTAAACATTTCGTGTAAATCGTCTGCTAAGTTGGAAAGTCGTCTGCTACAATTTTGCTTTGCGCTTTAAAGAACAGTCGAGAAAATATATGAATTCTAGTGAAATAATTGTTAATCTTTCATGTGTTGTTTGCAGCTGCAGCCAACTGTCCAGAAATCGAACACAGTCAAAGAACTGGGGGATTTCCTTTTGGTTACAACATCACTTGCAACAGTGGCTACCGGCTGGAAATAGAAAGAGACATATTCAAATGTGATAACAACGGGACCTGGTTTCCGTTCGCTCCAAACTGTGTACCTGGTACGTAAACATGATAAACAGGCGCTACTTCCGTAAAGGAGAATTGATGCGCTTTCAATGGAGGCATTTATCCTATTGTAAACTGAATAGACTCTCCCACACTATATATTGGAAGAGTCTAATTTCAATTTTAGGTATGTCCGGCTATGAGATTTAATATTCCTGGAGAAAAATGGCTAAACTATTTGCAAACAGAGGACAGCCTGTTCAAATGCCGCGTTCTGTGGCGTCTAATCAGGGTCTGCACTGTTTGCCAATTACCCTTTTACAGGTGCCCCGACTACAATGGGTTATCAGATTTGTTTTGCTTCCCTTCTGAAAATGGTCCGCTCTTAAAGGAAAGAATTTGCTCTCATTTTAGAGTAGAAAATATTTTATGCTTGGTGATCCCTCTTTATCGCATTCCCTTACGCGCATGCGTAATGTTAGTAATGAGCGCTACGCCATATTTACATGTATATTTCATCAGAATCACTGGCTTTTGTAAATATCGTCTAAGCTTTCGTACCTAGGCAAAGTGATTATCCTTCGTGATTATGGTCTTTTTCCTAGATAACTTTATTAACGCTTACCATGCTTGGTAAAATTGCAGCTGATGGCATTTCAAAATATTTAAATAGTCTCCGTGTTTGTCTGAAACGTCAAAGCCTATTTTCTGTAAAAATAATAAGAATATCATCAATTTGTCATCCGCGGAATCTGCCCAATGTTTTAAAGGTTAATATAGCTGTGTAAATTTGTTTGATATGAAACCTGCAGTCCTTCGGACATCACTCAGAAAGACGTTTTATGCTTGGCGTTTTAATTTAAACAAGACGAAATATTTAGACGCAAACGTCTAAGTACCGGCGCAAATTTTATTCATGTTTACTTAGAGATATGGGACAAGAGTATACTAAAGTTTAATAAATTTTCAATGTAACAGGTACAAAATTCTTTAGTCTGTTTAGTCATTTACGGAAAGCGGGGAGCGAGTCGGTTTGCATCCTCTAGGTCAAGTGGGCTCCTTGATGTCAGCTGTGTATAGTATCATGACTCTGATCTTGAAAGTTCGGGGCTCTTGCTGAATCGTGAGGAAGGGTGTGCCGGCTTTTGTCTTCCCAACCGCAGACCCCGAGGACACGATGGGGCTCATTTTATTCAGTCTGTATTTTGTTTTTATTTATGAACTTATGTTTTGTTATTAGTTCTTACTTATCTCGAGAGAGGTCACAAGTGATGCATGTGGACAGGCAGACATTTACTTGCTATTTGTGTGTTGGTATGTCGGCTGTCATCTTGTTTTATACCAAATATCTTCGATAACATGATACACAATTGTAGTGACAAGGTGACAGTTAACACGCCAACGTATCGACGCATTTGCAAATTTAACATGTTTTTACACTTCACTGTACCACTAGCAATTTATTTCAATACCTTATACACATATTCACTTATCATGTCAAACGATAAATGTCTCACATTTGCTACTCGAAGGATAGAGCATGGTCCCTATAGGCGTTTATTACCAGGTACAAGCGCTAAATCAAATGCCCAATTTACACTCCTTATTTTGAGAACCCTGCTGTGCACTACCTTTACTACCTGGCTAGTTATACTCTTGCTTTGTTCTGGTGACGTACATCCAAATCCTGGGTCTCCAGTATCTACCTCCTCAACAAGTGACACAAGCGCAACTACGACTATGTCTGCAACAATCTTCGATTCACTACCTTTTAATCATAACTTATCATTTGTGCATTACAATGTACAGAGTATCTATACTAAGCTTGAGCTTTTACAAGCTGAACTCATTGAGTTTGATATACTGGCCTTCTCTGAAACTTGGTTAAACCATTCGGTTGACACAGAAGATTTAATTCTTGAAATTTATCAGAGCCCTGAACGGAAAGATAGAGAAGGTGATAACCATGGTGGAGTTATCATATATGTTAAGGAAGATATATATTATAAACGTAGGAATGATTTAGAAATTCAATATCTAGAAGCTATATGGATTGAAGTTGCAAATACTCGTACCGGCCACCAAATTCTAATGCTAACTATTATTGTATGATAGAAGATTAACTGTCTCTTGCTGCTGACACAAATATATCTGACATAATAGTAACGGGTGACTTTAATTTCAATCTACTTAATCCTCGGTCTTCCACTAAGATAAGTTCCCTCTGTACCAAGTTTTCTTTTTTCCAGGCAATTGAACAGCCTACCCATTTTACCGAAAACTCATCTTCGGTAATAGATATAATACTAGTTAGTTCCAAGGATCATTTAATCTTAAGCGGTGTCGGTGATCCATTCTTTAACCAGGGTATTTGATATCATTGCCCTATATATGGAATATTCAAATTTACTAAGCCTAAATGTAAAACGTTCAAACGACATATTTGGAATTACGAGAGGGGAAATTATGATCTTTTACGAAGCACGGCATTGTTGGTGGACTGGGATTCCCTTCAGGATAATAATGTTGATACATATTCCGAAAACATCACATCTACGATTTTATCAGTTGCAAAGGAATGTATTCCAAATAGACAAATTACTATTCGCCCCTCAGATCCTCCATGGCTAACAACTGAAATAAAACTAAACATTCGTAAACGCAAAAGAGCATATCGGAAAGCTAAATCAACGGGTTTCGAAATAGACTGGAAGAAATTCAAGAAAATGCGAAATAGTGTTGTCAATACTGTATGTAAGTGTAAGAAAGCCTTCTATGACAGGCTTGCACTTAAACTTAAGTCAGAATCACTTTCCTCAAAAGACTGGTGGTCTACTTTGAAAAAGTCCCGCCACTCGAACTCAATAACTCTATATACACAGACGACTATGATAAGGCGAATATTACAATAATTTTTTTCAAAGTCAAACACTATTAGAAGAACAGAATGCTGTGTTACCAGACCTACATTTTGACACTATTGAACCCCAACTCAGTCATATAGTTCTTAGTCCTAATGAAGTGGAAAGAGTGTTGGAAACGTTTCCTGTCGGTAAAGCTTCTGGTCCTAATGCGATTAGTAATCGCATTCTCCGAGAGCTTTCTAGTGAATTATCTACTCCGTTGTGTTCTCTCTTTAATCATTCACTTGATATAGGATGCGTTCCTATCTCCTACAAAGAGGCAAATGTGACTCCCGTCCCCAAAAAGGGAGACCTATCTATAGTATCTAATTATCGACCCATATCCCTACTCAACTCTGAAGATAAAGTATTTGAACGTCTTGTGTTCAAACACTTATATAATCAGTTACACTGTCATAACTTAATATCTTCACTCCAATCTGGCTTCATGCCAGATGACTCAACAGTAAATCAGCTTGCATATCTTTATAATACCTTTTGTCAAACACTTGATGCTGGAAAGGAAGTACGTGTTGTCTTCTGTGACATCAGCAAAGCATTTGACCGAGTTTGGCACTCTGGATTATTATTAAAACTTCAAGCAGCTTGTGTAACAGGGGAAGTTCTGGCCTGGTTTAAAAGTTACTTATCTAACCACAAACAGAGAGTTGTTCTCCCAGGCGCAGTATCTGATTGGGTTTTCATTCAAGCTGGGGTTCCCCAGGGATCAATTTTAGGACCCTTATTATTTCTTTTGTATATAAATGACAGTGTACATGACATTGGATCTAATATTCGTTTATTTGCAGATGATACAAGTCACTTTATCATTGTTGAAGATGCCATCACAGCAGCTGCATGTCTTAATAATGATCTTGATAAAATTTCTTAGTGGGCAGCCAAATGGCTGGTTCCTTTCAATCCTTCTAAAACCGAACCGTTATTAATTTCACGTAAAACAAACACAGATCGACATCCACCAATTTTTATGCAAAACCACAAAGTAGTAGAAGTTGACACATAAACACTCAGGCGTTGTTCTCTCAAGTGACTGTTCTTGGCATCAACATATCAAATATATAACAGATAAAGCATGGAATAGAATGAATATAATGAGAAAATTAAAATTTAAACTTGACCGTAAATCCCTTGAAATTATATATATTGCATTTATTAGACCGTTACTCGAATATGGCGATATAATATGGGACAACTGTACACAATATGAAAAAAACGAACTTGACAAAATACAAAATGAGGCAGCCAGAATAGCTACTGGAACAACAAAATTAGTTTCAATACATGTTCTTTATTCAGAAATACGATGGGATACTCTCCAGCAAAGACGAAATAATCATATGCTAACCTTATTTTACAAGATGATCAATAACTTGACCCCTGAATATTTATCATCTCTCGTTCCCGAACCTATTAGTAATATTTCCAGTTACAACCTACGTAACTCGAACAATTTTAGAGCCATTAACACAAGAACAAGTCAGTATTACCAATCATTTCTACTATCAACAGTTAGAAGCCGGAACGATTTGCCTGTTGAAGCTCACCAATACAATACACTAAATTCCTTCAAACACTTCTTAAATAAAGAAACAGCGCGAGTGCCTCAATATTTTTACACTGGTAGCAGAAAAGCTCAGATCCTGCATACTCGCTTAAGTACAAACTGTAGTTTTCTAAATTTAGATCTTTTTATGAAAAATATTACTGACTCTCCTCTGTGTAGTTGCGGTAGTGTAGAAGATGCCCAGCATTTCTTTTTTTACTGTCATAAATACCAAGCTTAACGTAACGAACTCTTAAACTCTATCTCTTTGTATCACACCCCATCTTTACATCTTCTCTTACAAGGAGAGTTAACACTAGCTGTAGAAACAAACAAAATAATCTTTGGAAAGGTCCAAAAATTTATAATAGAAACTAAGCAATTTTGCGTAATATATTGTGTATAAGACCATGAAAACTATTTGCGAATGCTACTCTAACAAATTTCTGATCCACTAACCTGGTTAACGAAATAAGCCTGTGCCCTCTCTCTCTATTTTTCTCTAGTTACTGCTTATAATAATAATAATGATGATGATGATGATGATGATGATGATGATGATGGTGACAATGATGATGATAATAATGATAATGGTGGTGGTGGTAGTGATGATGATGATGGTAATGGTGATGGTGGTGGTGATGATGATAATGATAAAGATAATAATAATTATTATTATTATTGTTACTATTAGTATTATTATTATTGTTGGTGTTGTTATTATTATCATTGTTGTTATTGTTATTATTATTGTTATTAATATTATTATCATTATACTCTTTTATTTAGTCGCTCTAAAATTGTTCTTAATAGTATTCTATTTTCTTTTCCGGAATTTGGAATGTATTTTTGCAATATTTCTCTTTGCATTGGCACTTTGCACACATTTTTCCACTGGTATTACTTTTGTAGCTTTCCTTTTATTTTCTTTCTCTTAATTTTTCTATGTTCCAAAATGTCATATACTGAAATATGATATTTATCATTTAGCAATATCTTCTTATGTATAACAAATATGTAGAATTTAGGCTATCAACTGCCATCAAATCAACAGCTGATAAATATATTTTACAGGAGAAGAATCTTATAAGTATTTATATGCTTCCATTCTAATCCTGTTTTTATTTCATGTCTTGTGAATATCTATGTTGTATTGTAGAATGCAAATAAAATATGTTTAAACTAATTTCGGCTATGACGCAGATAGGCGCGAGTTCGAATCACACAGAAACCGATTTTTTTTTTCTTTATAAAATTCAGTACGTCTCTTCATGGTGACATTTTTTTAGTTTGGTCTACAACCAGTATTTTTCATTTCTTTAAATGTGCATGATTATTGCACATTTTACCTGTATTATGTGTAAAATGATATGCATAGCTACACATGTGATATATGGAGTGCAAAGTTACAAATGTGATAAAGATGTCTATCCTATTTGGATTTTATTTAATTATCTCAACATAGGCATAAAAATCAGATTTCAACAGGTTAACAAGCCTATGCAATGAAGATTCCATCAAAATCTATTTTAGAAAGTAAAACTGGCTTTATTAGTTGCATTTATCAATTTCAATTTAGTTATTTCTGTTCTAAAACTCGTACGGTACATGCACGTGCGCGTTACACTGCGATAATTCTTTTTTTTTTTTTAAATTTCCATATCTCAACAGTCACGTAACAGAATGTATTAATATTTTGAGCATGTGTACATATAAGGGTCTTCTGCGATTCTATAAGAATGGACCCTGAGTTCAAGCCTCGGGATGGGGCTAGAGGTCAAAATCTGGGACACTTCTGTAAAGTGCTGTCATGCTTGGGTTAAGTTTTTAAATGGTTATATCTCGATAGTCAGTCTTCAAAAAAGCACTCATATTTAGAACATGTGTATGTACATGCAATGTTCATTCAGGTGCATGGTCAGCTATGTTTTATAAATAAACCAAAAGGGTTCTTCAGGTGCAAGGTCCACCTTTGTTGTTGCAATGATAATTTTACGTAGTGCTATGCCCAGTCGTATTCACATTAACTTTGCATAGTTGTTTTCATTGACCGGTCGGTTTTTCTGTCAGTTTGAGTTTGACACGTTGCAGGCATTAATTGCAAGAATCATACATTGAGCATATTATAATACGTTTCAAACAACAAGAATCATTTCCAGATGAGAAAAAAAAAAAAAAAAAAAAAAAAAAAAATACAAAAAAAAAGAGTACAGTCCCCGTGTGTTCTTTATTTTGCACGCTCATGTGGTTAGCACATTCACGTGTTTTTTTTTTTTTTTTTTTTTTGTTTGTTTGTTTGTTTTTGTATTGTTTTTTTTTACTGTTTTTTTTTTTTTTTTTTTTTCGCGAGAATTTCTCGGCATTATATACCTTATCTCAATGACGGCCTCTTCGTAAAACTTTAACCAGTGGGTTGGGGCTTGACGATATGTCTTTGGCTTGGCCCGCCGTGGTTCAACTATTGGTTTTCATTTACTCTGGCATACATTAGAATTAGCCATGAGTACTCGTCTTTGTTTATTAAAGTGATTAATTTGATTTTTATGTTTTCGCTTTGATGCATTGACTGAGTTGGGAGCCTTTATGCGAACTGATTTTTTATGTATTTATGTATAAAGAGTAGCATCGGGACCCAGGGTGAAGTTAGCTAGCTGTAAAAGTGCTTTAAACCTCCCGGTGGTTTGCTCTACCGACCGTTCTAAGGCGGTGGTCCCGGTGTTAGTCTTACTCCTTGTTGCTTTGTGGTTTATTCTACGAGGCGATTTGTTGTATGTCTTTCCGTGTGTCATTTTGTTCTTGTGTTTTTCAGTCCTTTTAGTATTGCGATTACCTCGCTTGGGGAAGAGAGAGCTAATCTTAGTGCTTTTCGTACGTTTGTTCGGTTTGTGCTTGTTTAGATTTGTCGGTTTCCTCTTCCTCTTGGGGTCTGGGAAGGGCTGCGGTTTGTGATTGTGGCACCCCCTGGACTTTTCTCTTATTTTTTTTTATAAAAATACAGTACAGGTCTTTTCTTTTGCATGCTCACGCTTTTTAGTGTTTCCACTTGAAATGATTTGGCTTTATATACTTGTCAGATTAATGTCTAATTTATTCTAATTCTTCAAAAAATTTCATAAACCTTGATAAAGCATACATTAAAGAATCACATTTTTACCTGTTAGGTATACCCTAGTAAACATGAACAAAATTTGCGCCGGTACTTATATAGACGTTTACGTCTAAATATTTCGGCTTGTGTTGTTTGAAATGTATTATAATATGCTCAATGTATGATTCTTGCAATTAATGCCTGCAACGAGTCAAACTCAAACTGATAGAAAAACCGACCGATCAATGAAAACAAATGTGAACACGACTGGAAATAGCACTATGTAAAATTATCATGGCAACAACAAAGGTGGACTTTGCATCTGAAGAACCCTTTTAGTTTATTTATAAAACATAGGTGACCATGCACCTGAATGAAGATGGCAAGTACGTACACATGTTTTAAATATGAATGCTTTTTTGACGACTGACTATCGAGATATAAGCATTTAAAAGCTTAACAGCAGCAAAAGAGCACTTTACAGAAGTTTCCTAGATTTTGACCTCTAGCCCCATCCCGAGGCTTGAACCCAGGGTCCATTCTTATAGAACCTAAAATGTCCCCATGAAGAGACGTACTGAATTTGAAAAAAAAAAAAAAAAAAAAAAAAAATTGCCACTACGTGATTCGAACTCACGCCATAAATCCGACGTAACTGTATGTTGCAAAATTAAGTTACTTACTTGTATCAATATTTACGATGATGCTTTAAATAACCTTTGAGACCTAATCGATCACTCTCCCATATGTAAAAATCCAAAGCTGTATTAAGAGACCGGCACCATTCCCGCGCCGGTCGATGAAAATATGTTGTTCTGATTGACCTATCTAATCAGAAACCATTTGTGTTTTCTGTTCCTGTGTTTTCTGAAGTATGTACCCTAAAATAAAATTTATGGTTAAAAAATTGGGCCGACCTCTGCAATTTCCATAGTAAAGTGTGTTTTTTTTAATTCTTCTCAAAGAAAATACTTTTACTTTGCTGAATTTAAATTATTGATGATTTACAACAATATTGTGAAAATTTCAGAAAAATTGAACAAGCAAAACTTGTTGAAAATCTGCCTCCAAATTACCTAACCTACCCTACAAGTTTCTGCATAATTTGCATTCCTTTTTGTATTATGAGAAAAAGCGAAAATATTTGATTAAAAAAAAAAAAGAATGACTAGAATAAAAGAAATGTGCACAGGTAGTTAAGAAAAACGTTTTGCATTACATCATGACAAAATTTTACAAATTTGCCTCTTCTGTGTAAAGCGCCAAGCAAAAAAAGACTTTCTGAAAGATGTCGAAAGCACAGAAGGGCAGGAAGAGAAAGTAATCAAGACTTCTTAAGCTTTTCAACTCGGCACACCAAAACAGATACCTTTGCAAACAGTGTAGATCCAGATGAGATGACTCGAAACGACCGTGTCTAAATTCAAGGATGAAAAAAATCTACCGAGGAAACTCAGGGATGAAAGGGCTAAACTGCACAGATATACAGTTGATCCAAGCATGGGCTTTCTTCGCTCAAAATAATAACGGTTTTCGATTTGCTCTAAATATTGGGCCTGTTAACCCTAAACAAACCAATGGAACTGTTTGATCAGGGTTTGCACTGTGTGTTGTTTTTTTCTTCTTCTTTTTTTCAGCGTTTTAGACATCAGGTACACGTTGAAAGAATACGTTAAAATATTATTGTGATCAGAATAGAAATACAGAAAAACGTCAACGACTCGAACATCGATGGCTCTTTTACCATGGCTAATTTGAACACGTTTCTGAGTCATTAGGAAATTCTTCCGATAGCTCAAGAAAAACTATATAGGGGTACATTAAAATCGCCTCATCGAGGCAAAAGAGCACATTCAACCCAATTATTTTAAGAAGATCGAAAAGAAATGCATTTGCTTCCTGACCTGGCGTTATGATTAACCCTGAGTGGCTGATACTACCCATGTCTAGAACAAATCCATAGTCCCAAAGATTTTCGACCAAATGCAGTTCGACTGTAGTAAGCCGTTGTGAAGGTGGTGCATCATTTCGATTCTCAAAGACCTACTTCTTCGCGTAGGGACAGCTTACAGTTGACTCTCGTTATCTCGAACGCTTATCTCGAAGTGAAAATCTGGTCCCTGCCTAAACATGAAAATCTAACAACAGGTAAAAAATATTGTGAAAAGAGGAGAAATTGCTCCTAAGGAGCAATTTCTCCTCTTTTCCACAATATTTTCAATATATCTCATACTTCAAGAGTGCAGTTACATATATATTTGTTAAATGTGGTTGTTCAAATCATTTTTCCTCAATTCTGCAAATCTGATATGTCGAGGTACGGATATCTCGAAGTATTTCTGAGAGTTCCTTGGAATTCGAGATAACGAGAGTCGACTGTTTTTCTTTGTAAATCACTAGAGCTTTAAAAGAAAGATGCTTGAGAGTAATGAACACACATAGAGGACTGAAAAGCTCTAAAATGTTCATGTTTTCTGGGTCAGACTAGCCAGTTTCAGCCAATAAGTCATTATCAGTGACCTTCATATAGATATTTCAAAACTTCTTCTGGAATAAGCGTAAAGATCAAACAGGACCAGAAAAAATAAACTGTACTATAGTGAAGTACGCGGAGATATTATGGCATATGTCGACCGCCACACAGCACTAACACCAACTGTAGTAAAGATAAATAGATTCTGAAAGGAAATACAAGAGACCTACTTCTTCTGGCAGGGTAATGAAATATACGCGCACAGGTCTGAAACTTTTTGAAGTGCCTTTTCTGGGCCCGACAAACCAATTAGGCCTCGTCAATAACCCTCGTATAAATTTTCAAAACAAATCAAATAGGCTCAATGATTATAAAGAACCACAAAATACAAAGTACACTATGGTGACATACAGGGAGACGTTTTAGGCTGCCACATGGCACTAACACAGTCAATTTTATAACTAAGCTGAACCATTGATCGTGTGTCTGTACATTCATCGCCAGCGTCGTAATGTCGCTGCGGTGGCGTCGCTATGACGGTGCTTTGTAATGCCATATGCGCATCCCTGGTGCAGCGTTATGCTACCGAAGAGTCCGTCAGCGACTGTTTTCGTGGGTTCTCCGTGAACCGAGGCGACTGATCCGGCTCGGTGGTTGGCGACCCCATCCACCTCTACCCGACTTTCGGTCAGGGGCTCCTACGGTAGTGACTTAAGTCGGGACTACAATGGGTTACGACCTAAGCATACTTTAGGGACCCTTTAATTATCTTTACTAGTGTATGTGCGCGCGTGCGTGCGTGCGTGTGTGTGTTGTCACAAAGGCAACCATGGAACAGAAGCGTTTTCATTTTCATCTGAATAATAAGTGTATTTCAAACTTACCAATATATATATTGATTATATCAATACTCTAAAACAAGAACTTGGTAGTACCAAAACATATGAGCGGGTTTCTACTGACGAGAGATATATTGTCAATACCCATTCTATCGATATTACTGCTAAGTTTGCAGTGAGTATTAAAGAAAAGCAAGACAGACTTCCTACGTTATATTGGTTACCGAAACTTCATAAACGACCTTATAAAGCACGTTTCATTGCTAATTCTAGTTCTTGTACGACTACTGTTTTGTCCAAACTGCTAACTTCATGCATTACTGCTGTTAAAAAACATTGGATTAGATACTATGATACTGTTTACGAAAGGGACGGAATTAACTATGTTTGGTCAATTAAAAATTCTAATGATGTTCTCAATTAATTTAAATATAAAAACTTTCAGGCTTCTAAATTGTCTACATATGATTTTTCTACACTGTATACTACGTTACCTCATCATCTTATAAAAGATAAACTTATTGATTTAATTAACCGAACGTTTATTCGGAAGAATACCCAATATTTGGCTTGCATCGAAGAATGTGCTTTTTTCACTTCTGATGTATATAATAATCATAATTTATGGTCGTGTCAAAAAGTCTGTGATGCCCTTGTTTATCTTTTGGATAGTATTTTTATTAGATTTGGAACTAAACTTTATAGACAAACTATTGGTATTCCGATGGGAACTAATTGTGCTCCTCTTGTTGCAGATTTGTTTCTTTTTTGTTATGAGAGAGATTTCATGAAGTCTCTCTCACGTGAAAATCAGTCTGACATTATTGAGGCTTTCAATTCAACTTCAAGATACCTTGACGATTTATTAAATATTGACAATATTTACTTTGATCAAATGGTGAACCGGATATACCCTACAGAACTCCAATTAAATAGATCAAATTCTTCCGATACCGAGGCACCTTTTTTTGGATTTGAATCTATGTACTCGTATATCTAATGGTACAGTTTCCACCAAAATTTATGATAAACGGGACGATTTTGATTTTGATATAGTCAATTTCCCTTTTCTGGATGGCGATGTCCCCCGGCGTACCTCATATGGGGTATACATATCTCAACTTATAAGATTCTCCAGAGCTTCTTCAAATCTTAATGACTTTAACTACCGTAATAAAGCCCTTACTGCCAAACTTCTTAGACAGGGCTATCGTTATTTTAAACTTCGTAAGGCGTTTTCGAAATTTTATCGCAGACACAGTGCTTTGTTAGAAAAATATAGCGTCAGTCTGAAAACGCTTCTGCAACAAGGTATATCGGAACCCGAATTTTACGGTGACTTAGTGTACAGATTTAGAAAAATTGTAGGTAAATCTAACTTTTCGGAGCAATTCAGAAAACTTATTGATCGTTATAAAAGAATTGGCTATAGCCTGGATATTACGCGGCAGACTGCATGCCTAGTTGTCAACCCAATCATTGTTGATGGCTATGCTTCACTCTTTAATTGCACGACGGCGGTTCGGGCCTCAGACTCAATGACGGCCTCTTCGTAAAACTTTAACCAGTGGGTTGGGGCTTGACGATATGTCTTTGACTTGGCCCGCCGTGGTTCAACTATTGGTTTTCATTTACTCTGGCATACAGTAGAATTACCCATGAGTACTCGTCTTTGTTTATTATAGTGATTAATTTGATTTTTATGTTTTCGCTTTGATGCATTGGCTGAGTTGGGAGCCTTTATGCGAACCGAATTTTTATGTATTTCTGTATTAAGAGTAGCATCGGGACCCAGGGTGAAGTTAGCTAGCTGTAAAAGTGCTTTAAACCCCAAGGTGGTTTGCTCTACCGACTGTTCTAAGGCGGTGGTCCCGGTGTTAGTCTTACTCTTTGCTGCTTTGTGGTTTATTCTACGAGGCGATTTGTTGTTTGTCTTTCCGTGTGTCATTTTGTTCTTGTGTTTTTCAGTCCTTTTAGTATTGCGATTACCTCGCTTGGAAAAGAGAGAGCTAATCTTAGTGCTTTTCGTTTTTGGTTTGTGCTTTAGATTTGTCGGTTTCCTCTTCCTCTTGGGATCTGGGAAGGGCTGCGGTTTGTGATTATGGCACTCCCTGGACTTTTCTCTTACCTTTTTTACCAATTTCAATCTATTCTTAATAATATCCAATGGTTAATTACAGAACTTTGAAGTTCAGAGTAGCAGAATAGAAATATTGAGAAATCGTCAAAATAAGTTTATGTCATCTATTACTATCGAGGCGTGGCCTGCGGTGCTCGCACGATTTTTGTCCCCCGCCTTTTCGAAGACAAGTGGAGGGACACTGTTTTTGGTTTTCTTTGGGGCGTGGCGCGTGGCGCGTGGCGCGTGGTCTGTCCGATCCTTTTGAAACTTTACAGGTGTTTTAAGGATGGTCTGAAGATATGCATGTGGTTTTTTCAGAATCCTGAAATAATTTTTTATCACTTTTTCCGCATTTTTAACTTAGACATTTTTTTAGTTCTAATATTACAGAAGTCTATAGGGAGTAGGTACCTTGTCCCCTTAACTCCTCCCACAGTTTTTGGTCGATCGTTTTGAAACTTTACATGGGCTTTTAGGATGGCCTGAAGATATGCATGTGGTTTTTTTCAGAATCCTGAAATAATTTTTTATCACTTTTTCCGCATTTTTAACTTAGACATTTTTTGAGTTCTAATACTACAGAAGTGTATAGGGAGCAGGTACCTTGTCCCCTTAACTCCTCCCACAGTTTTTGGCCGATCCTTTTGAAATTTTACATGGGCTTTTAGGATGGTCTGAAGATATGCATGTGGTTTTTTCAGAATCCTGAAATAATTTTTTATCACTTTTTCCGCATTTTTAACTTAGACATTTTTTGAGTTCTAATACTACAGAAGTGTATAGGGAGCAGGTACCTTGTCCCCTTAACTCCTCCCACAGTTTTTGGCCGATCCTTTTGAAACTTTACATGGGCTTTCAGGATGGCCTGAAGATATGCATGTGTTTTTTTCAGAATCCTGAAATAATTTTTTATTACTTTTTCCGCATTTTTAACTTAGACTTTTTTTTGAGTTCTAATACTACAGAAGTGTATAGGGAGCAGGTACCTTGTCCCCTTAACTCCTCCCACAGTTTTTGGCCGATTCTTTTGAAACTTTACAGGTGTTTTAAGGATGGCCTGAAGATATGCATGTGGTTTTTTCAGAATCCTCAAATAATTTTTTATTACTTTTTCCGCATTTTTAACTTAGTCATTTTTCGAGTTCTAATACTACAGAAGTGTACAGGGATTAGGTACCTTGTCCCCTTAACTCCTCCCACAGTTTTTGGCCGATCCTTTTGAAACTTTACATGGGCTTTTAGGATGGCCTGAAGATATGCATGTGGTTTTTTCAGAATCCTGAAATAATTTTTTATTACTTTTTCTGCATTTTTAACTTAGACATTTTTTTAGTTCTAATACTACAGGAGTATATAGGGAGCAGGTACCTTGTCCCCTTAATCCTCCCACAGTTTTTGGTCGATCCTTTTGAAACTGTACAGGTGCTTTAAGGATGGTCTGAAGATATGCATGTGGTTTATTCAGAATCCTGAAATTATTTTTTATCACTTTTTACACGTTTTGAACTTAGACATTTTTTGAGTTCTAATATTACAGAAGTCTATAGGGAGTAGGTACCTTGTCCCCTTAACTCCTCCCACAGTTTTTGGCCGATCCTTTTGAAACTTTACGTGGGCTTTTAGGATGGCCTGAAAATATGCAGGTGGATTTTTCAGAATCCTGAAATAATTTTTTATTACTTTTTCCGCATTTTTAACTTAGACATTTTTTGAGTTCTAATATTGCAGAAGTGTATAGGGTGCAGGCACCTTGTCCCCTTAACTCCTCCCACAGTTTTTGTCTGATCCTTTTGAAACTTTACAAGGGCTTTCAGGATGGCCTGAAGATATGCATGTGGTTTTTTCAGAATCCTGAAATAATTGTTTACATCCTGAAATAATTTTTTATTACTTTTTCCGCATTTTTTACATTAGACATTTTTTGAGTTCTAATACTACAGAAGCGTATAGGGAGTAGGTACCTTGACCCCGTAACTCCTACCACAGTTTTAAGCCGATCCTTTGAAACTTTACAGGTGCTTTAAGGATGGTCTGAAGATATGCATGTGGTTTTTTCAGAATCTTGAAATTATTTTTTATCACTGGTTTCCTGCTTCAATACTTAGGTATTTGATACAGGACCAGTGGTCCTCTGGTTAACTTTACCATTTTTAACACCTCAAATAAAAATAAGGCGGGGGACATAAATTCCCCATGGAATTTGCTTGTTTGTACACACCTGACTGGTTGCAACAGTTTATGAATATGCGGTCTGTATTGATCGATCAGGTTGACCTATCGCTCCAGATAATCTAAATGTTTGAAACTAATGGGAACACGCCCACTGTACAGTCAGAAATCCTGCATTCGACGAAATGCAGATACTCGATCGCAAGATCCAATATCAGAGCTTTTACTGGTGGTACGTCTAATGACATTCTTTCATCAGGAC
Organism: Anodontia alba; assembly: GCA_964016985.1. Taxonomy (NCBI): domain Eukaryota; kingdom Metazoa; phylum Mollusca; class Bivalvia; order Lucinida; family Lucinidae; genus Anodontia; species Anodontia alba. The sequence goes on from OZ024821.1 coordinate 131,328,202, forward strand.
CTGTGCTATAGGAAGTTAGTCCCTAACTCTCACCAGAGAGGTAAACCTAGCTTGTAAGGATCGTGCCTGTTTATGCAGTGGGCGTAGACCTGTGGGTCACAGCGATGTGTCAGTTTGGTCGGACTATATGATATTTATCTATCTGTCGTATTTATTTATTTGGTTTAAACATATTTTATTTTCCAAATATTACATAACACTATACATTGTAGCACATAAGAAATAGGATCAGAAAGAAAGTATGACTACTTATTTAGTTCTTCTCCTTAACAATTACTTTTGTACAAATAGTGACGGAAAAAAATATTAAACAATATGGATCTCAATCAATTTGTGAATGTGAATTAAAGATGCAGAATTAAAAGAAGAAAAAAAAAACACAAACAAATATAAAAAAAAATAATATAATAAGATAAGATAACGAAAGCAATATATATATATATATATATATATATATATATATATATATATATATATATATATATATATATATATATATATATATATATATATATATATATATATATATCAGATTATCAATTAAAGAGCCATAACTGTTAACTGGTTCATACTAATGCCACTTCTAAGGCTGATAATATCAGTCGCAGAAGTCGCTTTAATATACCACAAGACCTTATGGGATTTTAATAAAAACAAATGGGGGGATAAGGGCAGCGCCTCCTTGGTAAGTATCCCACAGAATCTACTATTTTTTCAATAGAGAGTTGCATATGCAGATCATTTTATTTTAATGGCTTCAACAGTTAAAAGCGTTTTGTATCGCTTATATACTTTTGGACTTTTTCAAATATAAGAACATTTGTTGTGTATGGTAAAGAGGCATCTCCATATAGTAAAAGATTAAGCGACATTGTTTGATACTCTGATACAGCGTTAAAAAGTTCGTTTCTCTGTGCGGTGTAAAATGGACAACAAAGTAGATAATGGTGCGAATTTTCTACCTGTCCGCAGCGGCAAAATGGAGATTCAGTTATATTTTTAGAGTAGAGATCGCTGTTTAAGCTGCTATATTTTGTTCGGAGACGTGTATGCAAGATCTGTGTTTTCCTGTTGCCTGTACAGAAATATTTTGGAATAGACGTTCTGTAGCGGTTTAAATAATTCTTGAAAGAAGTAACCGAACTGGAACGTTTTGCTTCATCGGACAAATCGTTCCATTTTCTTACCACAGATGAAAATATAGATTAGTTCTAGCGTCAATAGATTGTAGAATATCTGCACTTCGGAGGCTGTATTGGGATAGATTGTTTATTGACTGTGGTACTAATGAAGAAAGATAAGACGTAGTTGTCATTATACATTTTGTAGAACATGACGAGTTTATGATTTTCCCGCTTCTTTTCTAGTGTAACCCAGCCAGTTTCTTGGTACAGGGCATTGAGAGATACAAGTTTGGTTGTTCCAGTGGCAATTCGTTCGGCTTCGATTTGGATTTTCTCAATTTCTTGTTTTTCAAATTGTGTGCAGTTGTCCAATATTATATCCCCGTATTAAAGTACGGGCCTTATAAAAGTTGTAAATATTACTTCTAGAGAACTCCTGTCCAACTTAAACTTGAGTTTTCGCATAATATTAATCCTGTTCCATGCTTTTTTAGTTATATAATCAATATGTTGGTGCCAAGTGCAGTCGCTAGACAGAACCAAGCCTAGGTGTTTATGAGATGACACTTCAGCTATTTGTACTTCTTGCATATACAGGGGTGGGTGAACAGGCTTGTTTAGCTTTCGAGATATCAGCATTGATTCGGTTTTGATCGGATTGAAGTCAACTAACCAGTTGTTTGCCCATATAGAAATTTTTGAAAGGTCTGAGTTAAGGCAAACATCAGATGTAATAGGATTTTCAACAATAATGTAGAGGCTAGTATCGTCAGCGAACAGGTGAATGTTGTAGCCAATTTCTGCGACTATGTCATTAATGTAGATTAAGAAAAGTATTTGCCCGAGTATGGAGCCTTGCGGCACTCCAGCAAGAATATACGTCCAGTCTGACGCGACACCAGGAAGTATAACGCGTTGTTTTCTTTCAACTAAATAATGTGTAAACCATTTGAGAAGTTCTCCCTGAACACCTGCTGCCTTAAGTTTTTGTAAAAGCCCTGCGTGCCATACACGATCAAATGCTTTCCTGATGTTGAAGAAGACAACTAACTTCTTTGCCCATGTCTAAGGCTTGACAGAATGTATTGTACAAGAAAGTGTTGGTTTACAGTGGAGTCTCCTTGTATGAACCCGGACTGTAAAGATGATAGAACGTTATTATCTCGAAGATGATTGTATGTGCTTGAATATAAGCCTTTCAAATACTTTGTCTTCAGAGTTTAGCAAAGAAATGGGTCTGTAATTATTTACTAGCGAGGGATCGTCTTTTTTATGAATAGGGCATATGTTTGCTTCTTTCCATTGACTAGGTACTTCATCTTGACTGAATGATCGGTTAAAGAGGACACATAATGGAAAAGCTAGTTCTTTTGACAGTTCTTTAAGAATGCGATTGCTTAATCCGTTTGGACCAGAAGCTTTTCCAATCGGTAGTGATTTTAGGATAGATTCAACTTCTAAAGGGGTGAGGATGATAGAATTTAAAGTAGATTCGATATTATATGGAGGTAAAGCTGGAAGTTCAGTGTTACTATCATCTAAAAATGTTTGTTCCTTAAAATAATTATTAAGTAGATTAGCCCTGTCTTGCTCATCAGTATATATACGTCCACTGCTTTCCAGAGATGGGATGGACGAGGTGGCAGTGGGAGATATCACAGTTTTTAGAGTGGACCACCAGTCTGTAGAAGTGAGGGAATCAGACTTCAGCTTCTTGGCGATATTTTCATCACATGTTCTTTTCGATTCTTTTATCAGCGAGGCTACTTTGTTTCTGAGTTTCCTGAATTTATCCCAGTGGTACTGCAAATCAGTTTGTTTAGCTTTTCTGTAAGCCCTTTTGCGTTTTCTAATGTATCGTTTGATAAATGTAGTTATCCAGGGTGGATCCGAAGGTTTAACTTTTATGTGTTTATTTGGGATGCATAATTTTGATACGGCTAGTATGTAATCAGTGACATTCTTTGCATGTGTGTTATATGTCATTATCTTCTAGGGATACCCAGTCAGTAGATGCAGTTTTATTGCGTAATAGGTTATAATCCCCTTGATTGTATTTCCATATATGCCGAGTAAAGGATTTCGACTTGGGTTTAGAGAAATTGTATATACCGAAAATTGGACAATGGTACCGATGCTCTTGATTCAGAAATGGATCAGCAACACCACTGACTATTAAGTAGGAATTTTTGCTTACGAGGAGAATATCCAGTAGGGAAGAGGAAGTTTCAGTAAAGTGAGTAGGTTCGTTTATAGTTGGAATAATGCAAACTGAGTGCAGAAACTATGTATCTTCCGCGATGATTGCTGATGTAGCATGTTGAAGTTGAAGTCACCCGTTATAATTATGTCATTTATGCCTGAGTCAACAGCTAGGTGTAAAGAGTCTTCTATCAGGGAGTAATAAGCAAGATCGGAATTGGGTGGTCTGTAAAATAAGCCAAAAAGCGTGCGTTTATGGTTATTTGAAAGTTCAATCCATATACATTCGATACCTCTAGGTTCTAAATCTTGCCTGCGTCTATAATGTATACCCTCCTTTATATATATTACGACACCACCGTGACTGTCTCCAACTCGGTCCTTGCGTTCAGGGCTGTTTAAAGACTGTAGATGAATATCACTTGTAGGAAGGGACGAGTTCAACCAGGTCTCAGTAAAAGCCCATATGTCAAAATGGAATAACTCTGCATGCAAAACATCTAGTTTTGAAGCCAGACTTTGGACATTGTAGTGAACAAAAGATAGATGGTGACTTATATTCAATGAATTTATAAATGTAGAACAGATGCAAGAAATTGAACTAGTGGTAACTGGTGATGTTGACGACGATGGGCCTGGGTTTGGATGAATATCGCCAGCAGATAGTAATAATTCAAACAGTCATGCTATCAACATTACAGTAAAAGAACATATATAAAAATACAACATAAATTTTGCGTTTGCTTTGTGATTCTTTCCTTTTGTTAACTTTTTACAATAGTTATGATTAATAATGTTGTTAGCTACATATTCGTTTTGTTTCAGCTGAAGAATGAATGAGTAAGACAAAATCGTCTGCATCGTGATACTAAAAAACATAAGAAAATGAAGTAGAATTGAGAACTTGTACATGCAACAGTATGTTGGCATATCAGCTACTGATACTTGTTTCACATCATAAACTATGTAATTGTTGAAAGGAAAAATAGAAACAAATCAGCAACTGGTGTGCCAACTCGCATACAAGTGATAAAATGATGATTCGACGGGAATGGCCAAGGAGCGCTACCCCCTAATACCCATAAGTGCAAAGAAGGAATTCGTAAAAACATACAAAAAATGAAGAAAACAAAAATAGACATGATAACAAAGAATTGAGGGTTTACAGATAACATAAAAGTTTATCGTGCTGTGGGTTTTCCAATCAGTTAGCAGCCGTAATCCCAACAGTTCCTAAGTGTTATACCTTCAATATAGTTATATAAAAATTTGAGTGTCTAATACACATGTATACAATGACATTTCAAAACATGTCGAAGATGCCAAATTTATAATGATTTGCTGTGTCTTGACAAGACTCTATCTCATATTTGTACGGTAGGTACCATACAGATATAACAGTTATGCAAATAATAGAACACTGACAAAGCAGCAAATGATAAATAATTTAGTAAACTACGCTTTATTTTTTATGAAAAATATATACTTTACTAATACCATCAATCCATTTATAACGTGCCATTAAAGGCACAGTGGCAAGCATTGCAGACCCTGATCAGACTCCGTATACCACGGCGTTTGATCAGGGTCTTCACTGTTTGCATCATATTACGGAACTTCTGACGTTTCACAGGCAACAAATAAGAAATACAATAAGACGGTCAGTCAAACTGCGACCGGAAACAGGCCGGCTTAAATAGATGCACCACTGACCCACTTATTGTAGGTTCTATACATATTAAGATATGCAAATAATTTAGTAATTCACACCTTGTATTTGCTGAAGAATATATACTTTTCTAATGCCATTAATCCATTTATGCTTACGTCCAATTAAGGCACAATGCCATGTAGTGCAGTCCCGGATCAGACTCCGTATAACACGACGTCTGATCAGGGCCATCACTGCCTGCATTATATCAATAATATTTATTTATTTATCTATTTAGGTCTCTATTTATTTATATTGCTAAATTATCTATTCTCAGTATTGTGGTTGTTGCGAATAGATATTTCTAGTCATAAAAAATGTTTTGCCATATCTAACCGAGGCCGGGCAGAGCTTGCAGAGCGACATCATGTGCCACATCCAAGCAGAGCCGAATTGGTGCCTCTGTACACTTTTTGTACGATTCCGGTTAACCCATTTATGCCGAATGGACTCTTCTACCTTAAGCCTTTGGACAAGTCTATTCGCTTATATAGGGGTGTCTGGGTAGTTTTTATCATTATCATGTTTTGTGGGGATTTCTGAGCTTAATGCAGTGTAGACCATGATCGGACGCCGCGCGGCGTCCGACCTGGGTTTACACGGTTCGCCTATGTCCCTATTGTGGGACGCTAGGCTAAAATAGGTTGATGAAGTTAACTCTGGGCACTAGACCACTTATATCTCTGCATATTCCGCCGGGACCCGGATCACTTGTTATGCTCTACGACCAAAGGTCATTACCAGGTTTAACATAGTTACTGTGTACTCCATGCTTGGTACGCTGGTAAGGAGTTCGACTGATAACATTTCGATTTTCTCCTGCATTTCCTGCGGGATGTGTTGGTGGGGGGGGGGGGGGGTGAGGTCCTGACGTACCATGCAAATCAACTCTAAAGGTGGCGGTTTGCATGGTGTGTCGGGAGATATTACCGATCTGTCGTCTGCTGAACTCACCCAGAGAGTGGTGGAGGTTAACTATCACCCTTACATTTTCTTTGATGGTATCGCGCGAATATAATTTCATTTGTGTTGTAGGTTGCATATTTTCTCCCTTGACCGCAATACTGACGAGGATACTTAAATTATACATGTAATACGTTTATCATTAAAGTAGGCTAAGCTGAAATAGAATTAATTACATATGTACATGTAATATGTATAGCTGTCACCTAAGCTACCATTCAAGTTAAATGTTGTTCCTTGTATGTCATGTAAATGACTTAATGACGGTCCGGGCCTCAGACCCAATGACGACCTCTTCGTAAAACTTTAACCAGTGGGTTGAGGCTTGACGATATGTCTTTGGCTTGGCCCGCCGTGGTTCAACTATTGGTTTTCATTTACTCTGGCATACAGTAGAATTAGCCATGAAGACTCGTCTTTGTTTATTATAGTGATTAATTTGATTTTTGTGTTTTCGCTTTGATGCATTGACTGAGTTGGGAGCCTTTATGCGAACCGAATTTTTTATGTGTTTCTGTATTAAGAGCAGCATCAGGACCCAGGGTGAAAAAGGTAAGAGAAAAGTCCAGCGAGTGCCACAATCACAAACCGCAGCCCTTCCCAGACCCCAAGAGGAAGAGGAAACCGACAAATCTAAACAAGCACAAACCAAACAAACGTACGAAAAGCACTAAGATTAGCTCTCTCTTCCCCAAGCGAGGTAATCGCAATACTAAAAGGACTAAAAACACAATTATCCATCAATTATCTCCATGTTTATAACAATTAGCAGTGTTCCGAAAATGTTCGAGCCATTGAACTTGTTGGACTTAATGTGTCTGTTATATGGGTGTAATTTGGCCAGTAGATTAATTTATCGGAAAGTGTTATTGTAATTGTCATCTTACCTCTTTGTGTTTAAAACTACAGTCAACTATCTTTATACCGTCACTTGATACAACGACAAAATTCGTTATCATGATAATTTTAATGACACAAAACTTTCGCTCAAGAGGTGGCCGTTGATCAGAAATCATGCAAGAACATTGTATTAAATACTTCAAGACGCATATGTTTTGGATCTTTGTTTGAATCGCTTACTAGGGCGATTCTAACAAGTGTCCAAACATATGTTTATGTAGAAATAAGAATAAAACAAATCCTTTCTTTCATCTCATTCTGCTCAAATAAGGATTCTTTACAACAGCAAATTCATTTTAATGGCAACATCTTGGGACCCAATGCTGTCGTTGAAACGAGGGTTCACTGTACTAATTGTTATCTTACCTGCATGTTTTTTAAAACTGTTCCTTTTGTATTTTACAGAGGACTGTGTGATTCCCGACCAAAGTAGTTACAAAGCAACTATAAAGGACCATGATGGTATAATTTTGTCAGAAGGAAATATTGTCAGCAGTGGACGTACTGTCAGTTTCGAGTGTCCTTCTGGCCATACTCCTCGTTACCTGCAATTAACGTGTTATGCTGAAGAATGGAGCACCGAAGACGGAGAACTTCCAGTCTGTAGAGAAGGTCTGCCATTTCACTTGTTATCTTAGCTCTAATTGGGCCGCACCAAGCAAAAAAGGGCTTTTGAACATGCAAAAAATGAACAGATTCGGATCAGCTTACGCATGGGAAAGGTATCATATGGGCCTTGGGTCTCCATCAGTACATTCTACACTATACAATGATTCTGTTAGCGGACAGTGAAGGCCCTGATCAGACTGCGCGGATGCGCAGTCTGATCAGGGCCCTCACTGTCCGCATATGCTCACGCTTTCGCATAGCGCGGCCCAGGTAAGATTTGCGAGTTCAGACTTTTCGTGGCCCAAGATTAAACATTAATTATCTACATAGTCCTGTTGTAAATCAGTTGGTGTTGTCCTCCTCTTCACAAAGCCACTAATAATACTTCTGTAGAAGTCTGAATTTTGACCCTCATTGCAAGCCTATACAGCAACCATACGCTTTTCCGGTTTTCGGGAACAGAATGAAAGTCACCAGGGGCAAGCTCAGGTGAATAAGGTGGGTGTTCCAACATTTCGAACCTACATTACTTTTACAGCATCCTTTGCAATTTGGCTAGTGTGAACTGTAGCATCGTCCTGTTGCTCAAGAGCGTCACGTCTAATCTTGCCACGGTGTTTATCGTTCACTGACTGGCGCAACCTTTTCAACAAGCTGGCATGATAGTCACCATTTATTGGTTTAAACATGTTTTATTTTATATATTTGGTCCATACGTCAATATATCTACGTAAACATTACATGAGTAAGGCAAATATATAAAAGGGATTCGAAAAAAGCTGTTTGGCTTATGTGAATTCGTTTCCCTCAGTTCATGGACACCAAATCAAACCATTGTGGCCATTAACTAGCTGACTAAATAAATAAATAAATCACGAAAGGTGAAGAGAAAGCAGTGAAAGGAGAGTGCAATCATTGTTGTACCATGTGGTAAATTATCTTTATGGATTATACCTTTGCTATCTCAAAACACAATAACCGTAATCTTCTTGCAAGTTTGGAAGTTCTGGTCAGTGATGGCATCATGTACTTCCACTCCACTGACATTTTTTTCTTTTTTGATAATATTGGTATAGCCAAGTTTCACCACTTTATTTACCTGAAGTGAAAGTCCTCGGGGTCGACTCGTTATCTCGACTTCACTTATCTTGAATAACTGCTTCTGTCGAAGTTAAAATCTGGTCCCTGTTTCAACATGGGAATCTAACAATAGGCAACATAATATTGTGGAAAAGAGTAGAAATTGCTCCTGAGGAGCAATTTCTCACCTTTTCCACAATATTTTCATTATATCTCGATTTATTCTTTCCTAAATTCTGCAAACCTATGTCGAGGTACAGATATTTCGAAGTATTTCAGAGAGTCCCATGGACGTCGAGATAACGAGAGTCGATTGTACTTAATTAATTGAGCATAGGTGTTGGTGACTCCACTATCCTTATTTTAGCTATGAAGATTTTGGGCATATTATTAATCATAACGCTGTAGGCGCTGGTGACCTAGGCATCAGAAGGCACAGGACCTTCAAAGCTCACCAGATTTCAAATAAACACAAAAACTGTAAAGTCTAATATGATGAATATTTCAATAGAAAGTCTCAGCCTCATAGAGGATATGATTTCTGAGGTGATAATTTCAAGGAATTCTTTCTATATTTCCAGTCAGTAAAAATAAAGCCTTATTGCTGATAAAAGATTACAAAATGTACGTTTTGTCAAAGTATCTGCAATTGTTTTGGCAGCAAATACTTTCCCATTATAAGTATATGAAAACTGTAACTGGCATAGCGACCAAACGAAAGTGTCGAATTTCATAAAAAAAAAAAAAAAAATACAAACTTTCAATCCCCCAGCCCAAGGATGCTACAGATAAAATTTGGGCTCAATTTGTCTTGTGGTGTCAGAGGAGATGTTGTCTGAAAGTGTTGACGATGACAAACTATGATTGCGATAACAACGGAGAACTATCACATAAGCTTTTTAGCTCACCTGAGCCGAAGGCTCAAGGTGAGCTATTGTGATCACCCACCGTCCGTCGTCGTCGTCGTCCGTCCGTCCGTTCACAATCTTTAAACAACATCTCCTCCTAAACCACTGATTGGAATTTGACCAAACTTCACAGGAATGATCCTTGGTTGGTCCTCTTTCAAAGGTGTTCAAATGGTTCCGGTCCATTGCATATCTAGGTCACAGGAACTAAAAATAGATTTTTAACTAAAAACTTAAAAAAAATCTTCTTGTCAGAAACCACCAGACCGATTTCAGTATAATTTTGCAAAAATGTTCCTTTTGTGACCCTCTACCAAGATTTTTCAAGCCGTTTGGATTCGTCAAAACACATGGCCGCCAGGGGGCGGGGCTTATTTTCTCTATATATCTACATGTATATAAAAAACTTTAAAAATCTTCTTGTCAGAAACCACACGACCGATTTCCATATAATTTCGCAGAAATGTTCCTTTGATAACCCTCTACCAAGATTGTTCAAGCCGTTTGGATTCGTCAAAAAACATGGCCGCCAGGGGGCGGGGCTTATTTTCTCTGTATATCTATATAAAAAAATAAAAATCTTCTTGTCAGAAACCACTCGACCGATTTCAATATAATTTTGCAGAAATGTTCCTTTGGTGATCCCCTTCCAAGATTGTTCAAGCCGTTTGGATTCGTCAAAAAACATGGCCGCCAGGGGGCGGGGCTTATTTTCCCAATATAATCTATATAGAAAACTTAAAAAATCTTCTTGTCAGAAACCACCAAACCGATTTCAATATAAGTTTGTAGAAATATTCCTTTGGTGATCCCCTACCAAGATTGTTCAAACCATTTGGATTCGTCAAAAAACATGGCCGCCAGGGTCGGGGCTTATTTTCCCTATCTATCTATATAGAAAGCTTTAAAAATCTTCTTGTCAGAAACCACTGGACCGATTTCAATATTATTTTGCAGAGATGTTCCTTTGGTAATCCCCAACCAGGATTGTTCAAGCCATTAGGGTTCGTCAAAAACATGGCGCCAGAGGGCGGGGCTTATTTTCCCTATATATCTATATAGAAAAGTTAAAAAATCTTCTTGTCAGAAACCACTGGACTGATTTCCATATAATTTTGTTGAAATGTTTCTTTAGTGATTCTCTACCAAGATTTTTGAAGCCATTTGGATTTGTCAAAAACATGGCCACCAGGTGGGGGGGGGGGGTTGGGGGGGTTGGGCGGGGCTTATTTTACCTATATATCTATATAGAAAAATTAAAAAATCTTCTTGTCAGAAACCACTGATCCGATTTCAATATTATTTTGCAGAAATGTTCCTTTGGTATCCTCTACCAAGATTGTTCAAACCATTTGGATTCGTCAAAAAACATGGCCGCCAGGGGCGGGGCTTATTTACTCTATATATCTATATAGAAAACTTAAAAAATCTTCTTGTCAGAAACCACTAGACTGATTTCCATATAATTTTGCAGAAATGTTCATTTGGTGATCCTCTACCAAGATTATTCAAGCCATTTGAATTTGTCAAAAAACATGGTCGCCAGGGGGGCGGGTTTTTTTCCCTATATATCTATATAGAAAAGTTAAAAAATCTTCTTGTCAGAAACCACTGGAATGATTTCCATATAGTTTTGCAGAAATGTTCTTTTGGTGATCCTCTACCAAGATTGTTCAAGCCATTTGGATTTATCAAAACAACATGGCCGCCAGGGGTCGGGGCTTATTTTCCCTATATCTATACAGAAAACTTATAAACATCTTCTTGTCAGAAACCACTCGACCGATTTCAATATAATTTTGCATAAATGTTCCTTTTGTGATTCTGTACCAAGATTGTTCAAGCCATTTGGATTTGTCAAAAAACATGGCCGCCAGAGGGCGGGGCTTAATTTCCCTATATATCTATATAGAAAACTTAAAAAAAGTCTTCTTGTCAGAAACCACTGGACCGATTTAATTATAACTTGGCAAAAATGTTTTTATGGTGACCCTCTACCAAGATTGTCCAAGTAATCATGATTCATCAAAAAACATGGCCGCTAGGGGGTGGAGCTCATTTTCCCTATATATCTATAAAGAAAACTTGAAAAATCTTCTTGTCAGAAACCACTGGACCGATTTCAATATAACTTGGCAGAAATGTTTCCTTTGTGAGCCTTTACCAAGATTCTTCTAGCCGTCATGATTTGTCAAAAAGCATGGCCGCCAGTGGTCGGGCTTATTTTCCCTATATATCTTTATAGAAAACTTGAAAAATCTTCTTGTCAGAAACCACTGGACCAATTTCATTATAACTTGGCAAAAATGTGTCCATGGTGACCCTCTACCAAGATTGTTCAAGTAATCGTGATTCATTAAAAACCATGGCCGCTAGGGGTGGAGCTCATTTTCCCTATATATCTATATAGAAAACTTGAAAAAATCTTCTTGTCAGAAACCACTGGACCGATTACAATATAACTTGGCAGAAATGTTTACTTGGTGACCTTTACAAAGATTGTTCAAGCCGTCATGATTTGTCAAAAAACATGGCTGCTAGGGGGCGGGGCTTATTTTCCCTGTATATCTATATAGAAAGCTTGACAAAATCTTCTCGTCAGAAACCACTGGACCGATTACATTATAACTTGGCAGAAATGTTTCTTTGGTGACCCTTTACCAAGATTGTTCAAGCTGTCATGATTTGTCAAAAGTCATGGCTGCTAGGGGCGGGGCTTATTTTCCCTAAATATCTGTATAGAAAACTTTAATGATCTTCTTGTCAGAAACCACTGGACTGATTTCAATATAACATTGCAGAAATGTTTCTTATGTAACCTTCTTTCAAGGTTGTTCAAGCAGTCATAATTCGTTAAAAAAACATGGCCGCCGGGGGTGGGAGACTTATTTTCCCTATATATCTATATAGAAAACTTTAAAAATCTTCTTGTCAGAAACCACAGGACCGATTTCATTATAACTTGGCAAAATGTTTCCTTGGTGACCCTCTACCAAGATTGTTCAAGTAATCGTGATTTGTCAAAAAACATGGCTGCTAGCAGGTGGGGCTTATTTTCCATATATAATTATGTAGAAAACTAAAAAATCTTCTTGTCAGAAACCAATGGACCGATTTCATAATAACTTGGTAGGAATGTTTCTTTGGTCACCCTCTACCAAGGTTGTTCAAGGTGTCATGATTCGTCGAAAAACATGGCCGCTAGGGGCGGGGCTTATTTTCCCTATATATCTATATTTAAAAAAACTTTAAAAATCTTCTCTTAAGAAACTGTTGGACCAAGTTCAATGTAACTTGGCAGGAATGTTGCTTTGGTGACCCTCTACCAAGATGATACGTCAAAAAACATGGCCCCCAGGGGCGGGGCTTATTTTCCATATATATCTGTATAGAAAACTTTAAAATTCTTCTTCTCAGATTCCTCCTGACTGATTTCAGTAATGCTTTAGTGACCCTCTACCAAGAATGTTCAAGCAATCCTGATTTGTCAAAAAAATGGCTGCTAGAGGAAGGGGCTTATTTTCCCTATAGATCTAAATAGAACAGTTTAAAAATCTTCTTGTCAGAAACCACTGAACCGATTACAATTTAACTTGGCAGGAATGTTCCTTTGGTTACCCTCTACCAAGTTTGTTCAAGCTGTCATGATTTGTCAAAAAAATGGCTGTTATGGGGTAGGGCTTTATAACAATATAAAACACTTTAAAAATCTTTTTGTCAGAAACCACTGGACCAATTTCAAAATAACTTGGCAGAAATGTTCCTTTGGTGACCCTCTTTCAAGATTAAGTCAAGTCGTCATGATGTGTTAAAAAGAAAAAAACATGGCTTTGTGGGGGCAGGGCTATAAAATTTATACATAAATCTTAGAGCAGTGAACTAGGCTGAAACTTCAACAGTAAGTATGCAAATCTGTTTGCTCAGGTGAGCGATATAGGACCATCATGGTCTCCTTGTTTCTGAGCCTTCTGCTCTGGTAAGCAAAGACAAAGGAATGACATTAATGCTGAACTGTCACTCGATATGTATCAATGAAAACGAAAGAGCTAATTTTGTTCATAGTTTTATTAATCATAACATGAAAGTATACAGGCTTTCAACTGATTATGATCAAAAGAAAGAAAAATTTCCTGAGGATATTGTGTTTTTTTTTTTTTGTTTTTTTGTTTTGTTTTTTTTATAAATAAAGGCCGAATGCCAAATGTTACCCAGTATTTTTGCAAATAAAAATCTTAAACAGATGTTGTTTTTAAGAGCATTGGATAAATCTATAAGAAGTTTGTTAGGGCCATAATGCGCAGTTTCGGCTTATAAAGCCCCATCATTGACTTTGAATGAAACAAACACATTACGAAAACACGCCTATTCAAATATATAGCAAACTTTCACCTCCAAAATCTGAAAGTTTTCAGTTAAAAACTGATATTTTTCATATTTTTGCTCAAAACATAGATTGTGGGTACTCGTTAGAACCGCCTCGGCGAGGCGGTTCTAACGAGTACCCACAATCTATGTTTTTGAGCAGAAATAAGAAAAATAATGTATACCCCTGTAAACCCCAGTTTTATTATGTAAATGTGGGGTTTAAGGGGGTCAAAATTATATAGGTATGTTTTCGTGATGTCAACAATTCAAAACCACATGCAAATCTTCATATAATGATAATAAAAATGCAAAATTTAAGAAGAATCCAATTAAAAATGTAGGAGGAGTTGTTTACATAAGCTTTAAAAATTGCCATTTCTCAGTTCGCAAGGGCTGTAATTATGTTAGAAATAATTGGATAAAAAATTAAATAGCAAATGTATATCCTCATATGAAAACAAAAGAAGAAAGTCTTCAAAATTTCAAAAGTATCCGATAAAAGATGTTGGAGGCGCTTGGGGCACAAGATGTGTGATGTACACACAGAAGGACAAGGGTCATTTCTTTTGTCACTCCCCTCCTACATCAAGTGACAAACAGGAAGAATAGTTACACAGCATTTAATAATCTTTATGTTTTTTTGTTTTTTTGTTTTTTTGTTTTTGTTTTTTTTGTTTGTTTTTTTTTGTGTGTGTGCGTTTTTTTTTGTTTTGTTTTTTTTGTTTTTTTGTTGTTGTTTTTTTTTTTTGTTTTTTTTTCAAAATGGCAAAGTTTTTCATAATGTACTTATTTATTCACATGTCAATTAAGTAATGATCTGATTGAAAAACTTACAACCACTAAGTGACACAAATGCCAGTTTGAGCATATATGTTCAATCTTTTCTTGCAGAAATTCGAAAAAAAATCCTGATATTAATGAAAGTATAATTATCTGAAAGAGTAGACGAAGTTATATGAAAATGTGAAACTGCATAACTGCATGTTCATGTTGTCTAACAAAGGTTTGTATAGACAAGATAACCAGTTTAATTTGCATTCATATTGAAACAAGATAAGATATTTGCATGCAATGACAAATGACTAGAGATCCATTTGAAAGAACACGGATGCCCCCGCTTTGGGTATCTCTATAAAACTGTGCAAACCTTGCCAAATTAGCCTACGTCAATGCGGGGGCATCTGTGTCATCACTTGAACAAGCGGTAGACCTCAAGTCTTCGATGCTATATACCAAGAGTCAGCCTCTAAGCTTTCTTGGTTCTGGAGAAGAGGATTTTTAGTGTTGTACCATATATGGGCATGGCAGCCATCTTAGTTAACGGACCGTGACCATTTGTATAAATTCACACCCCCTCCCTCACACACACACACTTTTTATAGAAAGCTCCACATGAAGTTTGAAGGAAATTGGGCCAAGGGTTTCAGAGGAGAAGTCGTAGTTGTAGACAGACGACGGACAGGGAGTGATCACAATAGCTCATCCTTAGCACTAAAAACGAAATTGAAAAAATACACTATTTTTAAATGTGTAGAAAAGGACTTTCTAAACTTTTCCCAATAAAAATGCACGGAGACGCAATTCTGACATTGCAGTAAAAGGTCAAAGGTCAACCTACGGTTATCGTTTGAACATATTTGGTAGACCTTGAGTCCTCGATGCTATATACCAAGATTCAGCCTCAAAGCTTTCTTTGTTCTAGAGAAGAAGATTTTTTTAAGTATTTAACCATATACGGGCATAGCGACATTCTTAGTTAACAGTCCGTGACCATTTGTACTAATTTTCAGTCTCCCCTTTAACAAAAGAGTCTACATGAAGTTTGAAGAAAATTGGTCCAAGGGAAAAGTCGTTCAAAGGTGTGGACGGACGACGGGCGACAGACGGCAAATGATCACAAAAGCTCATCCTGTGAGCCTTCGGCTCAGGTGAGCAAAACATCTATATAAGATGCCACTTGAAAAGAAAGAAAAGTTCGAAACGCTTCATATGACCCCAGTGTAGTTTGCAGGGCTGCATAAGCCCCCTAGCATCGACTTAAGCAGTACGCGATTTTCCAAGCTACCAGGGCCCAGTGGTTTAAAACATCGTTAGCTTAACGAGCTTGTTAGTGGTCAAAATGTTAACTGTTTTAGTAAGTACAATATCTAATTCACAGGTATTTTGCTGAAAAAAAAAAAAGTGAATAGCTTTTATAATGCAAAAGCTACTCATTTTTTTTTCAGCAAAAAATATTAACATAAACGCCATATTTAATGATCAAAATTTTAACGATACATTAACTAACGACATCGTTAGTTTTGAACAATTGGTCCCAGAAGTGGATCACTCAGATCCCAAGGACAATGAAAATAAAAGAATCTCTTTTAAAAATACTAATACACTAGCAGTGAGAGTGGCTTACGACTTACAAGCAACATTGATACATTGTATTTTTTAACCTTTTTGCACGAATAGTGGAATATTTATGGAAAACATACTTTGCCAACAAATTTTCGCAGAATATTTTATTAAACAACACTTAAGAAGATCCAATTTGGAATCAAAATTCTTTGTGTGTCAGGAAAATTCCTATCTTTTCTGTTATATCGAAAGTAGCTCGTTATCAGCTTTAATGGTAAATACACATGAATATTTACATTCTCAGTTCATTAACAGAAAACAAAAAAATCCTATTGGTACTATTTGTGCGTCATGTTGCTCATACTTTAACCTTTACCACTCTCTGGGCATTTTCAGCAGACGACATATTGATGATATTTTTCTTATTTTTCCCAGAAAACAGGATTTGACATTTCATGCAAATTGTCTCCTTAGGAGACAATTTGCATGAAATGTCATATCCTGTTTTCTGAGAAAAATAAGAAAAATATTTCAAAATGTCGTCTGCTGAAAATTTTACCCAGAGTGCTAAGCGTTAATGAATACATGGACTCACGCGACGTCACATGATATTAAGTCAAAATAATGGTTCTCTCTAAATCGATGGCGACGTTATGACGTCACCAACGCTGTTCCGCTGTTGATAGGAAAACTGCATGCAATTGTTTTCTGGTTTCAATTTTAGCCATCGAACAAGACTTTTTTTTTTGTCGAATAATGAAAGGAAAATAAAATAAGTAACAAACGCAAATTATTTAATGTTCATTTAACGCTTAGCACTCTGGGTAAAATTTTCAGCAGACGACATTTTGAAATATTTTTCTTATTTTTCCCAGAAAACAGGATTTGACATTTCATGCAAATTGTCTCCTAAGGAGACAATTTGCATGAAATGTCAAATCCTGTTTTCTGGGAAAAATAAGAAAAATAACATCATTTTGTCGTCTGCTGAAAATGCCCAGAGAGTGGTAAAGGTTAAGTATGAACAAAATTGGGTCGCGAGCAAAGTTTACATGAACCTCTTCGGGGTCCACTGACCCGATGTTGTTCATACTTCAATGAACGTTAAAAAAAATCATTCCTTCATTTCTGTAATGAATACCACATATCAGGATAATTGTCACCCCTCTCTTTTCAGTATCTATTTAAATCTAAAACGTGAATTAGAAGTCGCCTAGGAAATTCTTCTTTCACGCCTGTCGCGTACTAATACAGTCGTCTCTCGTTATCTCGAAATCCAAGGGACTCTATGAAATACTTCGAGGTATCCGTACCTCGACATATTAGATTTGCAGAATTGAGGAAAAATAATTCGAACAACCACATTTAACAAATATATATAATATGTAATTGGACTCTTGAAGTTAGAGATATATTGTAAATATTGTGGAAAAGAGGAGAAATATTTTTACCTGTTGTTACATTATCATGTTTAGGCAGGGACCAGATTTTCACTTGGAGATAAGCGGTTATTCGAGATAAGCGAGGTCGAGATAACGAGAGTCAACTGTATACGAGTCGCAACGTCAGAAAACGTACCTCCGAACATGTGCGCCCAGCGAAGATTCAGCAGTCTGCTCAGAATCTTCACTGGGCATATTTCGGATAGCAAAGAATATAAAGTATCTTCATGCGGACAACGAAGACTCTGATCAGACTGCGCGGATGCGCAGGCTGATTTGAGTCTTCTTTAGGCGCACATGTCAGAAGGTACGTTTTCTCCTGTGGCGGTTCATATACATATAGTTTAATTGCTCTTTTCTGTTGAAAAAAAATGCTGCCTAAATCAGGGCTGTGGAATTATTAAATTGTATTACTTGTCCACGGACAAGTAAATAGTCAAAATCCGTTAGTCCAACCAATATTTACTTGCCCGAAACCGGACATTTTTCTTATTTCTCGAAGAAAACGTATGTTGTGGGTACTCATTAAAAGCGCCTCAATGAAGCGCTTCTAATAAGTACCCACAACATATATTTTATGCAAAAATATAATAAAATATGTATATGTCATAATCTGGATACTCTTCTTAGCTAGAGCCACTAGTTTAAGTCCCAGGACAATTAAACTGAAATTTCTTGCTTGTCTTCAGGGAAAAGGGACGTTGGACAAGTCGGGTATGGTATTGCCACAGCCCCACCTACTCAGCTAGCATTTTTTATAAGTCTACAGCGGGCGTTATCGGCCCCTCAGCTACCCTGACGGGCCGATCACGGCCCGCTATAGATTTATAAAGAATGCTAGCTGGGTAAATCCTACTATAAAAGTTTCATAATAGCATATGAGAGATACCGTTTTTGTCACTAAAAACCTTCGATACAGTTATTTTTCTTTTAAATTAGTACTTTGCAGTGGTCCTCCACCGGTCCGGAACTCCTCCTACTCTCCGCATTTACGGAAGTACAAGTTTGGTGACATTGTTCGGATCAACAGATGCAGAGGAAACTTGGAACAGATCGGGCAACAGAGAATAAAATGCTTAGAATCTGGTTCCTGGTCTGGGTCGTTCTCTTGTAGAACATGTATGTTTATCTATTTGTTATAAATCAAATCTATATATCATTACAAAAACACGCTTATTTAAATATACTGAAAATTACACCACCAAAAAAACCTGAAAGTTTTCAGATAAAGATTCTGATATTTTTCACATTTCTGCTCAAAACATAGAGTGTGGGTACTCGTAAGAACCGCCTCACCGAGGCGGTTCTAACGAGTACCCACAATCTATGTTTTTGAGTAGAAATAAGAAAAATAATGTATACCCATGTAAACCCCAGTTTTACTATATGAAAGTTGGGTTTATAGGGGTCAGTATTATATAGGTATGTTTTCGTAATGTGTTGCGACTGGAAACACTTAAACCCCACTTTTATTTAGTAAAATGAGGTTTACAGGGGTTTACATTATTTTTCTTATTTCTGCTCAAAAATAGATTGTGGGTACTCGTTAGAACCGCCTTGCCAAGGCGGTTCTAATGAGTACACACAATCTATGTTTTGAGCAGAAATATGAAAAAATATCAGAGTTTTTTTTTTTGTTTTGTTTTTTTTTATTTTATCTGAAAATTTTCAGTTTTGGGGGTGAACTTTTCTGTATATTTGAATAGGCGAGTTTTCGTAATGGAACACATGAAGGACCGAAATCGGAGTCTCGGCTTTAATAAGACTCTTCATATGACAGCATTGTAGCTTGCAGGGCTGCATTATCCTTAAAGTGTCCATTACGAAAACAAGCCTATTCAAATATACTAAACATTTTACCTCCAAAAAAAAAATGAAAAGTTTCGAATAAAAACTCGGATATTTTCCATATTTCTGCACAAAACATAGATTGTGGATACTCGTTAGAACCTCCTCAGTGAGGCGGTTCTAACGAGTACCCACAATGTATGTTTTTAAGCAGAAATAAGAAAAATAATGTATACCCATGTAAACCCCAGTTTTACCATATAAAAGTGGGGTTTAAGGGGGTCAACATTATATAGGCATGTTTTCGTGATGAATCACAACTGCAGCAGATGACGTTCTGAAGAATACATTTGCAGAGAAAATAAGGCTTTACAGACTATCTACATGAACCGCCATGTCTAATTGATGGTTATTTTTCTGAAAAATATTAAAAAACAAACAAACAAAAAAACAATTAGAATGTCATCTGCTCCAACTTGGCTGGGCATTTTAAGCGTATATAAAACATTTACAATTTTAATACTTTGTACCTAATACTTTGCTGCGCATTTTAAGCGTATACTATATATTTACAATTTTCGTAATACTTTGCTGAACTGCCAGGCAATATGGTGTGTTGTCCCATATACGAACAGAATAGATCTGAAGTACCTATGCATAAAAATTAACTTCTATCCATAAATGCATTAAACTTAACCACTCTCTGGTGTAATTCAGCAGACGACAAATTGACGATATTTTTTCTTATTTTTCCCAGCAAACAGGCTTGGATAGTTCATGCAAATTGTCTCCTCTCCGGAGACAATTTGCATGACACGTCAAAACCTATTTTGTGGGAAAAATAAGAAAAATATTTCAATGACGTATGGCTATTAGCAGGGAAATTTTTAAGCACATGATAAAGAATTTACCTTGCTGCAGTTTATCACATGACCGTCAAGTTATTCAGTGAAATAACCCATGTCATAAAAATCATATAACCACACGTGTTATAACACCTGCAAGGCTTCCAATTGGTTAGCCTACATGTAATTACCCTCATTAGTATTTGTATTTCTCCGCTTATTGATAGCAACCAAGATGGTATCCGCGTTCGCCTGATACAACTTTCACTTTTGAAACAGTTCCTGCCTCCAATTTTGAGATGATTTTGAAATGAACGATAAATGTCAGACCGATGAAAGGGGGAGACATAATACAATCACACGTGAATAACACGGATACCAGAAATATTCATGGTGGTTAAAATTCGATGTTTTCCGGCAACACGTTTGGAGGCACTTTCAACATCGATATCGTCAAACAGTCAATGAAAAAAAACATTCACCTCCTCCAAAAAAGCAATGGAGGATATCATGACTCCGACAGTCAATAAATGTGTCAAATCAAATTAAAATCCAAACTACAGTTAAAATGTTTTATATTCTTGAAATCTGTCATTTTACTTGGGTGTATCATCCACCGTCTAAACTGTATTGATCTACTGTGCTTTCGACATCTTTCAAAAAGTCGTTTTTTTGCTTGGTGCTTTACACAGAAGAAGTAAATTTGCAAACTTTTGTCATGATTCAATGCAAAACCATTTGTCGTAACTACCTATGCACAAAAAGTTTTATTCTAGTCAATGGTTTTTAAAAAAATCAAATATTTTCACTTTTCCCCATAGTAAAAATGAATGCAAAATATGCAGAAATTCTGGAGGGTAGGTAACTTGGGGCAGGTTTTCAACAAGTTCTGCTTGTTCAATTTTTCTGAAATTTTCACAATATTGTTGTGAAATATCAATAATTTAAATTCAGCAAAGAAAACTAAAAAATATTTTCTTAGACAAAAGTTCAAAAAAATCATCGTTCTATAGAAATTGAATAGGTCAGACCAATTTTTGGCGATAAATTTAATTTTAGGGTACATATTTGAGAACAAAACACAGAAACAAAAAAGACAAATGGTTTCTGATAAGATATGGTCTATCAGAACAAAATATTTTCATTTCAGAGAAAACGCCAAGCAAAAAACGTCTTTCCGAGAGATGTCGAAAGGACAGTAGGTCAATGACCTTAAAATACGACATCTGACTTCGGGGGATTTCCCTACTTATTCTCAGTGACCTATTGACTCGCTGAATGACGTTGAAAGGAATATTTATTTTTGAATTCATTTTTCCAAATGAAATATTTATTAGCTCAAATAAAAATCATCATTATTTCCTACAGTTTAACGAAGAAATTAATGGCATATTTATCTTGTTTCTAGTTATTTTCTGTACTTGTCAAATAATATGCGGACTATTTTTGTTGGGTAGTGCTATTAAATCCTTGGTAGTGAGTTGTTCCGCTTAGCTATGCATCGACGTAATGCGACATTGTATAAACGTTATGAGATTGTATCGACGTTGATGCCGATTATATTTACGCCATGACGTTGCATCGACGTCAATGTGACATATTACCGCAATGTGCGAGCTGAATAATGTTTTTTTTTTCCTGATGTATTATATATTTTCTCTTATTTCTGTTTAGTTTGTGATGGTGGTCAAATTCAAGAAGAACGATTTAAGAACAGTATACTGCGAGCAAGAAGCAAAACTTACACTACCGTTAAAACTAGAAAAGGATGCAAAAGAAGATGTGTCAGAGAAAAAAGGTAAATACGAGGGTCATCCAAAAACTAATGCGAACTACGCTCTAAATTAGTAACCATTTGAAATATCAAAGTAACCTTACTAAAACCCTTCAAAGCAATGTCCCTTATGTTCAGTCACCGATTCGGTAGCCTCTGTATTCCCGTTGCTAGGCAACCCTGCTCATACATCCGAAGCTGCTCGGCCACGGCATCTTCCAGTTACCCCTCGCATGTTTTCTTTCAAGCTAGGGAAAAAGAAGCCACATAGACTGAGGTCTGGAGAAGAAGGAGGATGGGACAACGTGTCCCATTTGTATCGCGCGAGTAGTGACGTCACTCCCTTCGAAAGATGTGGCGCAGAAATATTATATAGGATGATTGGACCTGCTGCCAAAATTCTGGACGCTTCATATAGGATAGCGGGTTGCAATACCTTTTGAATATAGCCCTTGTAGTACATGCCTTTCACAGTTTGGCCAGTCTCTACCCTATGGCTGGTGAGAACATCGCGGATACCATAAGCAAATGTCATGAGCTTCTTTAATTTCCCTTGCTGGCGCCGAAGAAGAATTCGACGTGTGTCAGTCAGTGGCATATCTTTTCGTTTCAGGTTCATGTAATCTAACAAAAATCAATTGCAACGATTCTAGAAACAATGTTTTTTTCTTCTGTTTCAAAGTGAGAAAGTAAGTTGGTGTCGGCCGTTAAGCGGTACAAACTCTGAGGGTACAAAGTGCTTAAATCCGGGCTAGTTTTCCGACCTTTCTTTCTCCTCACTGTCTTTTACTCTGTCCCGACCGTTGTGAAATGGGTTAGCCCATCTGGCAACTTGCAAATAAGAAATGACAGAATTGCCACAAACTTCCTGCAAGGCAACATGAATTTCCCGTGCATTCTTCTTACGATAAGATTCAAACTTAATATAGATGCATTGTTGTTCCGACGAAAACACGACCGCCATGTGTCCGCAATGTCGTGCTTTGATGACGTCATAAGACTGACGTCACCTTAAAGCACACATGTTATTTTATCTACCTGCCAAATTTCATTATCATGCAGTAAGCGGTTATGAAATAAAATGATAGTTCGCATTGTTTTTTGGATAACCCTCGTACAGTAAAACTTCAACGACTCGAACAATGACGGCTCCTTTACCATGGCTGATTCAAACCCGTTCTTGAGTCCCTAGGTAATTACTCTGATAACAAATGCTTATGGGTATTTCAGGGAAATTTTCTTATTTTTATCATGACGGTGTATGTTGTATGTACTCATTAAATTGCGAGGCGATTCTAATGAGTGCATTCAGTATCACATTACGAAAACACGCCTATTCAAATATACTGAAAATTTTACCGCCAAAAAACGAAAGTTTTCAGATAAATAATTCTGATATTTTTCATATTTCTGCTCAAAACATAGATTGTGGGTACTCGTTAGAACCGCCTCGACGAGGCGGTTCTTACGGGTACCCACAATCTATGTTTTTGAGCAAAAATAAAAAAAAATGTATACCCCTGTAAACCACAGTTTTATTATATAAAAGTGGGGTTTAAGGGGGTCAAAATTATATAGGCATGTTTTCGTGATGATTTGCTTCCTGACCTGGCACTATGACTAACCCTCAGTGGCTTGAACTACAAACGTCAAGAACAAATTTCCATGGTCCCAAAGATTTTCGAGCCATTAAAGTTCCACTGTAGGTTCTTAAACGCACGGCCATTGAAAGCAACGATCTCTCTGTCTTTCTCTCTCTCTCTCACACACACACACACACACACACACACACACACCATCCCCACTCCCCCCCCCCCCCCCCACACACACACAAATGAAAATAAGCTGGTGACGAATGGTTCTGGGCCTGACTATCTAATTTTGGCCGATTACGCCTCATCAGTGACCCTTGTATAAATTTTCAGACATCCTAGAATGGGCTGACTGTTAAGAAAATAGAAACTACACATAGGTGGATTCAATTTAAAGCTTTCATTGACCTATGACCATATTTAAATTAGATATGTCACAGAAAAGGAAACTATACTTCAACCCTTTCATCCCTCCAGACCAAAACAAGATACTGTGCAAATAGGAACGAGCCGTCTTATCCGGATCTACACCGTTTGCCTTTTTGCTTTTGATTTTAGATAGAAACCCCTAATTAGTGGGACATGTCCAAATTCAGTGATGGAAAAGTCCACTTCAGAAACTCCGTGATGAAGGGGTTAATAGAGATGCGTATGATAAAATCATAAGAAATCAAATAATTGGACCTAGTTATTTAGAGAGAGTACTAAGGGGAGTTAACTAACAGCTATCTCGCCTTTAGGGGACAGATTAATGGCCCGTATGGGGCCTCTCGTTTGTGTTTCTTTGTCTTTTCTGTATACTTCTTAAGATGCATGTAACTCAGTTGACATGAACAGTCTAATTCAAATGCAGTATAGGGAGGGCGATGTCATCGATGCATCGATATATCATGATTTTTTTTTCGTGATTGTTAGATTGATTGATTGATTGATTGTACTGGGGTTTAACGACACGTCAACCCTTTAGGGTCATTTTGTGTCGTCTCGCAGAGAAAGGGAGAAAAGAGATAGTAGAAGAGATGAAAGAGAGGGACAGGGAAGAAATAGGAACAGGAATGAAAGTGAAGAAACAGAAGAAATAAAAACATTCTCCCTCTACCCTTACCTTCCACAAGGATAACAGGCCCTGCCCAACTGGAAGCCAATTTCAGTTGGACGCCCCGGTGACGTAACAGGATACTTCATGATACTTGCATATTGCACTTTTGGTATATAAAAATGCTTATAGCCTTTACAACACTCTGTGCTAATATAGCAGACGATTAATTTATGATATTTTTCTTTCTTTTTTTTTTCCTCAGAAAATAGGCTTTGACATTTCATGCAATTTGACAAGTTGTATGAAATTTCAGAGCCTATTTTCAGGGAAATATAAGAAA
Organism: Anodontia alba; assembly: GCA_964016985.1. NCBI lineage: Eukaryota > Metazoa > Mollusca > Bivalvia > Lucinida > Lucinidae > Anodontia > Anodontia alba. Next base: position 131,353,227 of record OZ024821.1, read on the forward strand.
AATATTTCAAATTGTCATCTGCTGATTTTTTTTACCCAGCCTGCTAAGCAATAACACATTACTCATATATTTTGTGACATATATAGAAAATTCAGCAAGTTAAAGTACCCTGACACAGTATCGTATCGGACACTTGATATCGTGATAATATCGTGATACTTTTTACTGGTGATACCAAACTCTAAAATGCGGGTATTAAAACTAGTGTTGGGAATCAGTCCGAATTTCGATCGTCGGGTTTGTAAAACCGACTGATCATCGATTAATAATCGACTTGTGGGAAATATATTCACTCTTAGTTAGCCCTCTTCCAGGTATTTATTTATTGATCTAGATCAATAAGAGGGGTATCCAGATAATATTTTTCTTATTTCTCCATGAAAACATATGTTGTGGATACTCATTAGAAGCGCCTCCACGAGCGTATGTTTTCATGGAGAAATAAGAACAATATCAGAACTTTTGGGTTGACTTTTGAAAGGCTATTTTATCATTTTTTTTCCACTTTTATTGACCACAAATCTAGAATGACCCAAATAGACAGCTTTGATTTTCATTTCTTTATAACTTGCGAGAAATATGTTTCTAAAAATAGAATTTTCTGATTAGTCGACTATAAAAAATATTTCCGGTTATCAGTCACAAGAGGCAACAGTGACGGGTGATTATAGTCGATCATCAGTTGCAACACTAATTAAAAAATTGATTACAAGTCGTTTTGAGGTGCATTCGAATTCTGTTGATGACTCGCATTATGGTGGCCGGAAAGATATAGCAAAGTTTTGCTATTTCAATGCGCTCCAAATGATCAGAATATATGGTTTGAGATAATCGTAGTTTGGGATAAAAGGAGCTGAAATATATGGCACATACAGCAAAGGAAGCCTATATTGCCCTTAATTTAACTATAGCAGTAATTTGGGTTATCACTGAGGTAATGAGAGTTAAATGCATTTGTAAATTCAGTCTCTGTTTCACTGAGACTCTTCCTGTGGAAGTTATGTAGTCTGCTGTTGCATATGCCCCCTAGAATTGTCATAAGCGGAATGGGCTAAATGATCCCAAGGAAAATAAAAAATAAACTGCACCATGAACTTGACTTGTTAGCTCACCTGAACCTTTAGGCTCATAGGTGAGCTTATAGTATTGACAGGCTCCGTCGCCCGTCCGACGTCCACACTCTTCAAACATATTCTTCTCAGAAACCATGGGGCCAATCAAAGCCAAAATTCATATGGAGCCTCAGTGCGTTGGGGGAACGAAAGTGTGTTTGTAGCATCTTGGTCACATAAACAAGATGGCCGTCATGCCTCTTCTTCTCCGGCACCAAAGAGCAATTGCCCTGGGACTTGGTATGTAGCATTGGGGACATGGGCCCAATAACGTTTAAAAAAATTATAACCTTGGGTTGACCTTGACCTTTTGACGGAAAGGTGAATTTGTTTACATAGACTCATATAGGGAAAAAAAACTTTAAAAAATCTTCTTCTCTGAAACTAGAAGGCCCACTGTGCCAATCAAAGCCAAATTTTATATGGAGCCTCCATGGACCGGGTAACAGAAGTTTGTCACATCTGGATGACACAATCAAGATATCTGCCATGCCCATATATGGTAAAAAGACCTTAAAACTCTTCTTCCACGGTACCAAAGGGGCAATGGCGCTGGGGCTTGGAATGCAGAATTGGGGACATTGGCCCAATAAAGTTTGAAAAAAAGTAATACCCTTGATCTTGACCTTTTTAAGGAAAGGTCATTCTTTTACATAGACTTCTATAGGCAAAACTTTAAAGAGCTTCTTGTCTGAAACTAGAAGGCCCAGGTCATTGATATTTGGAATGTAGATTTATTTTGTAGACCACTACAAAGATTCTTCAAATTATAGCCCTGGGGTCAAAAATGGCTCCCCCCGGGGTCACTTGTTTTGCATAGACACATAAAGGAAAAAAAACTTTTGAAATCTTCTTGTCTGAAACTTGAAGGCCCTGGCCTTTGATATTTGGTGTGTAGCTTCATCTAGTGGACCTCTACCAAGATTATTAAAATTGTAGCCCTAGGGTCAAAAATGGATGCACCCTAGGGGTCACATTTTTACATTGTCTCATTTAAGGAAAACCTTTAAAAATGTTTTTGTCTGAAAACTAGAAGACCCAGACCTTTGATATTCGGTATATAGCTTCAGATAAAGAGCTTTTACCGAAACTGTAGCCTTAAGATCGAAACGGTTACTTGTCTTACATAGACCCATATAGGGTAAAGCTTTATAAATCTTCTTTTGTGAAACTGGAAGGCCTTAGCCATGACATTTGGTACTTACTTTTATCTAATGGACCTTTACTAAGATTGTTCACATTATAGCTTTGGGGTAAAATATTGCCTTGCTTGGGGTCACTTGTTGTACATAGACTCATATGGGGAAAACCTTAAAAACCTTCTTGTGTGAAACTAGAAGGAATGTGGCCTTTGATATTTGGTATGTCACTCTATCAAAGCCATACTTTATGTTAAGTTTCTATTTTGCCAAATTAATTAAAGCTAAATTCCATACCAAGATACTGTAAGATACAGAAACCAAATCAAGCTGTACTGTTTATTATACCCATATGTTTCAGTCTTTGAAATATTACCGTTAAGCTTGCTCACTGAGAACAAATATCTCCGGTGAGTTACAGGACCACTGGACTTCTGGTTCAAATGTTAGGATAGGTATGGTGAGTAGTTGGAGCGTGCCAAAGTTTTGGTAAATACAGTAGTTTGTGTATAGTGGATATGATACGGACGTATTTTCTTGTTTTCAGATTTCTTTGCAAAAGTTACGTCTTTGGCTACGATCTGGACAGACGCCTGTGGATTTGCCAGCATTATCGAATAAATCCTAACGTAAATACGGCTCTTCTACAATACAAAGAGAGACATTATCTGTACGCTAGAAACTGCATTGAATAATTACAGACTAAACTAATATTCATTTCGCGGTAACCTTTTTTTTTTTTTTTTTTTTTTTGCACAGTGAATTCATGCTTAACCCATTTATGCCTGGCGTCCCATAAATGGGACATTGCGAACAGTCTAGACCCAGATCAGACGCCGCGTTCTGCGACATCTGATCAGGGTCTAGACTGTTTGCATTAAATACAGGAATTTCTATAAAATATGGTAAAAATAAAACTAACCAGACACCCCTTCTATTAGAAATGGACCTGTCCAAAAACCGCAGATAGGAGATCTTGTTCGGCGTAAATGGGTTACGGGAATAGGGTACATCTTCACGAGAGACAACTCTTTTAAAATGGCTTATGACTTCCATATGAAACGAAATACGTCTGCTCTAAAAGGAACAGAAATGCTCACTTTGGAAGGAAAGCACATTTAAGTTGGTTTAAACTTTATTTCATTTCGATTACACATAAAGCTCAGCGAACTTATAAACGCGTTCTCGAAGGCGTGGATTCTGCTTTTTGGTGGGTCATACGTGGGAGCAAATTCTTCTCTTTTAGAATGGACCCATTTTTAGAAGGGTTTGGTGTGTAGGTAATTGACCAGGAAGTTTCAGATGTTACCTTCGTTAAAATGTGTGGCCAGAAAACGTAACTTCGGACATGTGCGCCCGGCGATGATTCAGATCAGCCTGCGCATTCGCGCAATCTTATCAGAATCTTCATTGGATGCATTTTGGATAGCCAAGGATGCCAAGTTTCTTCATGTGGACAAAGAAGGCTGATTTAAGTCTTCGTTGGACCACAGGAGCTTGAAGTTCTGTCTATGAGTAATTCATAACAAAAATCAAATGTGACAGTAAGCCATTTTGTAAGGAATGGGCAGGAGTGCAAGCGTTTTTGAAATTGCTTCTTTGGACAGTTTCAGTATGTTTAAAATGGTCAAGGGCAAAACTGTTGAGGGTTTTACTTTTACCACTCTCGGGGCAGATTCAGAAGACGACAGAGTAATGATATTTTTCTTATTTTTCCCAGAAAACAGGATTTGACATTTCATGCAAATTGTCTCCACTGGAGACAATTTGCATGAAATGTCAAATCCTGTTTTCTGAAAAACAAATAAGAAACATCTTTCAAAATGTCGTCTGCTAAAATTTCACCCAGCATGCTAAGTGTTAAAGCAGCGTGCAGAAGTTGGCCAAGAAGAGCGGAAATCAGGAACCACAGCCTACCAATGGCACCAAGAGGCAGAGCAAATAAGCCAAGACAGACAGAACATAAGCCACTAACCAATGAAAAGCAAAGCAACCGGCCCCCTTTCCCCAAACAAGGTGATCACAAACACTTAACACAATAACAAGATAACAAACAGGGCAAAACACGAAAAAAAAAAAAAAAAAAAAAAAACCGCAGCGAGCAGCCGCAAAGCCACATAATGAATTAACGATACCAGAACCACCGCCTTAGAACGGTCAGTAATATTAACTACCGGTGGTGGGGAGGGAAGTTAAATAGATTTTACTGGTACCAAATATTCACCCTAGGTTCAAATACTGTAAACAAATACAATCAAAGCACTGGCAGCACTGGTGGGTCGATTGTCTCTGCGTGTAGGTTGGGAAAATGGTCCTGAACGAACTTAATATTTTTTTTCATTTAATCCCTAACTTCCTTTAATTTTAGCAAACAGTGCAGGCCCTGATCAGACGCCGCGCTCTGCGGCGTCTGATCTGGGTCTGCACTGTTTGCCAATGTCCCAGTCCAAATTTTACAGATAACTCTTTACACTACATTCTGACGTCTCAGCCACAAGAATAGCGCGGCTATAAATAACCGTTACCTGGATTTCGTTGAACGCGCGGTTTGATTACATTGGTCGATGATAATCACGTGGACAACTACCTCAATGACATTTTGGCGTTTGTATACTATGGCTCGATTGTACAGAATCGACCCAAAACTGATTGTTCGGCTAGCACAGAGGCTCCCTAACTCAATCAGTGAAATAAAGAATGCTCACTGGGTAGGGGCGTAAATATCTAGGGTATATACGGTATCCAAAATTTATCCAAAATTTCCCATGAAAATGAAATTTTGATTCAAAGGTGATTCAATATATCAGAAAATGTATCGTTCGTTGATCTGGCCTACAGGGTGCTAAAGGTTAAATATCCCAGGCCAGGGTATTTTTATAAATGACTATGTAAATATTCGTATTCATAAACGTTCTGGAACCATTCACGCTAAAGAGAAACTATTATTATTGACACTCGATACATGGGCGACTTTCAAACCAAATAAATGCTGATAATAGTATTGCCCTTTGAGCCGCTACATCCGAAAAGGTGTCTTCGGGACTACCGTGAATAGTGAAGATTCAGATCAGCCTGCGGAGCCGTGTGGTCTGATCAGGAATTTTTCTTTACATTTCCATGTTCTACAGCATATAATAATTCTATAAGCGGACTGCATGAGGCCCTGATCAGACTGCGCGGATGCGCAGTCTGATCTGGGCCTTTGCTGTCCGCATATGCCCGAAACGTGTTTCGAATGGCGCGGCCCCATTAATCCTTTGCACTCTCTGGGCAAAATCAGCCGACTGCACACTTTCTTATATTTTTTTTTCACCAGAAACTGAAATAGGCCTTATTTTTTCAAGCAAATTTTCTCACAGGAAAAAAAGAAAAAATGTGGCCTGCTGCAATTTTACTCAGCATGCTAGATGTTAAATTAATAATGAAAACCCGGCGGATCGGTATGCCTTTAGTTTTCTCAACCATGCATAGGTAGAAGTTATAAACCGGGACTTTGTTACAGTATTATGAAATATACACACCGACCCTTCAGTATACGTACGCACGCACGCATCCATACACGCACGCATACACACATATACACACACACGTACGTACACACACACACACACACACACACACACACACACACACACACATACAAACTGCAACGAGAAGTCTTCGGGTGGCCGAGTGGTTAATGCTATCGACTAACGATCACGAGATCCGGGTTCGAATCCCACTGAAGGCGGAATTCTGCTCATGATGTACGGCGCTTTACTGCAAAGAGCATTTCATTGTCACCCTTCCATCGCCCAGATATGACTTTCATCGTCCAGATATGACTTAAATAATGTTGAAAGAGACGTAAAACAACGAACTATCATCATCGAACCACAACGAGAGAAAATGAACCTTCGGACATGTGCGAACAGCGAGTACTCAGATCAGCTTGCGCATCCGCGCAGTCTGATCAGAGTCTTCGCTGTTCGCCTGTAGAAGCACTGGAGCATTTCCTATCCACATTGAGTTAAGCGAAGATTCTGATTGGACTGTTGATGCGCAGTCTGATCTGTCTTCGCTGGGTACATGCCATTGCGTCTCACTACAAAACAATGCATTACGAAAACACGCCTATTCAAATATACTGAAAATTTTACCACCAAGAAATGAAAATTTTCAGATAAAAAATTTTGATATTTTTCATATATCCGCTCAAAACATAGATTGTGGGTACACGTTAGAACCGCCTCGACGAGGCGGTTCTAACGAGTACCCACAATCTATGTATCTGGGCAGAAATAAGAAAAATAATGTATACCCCTGTAAACCCCAGTTTTACTATATAAAAATGGGGGTATAAGGGGGGTCAATATTATATAGGCATGTTTTCGTGATGGTGTGCGCGAAATATTGCCAGACCAGCCTGCGAGTCTTCGAAGTCTGATTATTGCAGTTACTCTTGTCGCGATATTATACTGCCACCATGATCAGACTGCACGAATGTACAAGCGGATCTAACATGTTTTTTTTTTTTTGTTTGTTTGTTTTTTTTTTGCGATCCGGCGGAAATAATTTTTTCAATGTGCCGCAGCGTAAGAAACCTGTACCTAATGACATGTGCGCCTAGCGAAGACTGATCCGCCTGCGTATACGCGCAGTTTCGTCTCAATCTACAATCATGGGCGCACTACGGACAACCAAGGATCCGGTGTTTCTACAAGCGGACAGCGAATACTCTTATCACACTGCACAGATACACAGACTGATCCGAGTCTTCACCGGGAGGTACATTTTCTCACGTGGCAGTTCAAACAGAATCGGTGAAAGTGCGGATAATAAACATCGGGACCAAAGTTGTTAATAAATACATGATATGAATAAATACATGACACGACACCTGTCACAGGAAAATCTGCAGGAAAACCGCCAAACTTCACATCTCACATAATCTGATCTTAACCCTCCCTAACCTGTATTTATATGTTGCAAACTTCAAATATGGTATCGGAGAATAGCCGGAAACTCCGTTTTAACGCTTAAAGCGTCAGTCACAAATCAAATATATATATATATATATATATATATATATATATATATATATATATATATATATATATATATATATATATATTTTTTTTTTTTTTTTTTTTTTTTTTTTTTTCAAAGAAAATAAGTCTTGACATTCCATCGTCAGACGATTAACATGAAATGTCAAGACTTATTTTCTCGAAAATAAAAAAAAAAAAAAAAATATAATGCTACAAAATTTGCTTGGCAAAAAGGATTAACGACCCAGCAATCAGTACTTTGACTATATCGAACAGTCTCCGAAACGGGGAATGGAGGAAGGGTGGGGTGAAGGACTGGTAAAAACAGAATGGGAAAAATGTCCCATTCAACTAGAGCAATAAACTCTTGTCCAACATCTATCCAAGTATGTAGAACGCACCATCGTAACGCAAGCAACAGTGGCATTTGGCCCCGACCAAACCGCCTAGGCAGACCTGTCGCTGGTCTAGGCCTTTACTGTTAACATAAGCTGCTCAATTTTCTTTGGTACCTGTGCACATATGAGACACCCCTAATTAGGGCCTTTGCATTCTAGGGTTTGTAATGATATTGTAGGCGGACAGCGAAGATCCGTGGACTTGCTGATTCGGGACTTTCGCAGGCGGGGCTCGACTATTTTATTATACTGCCCAACAAATTACCCTTGGCAGTATAGGCCCCGATCGAACGCATCGGAACTCGGCATTTGATAAGGTTCAGTTCTGCTTGCATTTTTGAATCCCCATATATTCAGAGAGAGAGAGAGAGAGAGAGAGAGAGAGAGAGAGAGAGAGAGAGAGAGAGAGAGAGAGAGAGAGAGAGAGCAGTGAATCTAATAGACTGCTGAATATTAAATGTAATAATGTGAAACAAGGGAGGGGGAGGGGTCGAAAGCCGAAAAGCTTCACAAAAAAAAAAGTGATTTCAGCTGTACCGCGCTAATTTTCTATATAGAGATGGAACAATTTCGTCCAAAACACGGTGCCAGGGTCGATCAACCACCTGATTTCCCTCTGAACCCACCACTGAAATATTGCTATCTACAACTGCCCCAAACCTAGCGGGCACATGAAGTTTATACAGCGTCGCATCAACGTCGATGCAACGTCATGACATTGCATCGACGTTGATACGACGTTGTCTCAACATTGCGTGCCCGCTGGGAAGACCCTTTTTCATGTGAAAAACCCATTTGTTTGAACAGTGTCTTTAAACATTTTTCATTATTCAAGAGAACGGCACATGGTGTTTAACCGTTTAAAACGGCCTCGAAGTATAAGACTTTTACACCTTTATACATATGTAGTATCAACTGCCTTAACAATATATAGACCATGGTTTCAACCGAGGCCCAGTGTACGCACCAGCTCACAAGATTTAAATTATCCTTAAAGTATCCTTAAAGTGCTAATCGCAGCTGGACGATATTTTTTTTTGTTTTATTTAATATGTGTGTGTGTGTGTGTGTGTGTGTGTGTGTGTGTGTGTGTGTGTGTGTGTGTGTGTGTGTGTGTGTATGTGTGTGTGTGTGTAGGGGGGGGTGTGGTGTTCAGAGAAAATAAGGCTTGACATTTCCTGTTTAACCAATTTTAAATCATAGCAAGCAGTTGATGGAGAAAGGGGCAGATGATGATGATGATTGATGATGGACCTAATAAGTTCAGATAGTCTACTTCATCTTACGATCGCGAGATTCTAAGGTGCCTTTGCATTCATATCCTTCCGGTCAAGATGATTGGCATGCTGTTTTGAGGAGGTTAAATATATAACATTATACCGGTCGCATCTCTTGGGCCCCAAGGCTATTTAGAAATGATACACTAAACGTTCAAAAAAGTATAAGATAAAATATTTGTGTACAAAACACTAAGTATGGATTGTCAGTGTAGCGTCATTCTTCTCTCAGAGTAGTAACCTCTACACCGTATTAATCCATTTACGTCTTATTACGAAAACATGCCTTTTCAATTATATTGAGAATTTTACCACACACACACAAAAAAAAAAAGAATCAGATATAAAAAATTCTGATATTTTTCATATTTCTGCTCACAACATAGATTGTGGTACTCGTTAGAACCGTCTCGATGAGGCGGTTCTAACGAGTACCCACAATCTATGTTTTTGAGCAGAAATAAAAAAATAATGTATACCCCTGTAAACTCCAGTTTTACAATATAAAAGTGGGGTTTAAGGGGGTCAAAATTGAACCAATCCAAAGATTTGAGGTAGAAGACTCCACTCGGCATAAATGGGTTACCTTAGCCGTGTGCGTTTTAATGGAAATGAAAGTTAAACCTATTCATCGGGACATCTGAATTATAGAGTTTCAAACATATAGTATATCGAACAACTTGATTTAAAATATGGATGCCTCCAAAATGAAAAGAATTAAACAGCGCTGTGTTAAAATTCGTATTCATAGAACATAATGAGTTTTCATATCTGGGTTGCTCTACTGTAGCCGGAAATATTTTTTACTGCCTGGACGTTTAACTGTTTTACCCTGAGTTTTTGAAATGGGCTCATCCATCTCTGAATGTGGACATACGAGCTGTCTCATCTGGATCTGTACTGTTTGCAGAGGTATCTTTGATGGTGTGCAGGGATGAAAGGGTTAATATTCTGACCTTTGTAAGTAAACTTATGAATGATTGGTTCGTTCGGGATGCTAATGTCAACGGCTGAAATCATTATAGTACTAAGTAAAAAGCCACAAACCTGTCCAATTCCGCCATTTTGAGATGTAGCTTATGCGTCAAAAACACAGTGACCTGTTTGCCCATGCTGTTGTATGTGTTTTTTTCTGTTATCAGTGTGATTTGCACTTGTATTTACAGACAATCCTCTTTATATACCGACACTCGATACAACGACAAAATTCGTTATACTGACAATTTGACTGCCACGAAACCTTCGCTTAAGAGGTAACAATTAGTCACAAATTATGCAAGAATAGTGTATTTAATACTTAAAAGAAACATGTGTGTTGGATATTTGTTAGAATCGCCTCAGTGAGGCGATTCTAACAAATATCAAAACATATGTTCTGTGAGGAAATAAGAACAAAACAAGACCTTTCTTACATATCAATCTGCTCATTAAGTATTCTGTACAACACCAAATTTATCCGTCCGTCTTTGTGAACAAATGCTGTCGTTGTAACGAGGTGCACTGTACTTCTTTATAAAAGCACATGTTGTGGATTGTATACTCATTTAAATTGCCTCTGTAGCTTTGAAGTCTTTAAACGACTCTTTGTCCGAGTTTTATCAAACTTGCTTCAAGATGCATGGTTTGTCTAGATCTATTATCTCAGACAATGTACATTCTTTGTCAGTGTAAGTTTTCCTTCAAACACAATTTTTATACCCACTATACGATAGTGGCGGGGTATTATGGTATACCCTCCGGTGTCTGTCCGTCCGTACTTCGTTTCCGGATAACTCCTCCTGTAGTTTTCATCGGATAGAGTTGAAACTTGGTGGACGTGATACAGCGCATATTGTTTCGAGGTAACAGTACACCCAATTTTGATAGAGTTATTACGCTTTTTAAGGATTTTTCGGACTTTACTTTATTTCCGGATGATTCCTCCTACGGTTTTCATCCGATCGTGTTGAAACATTGTGGTCATTTAGACTATGAGGTGGTACAGCGCATATTGTTTCCAGGTTACAGTACACCACATTTTGATAGATTTATAGCTCTTTAAAGATTGTTCAAGCATGATTTCATTTCCAGCTCACTCCTAAAGTTTTCAAATGATCAAGCTGTTATTTGTATGTTGTTTGATACATAGAAAGGTGTGGAGAATTGTACCCTGGCTACAGTACACCAATTTTTATATTCTTTCAAGGTTACAGTACATAAAGTTTTCATAGAGTTATTAATTATTGAAGCATTCGCATTTGGTTTCCGGCTAACTCCTCCTACACTTTCCACCAGTACCAGTTAAGACTATGACGTGATACAGCACATATTGTTTCTACGTTACAGTGCCTCAATTATTTTGTACAGTGATTACACATCAAACACGGCCAATTTTCTCCACATGTTTTTTTACCCTGCAGTGGCGGGGTATCATGCTGTGTCTGCGATGCTTTTATTATATAAGCTGATACTTTATATTATTTCAAGAAGATATATGGCATGTGCTGATACTTACATACGTGTTTTTAGGGGAATGGATATACTTTAAAGGGAGGCGACTCTCTCAGATGTGTTTTGGTTCCCTTCTGAAAAACGGTCTTCTCTAAAAGGAAAGAATGAGCTCTCTCTGGTAACAATTCTTTCCTTTTAGAGTAGACCCCCTTTTCTGGGAGAAAATCCTTTACATTTAGAGTATATTTCTATTCACAAGGTTTGGCTTATAGCAAACAGGAAGTCACAAAAGTTATCCCCCTTGTCAAAATGCCGGAAATGCTACCAAATCTATAAAGTCCCTTTAAAATGCTGGTTGTTGAGCTCTATCGAGAGGATAATTCTTTTTAAGAGGTTAATTCTTTTTAAGAATAATTTATACTTCTTTCATAGAATAATTTATGATTTTGATAAATCGGTTTGTGTTTAAGTTTTGTTGTTCTGTTGTATAAGATCATGAAATATTTTGTTGCGGTCAGTTTCTTCCTTCTACTGAGTCAAGAAGGGCTGTTGTCAGTTTCTGGCGAAAGAATGAGCACAACTGGTTAACCGCCGCTTAGTGTACTAAGCCTGCCCGGGAAAAGTGTGGTTAAGTAAACTGACCGGCTCGATATGAGATAATAGTGTTGACTGACCGTTAAACTCCAAACCAAATCAAATTAAAATCTGTTGTATAAGGTTATTTGAATGCGGATTGATTGAGTTGAGGTTTTACAGCCCAGTCAACCCTTTAGGGTCATATCGTGCCGGTCAGTTTACCTAATAAGACTTTTCCTGGGCAGGCTTAGTCCTCTAAGCGGTTAATCAGTATTTGTGCATATTCTTTCGCCAGAAACTGACAAACTACCATTCTTGAATCAGCGGAAGAGAGAGAATGACCTTAGAAAATATTTCATGATCACTCTCCACGAAAGACTGTCACCGGACCGGGCGGAGATCGAGCCCGCGAACTCCTGATACCAGTCGGACGACTGAGTCACCGAGGCCGGCTATTTGAAGGAAAGACAGCGTTGATTGTGGGTGTGTGTATGTGCGTTTACCGCGAAAACGTTTTCCATTCAACTATTTAACTGATAAATTTTGTAGTTTCTCTCGGGTGTTGACTTTTGCTTTTGTGATATAAATTTGACAATCATTACATAATGAAATGACATGCTGAGGAAAGTGAAATTTGAGACTATCCTGATCTAATTATATTGATATCTGGGATCAATCAATTTTCCAATGCAGGCAGAGAACTTTTACTGTGCAAAGTGCGTGTAACCCGCGACACCAGCAGGTAAGAACTCTATTTACACTAAGTATTCGCGCAGATAGACAGACGTAAGCAAATAGTATAGACCCAGATCAGACGCCACGTTCTACGCCACGCTCTGTGGCGTCTAATCAGGGTCCATACGGTTTACCACTCACCCAGCATTTTGGGCACAAATGGTTCAAAGTTCAAAGCTTAGCATCCTGGGTTACATTTTCAGCAGACGACATTTTTTTTTTTTTTTTTTTTTTTTTTTTTTTGTATTTTTTTTCCCAGAAAATTGATTTTGACAATTCATGCAAATATAATAATACTTTAGTCTCACAGGTTAGCGAACTAACAACATGTGGATGAATTTGCATGAAATGTCAAAGTCTGCTTTCTGGAAAAATGAAGGAAAATATAATCAATCACACACATCAATAAATAGTAAAATTGGGTTGTTCAATTTTTTGGACTAGTATGGTAAGGAAATGATGTGTCTGAATTCTAACTGTCCTTTCGACATCACTTGGAAAGTAGTTTTTTGTTTGGCGTTTTATTTTAAATGAAAATGTTTTGTTCTGATTGACCATATCTAATCAGAAACCATTTGTCTTTTCTGTGTTTTGTTCACAAATATGATGTCTAAAATTAAATTTACGGCCAAAATTGGTCCCACCCGTGCAATTTCTGTAGTAAAAATATATATATTTTTTTAAATTTCTATCTTAGAATTTTTTTTTACTTTTCTTTGCTGATCGTTAATTGATAAATTGACGTCTGATCAGGGTCAATATTGCCAACCGTCCAGCAATTTTAGAAACATAAGATAGTAAAAGATGTTTGTTGAAATAAGACAACTATTATAAGGAAATACCTGAATTATAAGGGCTAAAATGGTATCTATATAAACATCGTGTACGGACAGACAGACGTGAACAAACAAGACAGACCCAAATCAGACGCTGCATAATGCGGCGTCTGATCAGGGTCTTATCTCTTTGCTACTCATCCAGCAATTTTCGCCACATCAACAGTTAACCTAGTAAAATGGGCTTGTTCAAATTTTAGGACAAGTATGTCTTCACATTTGGACCCTATTAGCTCTATTACATTACGAAAACATGCCTATTCAAATATATTGAAAATTTACCACCAAAGAGTGAAAATTGTCAGATAAAAAATTCTGATATTTTTCATATTTCTGCTCAAAACATAGATTGTGGGTACTGGTTAGAACCGCCTCGCCGAGGCGGTTCTAACGAGTACCCACAATCTATGTTTTTGAGAAGAAATAAGAAAACTAATGTATACCCCTGTAAACCCCAGGGGTCAAAACTATATAGGCGTGTTTTCGTGATGAACTCCAAGTATCTGTAATCATGATGTGGTGCATTGGGTCCCAGTAAACGCACAATAATAACGTCGGCTCGACGTCGCTGCGAAGTCATGACGTCGCAGAGACGTCGAAACGACATTATTTAACGTTGTGTGTTTGCTTGGGTGGGTTTGTCTGAATTCTGAAAACAGGAAGCATCTCTTGTTATGGTTGTGTATAAAACCTCAGAGACAGTTTATTTAAACCGTTGAATTTAGGCCAAATTTATTTTCTGGTTCTCGGGAGAGCCTACCCTATTTTTGTTTTCAAAAATAAAAATAAAAGTGCAATTCAGTCAGTTTTATTTTTTTTTATTCCTCCGACCATATATTTTTATGTCAAATGAAATAAAGTAGCAGTTTGAGTGAAGTATTTATTAAATTAATCTGATAAAATAAACAATTTAAATGCCTTAAAGCAGGCCTGAGTGGCAACATATTAACTTAATTTACGGTAAAAAGCAGTCATTCCATTATAAAAAAAAGAAGCCTAGTTATTCATTTACCCCTTTTTTTTTCTTTAAAAAATTCACGAATCTAAAAATTTCAATGTGGTAGGAAAATGAAATTTTTGACGATCATGTTAATTCTATTTCTTCGACAAAGAGGTAATCGTCATTTTATTTTTATTTTTTATTTCCTCCTCCTAACCTAGGTCTTGTCAGAAATTCCCCGAGAGCCAGATAATAAAAACCTCTGGCCTTACTAAACCGATTCTGCAGTGTCCAACAATTCTGTAAACAGGCAGGGAAAACGCCGGTGAGCAGATCGGGAATACCGCTGCTCCTGTGTTGTATTGACCGTTTCCCTTGTTGCGGTTCGATTTTTGAACGGGAAACAGAAAAGATTTTTAACAATATTATTTAACAGTTTTATTTTGACAGCTGTAGGTTTATGCCAACTAGATATTTATATTTTATACTTTCAAATGATTTTTTCATGTATTCAGCTCATTTAAGTTTTAGGTATTAATGATATGCCGCGCCACAAGAAAATCTCTTTTTTGGGGCATATGCAAATGGTTAAGATCCAAACCAGCCAGGGAGGCGCACAATAGATATCTCATTAAGAAAAAAAATCCCTATTCAAATATACTTTACCACCAAAACAATGAAAATTTCCAGATAAAAATTCTGATATTTTCCTTATTTCTGCTCAAAACATAGATTGTGTGTACTCGTTAGAACCGCCTTGACGAGGCGGTTCGACGAGGCGGTTCTAACGAGTACCACAATGTATGTTTTTGAGCAGAATAAGAAAAAATAATGTATATTTCTGTAAACCACAGTTTTACTCAAAACATATATTGTGGGTACTCGTTAGAACCGCCTCGATGAGGCGGTTCTAACGAGTACCCACAATTTATGCTTTTGAGCAGAAATAAGAAAAATAATGTATATCCCAGTAAACCACAGTTTTACTATATAAAAAAGGGGTTTAAGAGGGACAAAATTATATAGGCATGTTTTCGTGATGTTTACTGAAACAAATGATATCGCTGTAAGCAGCCAACCTAGCAGCCAACCTTGGCCTTGTGCTCATTACACATATTACGCATGTGCGTAACATGCGTAAGAAAAAAATAACATTATTAGCAATTTAGAGACCTCAACGAACATAAAATATTTGCTTCGTTACCATAGGGGCTGCTCTAAAAGGAGATATATATCACCTCCAAAATAGGGGTTGCTTTTATATGAAAGAATTTGCTTCCTTTTGGGAGCAAATGCTTTCCTTAAGAGTAGCTTCTATTTAGGAAGCGATATTTGGGAGATTTTTTTTATGATTTTTCCTGGGTTTAAGAAAAAAATTCTGTCCTGATGTAGGTCCTGATTAGCCTTTGCAGACTGATCCGGGCCGTTGCTGCCCAGGTAAGCCCCGAAGGCACGTTTTTTGATAGCGCGACTCAAAAGTATTGACACAAGAGTCCAACTCGGCCTAAATGTTAGAAAACAAAATGTAACACTTTAAATAAATATGGTGTCGATTAGTTCTTTTTTCCCACAATGTTGGCACAGAAATCTTTATAGACTATAGTTTGGTTTGTGACAACCATAAATTGCACGGCCCGTCAAACGCCGGTCAAATCGGCCAGTTTTGGCGAGTGCATTATTTTCTTTCCCGTTCTCGTGTTTTCGTGTAAATACATCTTGATTGTTCAATGGTGTTTTTTTTTTTTTTTTTTTTTTTTTTAACAGAGAATTCGATTGGTCAAAGCTTCATCCGCGTGTACTTCCGAGCTTTTGATTATTAATATGATATGGTCATGGCGTAACGCATTTTTTTCCATTTTTTCTGTTTATTTCTGTTAGCCATGATCATAGCCCGAATCTTCGTCAAATCGATGACCGCATAAATTTTGTTGACTTTCCTATTATCTCGAGAGTTTTCTATAACAACAAGGGATAATATGCATACGATTATAATCCCAAACTAGTTTATGTAGCGAAAGGAAATTTGTCGAATAGTTTCTTAACGGAACACCACAAGTGAGTGTGTACCATTTGACCGTTTAAGGGTCGTGAGTCGACATCACGAAAACATGCCTATATAATTTTGACCCTCTTAAACCCCATTTTTATATAGTAAAACTGGGGTTTAGAGGGGTATACATTATTATTCTTATTTCTGCTCAAAAACAGAGATTGTGAGTACTCGTTAGAACCGCCTCGGCGAGGCGGTTCTAACGAGTACCCACAATCTATGTTTTGAGCAGAAATATGAAAAATATCAGAGTTTTTTATCTGAACATTTTCAGTTTTTGGAGGTGAAATTTTCTATATATTTGAATAGGCGTGTTTTCGTAATGATGTATATCATTGTAGAATGAATACATTTCCCAGCGAAAACAATACATTGATTAGGTATAAGACCAGAATGAATGCGGTTTTTACTTTTTTCATCAAGACATTTTTATTCTTTTTTTTTTCTACATTTTGTGGAATGACATCTAATCAATAACATAATACGCTTTTGTTACTTCAAGCTTCAAGCTGTTAAAGCCATACATTATTAAGCAATTTAGTGCGTCATAAATGTACTTCAAAGAAACCCCGATCTTAGGAAATGGGCTTTTTTTCTGGGACTTTATGGTATGGTTATTTAGAACATTACACTTTATAAATCTGTTACATACTCTTAGTGACATCATGTGCGTCGAGTAAAAAAGTTTAATATTGTCAGAGTAACCCTTGCCTTGCTGAATAAATTAAGATGCCACGCCTACTTCTAATTTCCAGCCATTCAGATTACTTGGTTTAAACATTTATTTCTTTTTTCAATAACATGTACATTAATGACACCACAGTGTAACAAGTTTCTAACAATAAACTACAGAGGATCTGAACGTATTCATTTTGCTTGTAGAGTTCATTACCTCTAAGATGGCTGTTTACATTCACATGTATTGGAATGTTTTACCGGAGACAATGTGAAAGAATGAGTAAATATCAATGTTTAAACATTTTTTTCTCTTGTAAGTGGGTCGATCGTCCTCTGGCGGCTAGGGCCGTGGGTCTAACTGGGTGGGGGTAGGGGGGTTCCATTGAGTTTTTATTGTGTATGCTTATGAAGGTGACTGCCGCTATGTAGCTTTTGAGTTAGGGGTCGTACGGAATCATTGTTCAGAGCTGTTAAATCGTTTTGATGCTAATATGAAGAGTTGCACCTGTCTGAATATATGATCATTTACCTCATCAGGTAGACCCGAAATACCGTTTAATAAAACAGGCACTGTGAGAAGATGCTGAAGCGTACAATTGTAGCGTTGTCGAATAGCGCGGTATTTCGGACACACTAATAAGTAGTGGACGGAGTCTTCAGTATGTCCGCATGAACACAGTGGAACCTCAACGATGTTTTTATTATACAAGTGTTGGTTAAGTGAGCTACATTCAAGTCGTAACCGAGTGTGATATATTTGACCTTCCCGTGTGGTTTGAACATTATCAAAGTATTTAGGAGTCCCCGTTCTCTCCGCTTGATTATTATTGATATACTTTTTAAATGTGTTTAATGTTGCTGAGTTTCGGACGGCGGATTCTAGGCCGTTCCAGTCTCGTACAGTGATGGAAAAAAAGAGTTGTAATATGCAGCAGTACGGGAGACTGGTATTGCGAAATCTACATTGTTACGTAATCGGTATCTGGTCAGTTCATGTACCCTGGGTGGGAGTATATTTTGCAGGTATTGTGGTGACTGTAAGGTGTCCCATCCTATATATGTATATAGGTCGTATATATTTGTTACATAAATCTTGTTTATCTAATATACATTTATTACGTCTTAAGGTGCCTATTTATTTTCTATGCAATTGAGGTTATTGATGCTATGTAATCATTCCACGTTAAGTCATTTGAAAAATGTTAATCCTAAATGCTTATGTGAGTCTACGTCTTTTATTTCTACGTTGTTCATATATAGTGGAGGATGATGTGGTTTGTTCCTACGTCGCGTTACTACAAGCCATTCTGTTTTAACAGGATTGAATTTTACAAACTATGTCCCAGCCCAAGATGAAATTTTTAATGAATCGTTGTTGTGAAGATTTGCAGCTGAGACAACGGCGTTTCAATGTTAACTGTAACGTCAAAATGATGTTCTTGCACAAATATCCATGCTTGAAGCCGTGGTCAAACGGATAGATTAAATGGGTTTTGCTTTAAAATCATCCAAACGGGCCACAGCATTTTTACGTAAGATTGTGATACATAATATTGCCGCCCTGGAATACATATTTTATCTAAACTTTTATTAACGTCCGCGTTATTCTTGTATTTGCGGAATAAAGTCGTATACAAACATTAAATACGTCGACTTTTGGTTCGGTTGTTTACAATCGAGCCAAGTATACAAACGCCAAAATTTCCTTAAGATAGTTGTCCACGTGATTATCATTGACCAATGTAATCAAACCACGCGTTAGACGAAATCCCGCCGCGCTATTCTTGTCACTTTGACGTCAGAGTGCTATCTGTAAAACCTGCACTGTTTGATAAAACAATCGTAAGTTAACGTTCAGGACCATTTTCTCAGCCTTCACTCAGAGACAATCGACCCACCAGTGCTGTCAGTGCTTTGATTGTGATATTTCGGACATTCCGATGATACTTTTAAAGGAATCATACAAAACATGCAAGGACAGTGATCACATATGTTTGATTCATTCTATTAACTCTTGTCCTGCTGAACCCGGATATACCCAGCCTTTGCAAACAGTGTAGATCCAGATCAGTTGGCTTCTAGCCAACTGATATAGATATGCACTGTTAGCCATTAAGTATGTGAATTATATCAACACCCTGTATCAAGTAATCTGATTGGCTGAAAATTAGAAATGAGTGTGGCATCTTAATTTATTCAGCAGGACAAGGGTTAACATCCTCACAAGATACAGGAACACTCGGACTGCGGTCTAATAATCATACAACTTCTTCGGGACCCGACATATGCTAATGCATCAAAAAAAAACTTGTATGATCCTTCTATTGGTGCGACGTTGTGTGTTTTACTGAGTAATGTAACCTAATATTTATCTCAGCTAATTCTAGCCATTATATTGAAAGGATACGCCTGAAAGAGAGAGTTTGTTTGTGTTGAGGTTTTACGGCCCAGTCAACCCAATGGGGTCATGTCGAGCGCGGTCAGTTTACCTTACCACACGGTTACTGGGCAGGCTTAGTCCTCTAAGCGGTTAACCAGTATTGTGCACATTCTTTCGCCAGAAACTGACAACTGCCCTTCTTGAATCAGCGGAAGGGAGAGAATGACCGTAGAAAATATTTCATGATCAAGCTCCACGAAAGAATGTTGCCGACCTCGGCGGGGGTTGAACCCGCGACCTCCTGAGAGAGTACTAAGCTGGAAGTTTTTGCCTCCCTCCAACAGAAGCAAATTTGCTTCAATGGTATATGTATCCCTTCTAAAATCAGACTACTTATAAAGAAAAGAATTTGCTCCTAGGAGCCAAATCCACAGGGGAACAGGTCATGAAAACCCTTACCCCGAGCAATGCTTTTTACCGTAATGCTTTCTTTAAGAGAAGCCTTTTTGAGAAGGGAGCATATTTTCACGCGCCTTGTCATAGTGATCTCCCTTGGAGATGCGTCCATTTGTCTTAAAATTAATTTTGATATCACAAATGTTTGTTTGGAGAGGTAATTCAAAATACTTTTTCTTCGGTTTATAAATGATAAACTTGTTATTAATCCTATACTTTACCATAAGAAACTAAAATGCATGTCCACAAAACGTTGAATAATACCGAAACTGAACCCAATTACGGCGATTAGACTCTTCCACAAATCTTTAGACCGGTCTAATTCCAATAGCAGGGTGTCTGGCTGGTTTTAATTATTACATGTTTTATAGAAATACCTATGGTTAATGTAAACAGTGTAGACTCTGATCAGACGCCGTGTTTTGCGGCGTTTTATCTGGGTCTACACTATTTACCTATTATCCTTTTGAGGGGTCCCCAAACTTAAATGTGTTAATATAATCAACACTTAAAATATTCCAGATACTTTCTAAACGACCCAAGGATTGTCTTGAAAAGTTCTTTCGAGAGGGCATCAGGTAAATTCTCGCTTTCAGTCGCCCACTCATATTGAAATGTTTCTATCTCGTTTTATATTATATCAACGGAAATGTCTTTCAACATACTGCTTTGAAGTATTTGATCGCGAAAATCTATTTGGGCCGGTACGCAAGAAAAAGTAGGCTATCTAATCTTCAAAGCAGTTCCCTTTGAAAACAATCCAGATGAGACTGCTCGTAAATAGCCATATAATCAGATTCTACACTGTTTGCAATCCTATATCTGATACAATGAACACGTCCACATTCAAAGATGAAGATTCCATTTCATAAATTCAGGGATGAATGAGTTGTCATGCGCGTATTGTGAAAACTAAGGCTCAAGCATAAGAGCTACGCCAGATAAATCTGGATTAGTTTTACTGGACTACTGGGTTGGTTTAAAACGGGCCTAGTTGTAATTTATAACTAGGTCACCTCGCCCAGACACCGTGCGTGTGAACAGTCGTCCAGCCTGTAAATTGCAGAATTTAGACTGTCGGCCAAAAAAGTGGAGCTTTCAATCTCGTACCTAATGCGTGTCAGTTTCGACTGCACAATGCATTTCGGTA
Organism: Anodontia alba; assembly: GCA_964016985.1. Classification (NCBI taxonomy): domain Eukaryota; kingdom Metazoa; phylum Mollusca; class Bivalvia; order Lucinida; family Lucinidae; genus Anodontia; species Anodontia alba. The sequence goes on from OZ024821.1 coordinate 131,374,414, forward strand.
CTAGTTCGAGTCGTGAATAAGATTCTTTCACTAGCCACATGTCGGTCGTCACCGGAAATAATGCAAAGTGGGTGTCCTCACCCTAGAGCCTATTGGGTGTCCTCATCCAGGTCCGCGTGCTGCAAGTTTGACCTATGTAGAGTAGGTCTTGGCGGCACAAGACGTAGTGGTGATCCTCCACCTTCCCCTAAGGGATCTAGACAAGACTGCTCCAAGACGCCGTACCAGTAGGCTGTGTTTGTTTTACGCCTGTCTCTATATTGTTGTACCATGGCTTATCGTAGAACTTGCTGATTGGCCCTTTGATGAAGATCCCTTCTTTGTTCTCCCGAGTGTAGACGAAGTATGCTGGCAGATTTATGTTGATTTCTTTTTCGTCTCTGTGTTTTCTGGTAGCTTTTACGATTGCCTTGTATGTAGTATAGACGTCCTGGAGGTCGTACATCCTCTAACTTGACATGGAAGTACTGCGTTGGCTGTCTTGCTGTGTACTTCGGTGACTTGATCCTCGGCTTCTTGGCTCGTGGTGATTCTGGAGAAGGAGGCGGTGTAGTTGACTTCTGGATGATGGGTTATGGCTTGATCTGTGCTGTCTTCGGCGAGCTTGGCAGTGTTATGGTGGTCGGTGCGGTGATCTATAGTGTCTGTGCGGCTGGTGGTGGTGTCTCCCTCTCCGGCGTTGTCGGCTGTGTCGGCGTGCTGGAGGCAGAGAATGCAGGCTGCCTCCTGCTTTCGGCCCTCTTCTTCTAGGTTGGTTGTGTCTTATGAAAGGTCAGTTCGACGAGAACGTGATCCTTTCCGTCAGCCATTCTCCAGAGAGGATGGCCAACAAACTTATACTCAGTCAGGACCCTGAGTAGTACTGCTGATATAACAGATCCGGACTCAGACAGGGCTATTCGTTAGTCGGCCGCACTGACTGGTCAATACAAATGTATACTTTTCGCGCATGCGCTCTCCAACCTTTCCAAAAATAGGACGATGCAGGTTCTGTGTAGTTCTGCGTAAGATGCGCAGACTGGACTGGGTCTTGGTAGTTCCTCTTGGCGTTCCCAGTCAGCATTCTACGTAAATCTATATCGGGCCGTCATCGGCCCGTCAGGGTAGCTGACGGGCCGATGACGGCCCGATGTAGATTTACGTAGAATGCTAGCTGGGTTCATAGGATTTCCTTTATTCTGACTCATCTGTGCCGCGTAGTGTCAAAATGTATCTTTGAGGCACAGTCAAAGTCCCAGATTCACACGCATGCGCAGCACTTGGATCAAGGCTACAGAATCAGTTGAGCCGCAACGTCAGAAAACTTACCTTCCGATATGTGCGTCCAGCGAAGATTCAGACCAGTTTGCGCATTTGCGCAGTCTGTTCAGAATCTCCACTGGACGCATTTTAGATAGCCAAGGATGTTGCAAAGTTTCTTCATGCGGGCAACGATTACTCTGATTAGGATGCACGGATTCGCAGGCTGGTTTAAGTCTTAGTTGTGTGCACATGTCAGAAGGTACGTTTTCTCACGTTGCTCATTTTATACTAGAGATGATATCGTCGAACAGAAAAGGTGCTTATCAGACTGTCCGCATGGCGATGTTTGGACATCGCTGTTCCAATACACGCTCTTATATACCTGAACGATTTTGCCGCCATTTTTCAAAGGGAGACAAATTTTGCAAAGTAGCTACCTGAACGATTTTGTCGCCATTTTGCAAAGGGAGACAATTTTTCCAAACAGAAAATTGTCCCTATAGGACTGAGAATATTTAAAAATTGAGGGCTACTCTTAAAGGAAAGAATTTGCTCCCTCAGGCTACTCTTAAGGGAAAGAATTTGCCCCAAGAGATTCTTTCCTTTGAGAGTTTCCCCCAAGTGAGAAGAGATGCAAATATTTCCAGATAAAACATTATTTCCCGTGAAAGTGTATCTATCTGTTTCCCTCAAGGCCCTTTTTGCGTGAACCTTTCATTTCTCATTTCCTGAATGAAATAGGAATTAAAGAATACTGCATCGATTGTGAGATTTTCATCGGCATCTAGCAAAAAAAAAAAAAAAAAGGTTAACGCAAATGCGAACAAGGAATACATTCCCATAGGTGATCCGGGCATTCGCTATTCGGCAATGGATTCCACAAAAGGATCACATTTATGAGCCAGCGCACGACAAAACCTACAATAAGACCTGTGCGACCAGCGAAGACTCAGATCAGCCTGCGCATCCGCGTAGTCTGGTCAGGATCAGAGCCTTCGCTGATCGCATGTGCCTTCTACAGCCTCCGGGCTATCCAAAGAGGGATAAAACGAGAACCCTTGCGATACTGGGTGGATGTACAGGCTGATCTGAGTCTTTGCTGGTCATACAGGTCTTACCCAGCTAGCATTCTTTATAAATCTATAGCGGGCCGTAATCGGCCCGTCAGCTGACGGGCCGATAACGACCCGCTATAGATTTATAAAGAATGCTTACTGGGTATTGTGCTGTAGGTTTTGTCGTGCGTTGACTCAAACGTATGCATCTTGTCCGTATTTACTCTATATATTAAGACCTCCCAGCTCCATACCATACTTTTCCTAATATTTGAACAAGTCCATTTTACTTCCTATTGATATGTTTATGTTACTGCTGGACATCACGAAAACACGCCTATATAATTTTGACCCCCTTAAACCCATCTTTTATATAATAAATCTGGGGTTTATATGGGGTATACATTATGTTTCTTATTTCATAGATTGTGGGTACTCGTTAGAACCGCCTCGGCGAGGCGTTTCTAACGAGTACCCACAATCTATGTTTTGAGCAGAAATATGAAAAATATCAGAATTTTTATCTGAAAATTTTCATTTTTTGGTGGTAAAATTTTTAGTATATTTGAATAGTCGTGTTTTCGTAATGATAAGTGGCAAATAGTGTTGACCGAGATAAGACACCGAGTTCGGTCTGTCCGAATACCTAGTGTAAAATATGGTAGTGCTTCCGACGCTTGCGTCTCAAATATTGACAATACAAACGAAAGTTGCACTCAGCCCGACAGACAGGGCTGCGTTCAGAAGTGCGAAGTGATAGCGAAAATTTTGCTCAGGGTCCCTGTACCTAATGACGAGCACCAACAGTCGTATTCATTGAGACTTTCATTGTATAGGCTTAGTTTTTAACTGTACTGAGCGATTTTATCCTGTATTGGCCAAGTTTGTTATCGGGATGGATGATATGTGGTTTTACCCGTTTACGTCATTGTCAACGAATTTCAATCATATTAAGAAGAAGGCATGATGTGGAATTGGCCATATAGCTGCTATGAAAAATCTTATTTATTGAAATAATTGTCGCTTAGCAAGATGTTTTTAAATATATTTAATAATATAATGTTATTCATCAAGTAATTTCGTATTGGCCAAGTTACAGGTCCGAGGTCGGCCGTATTGGCCCGAGGCCGAAGACCGAGGCCCAAAACAGCCGACTTCGGACCCAATATAGGCCCTATACAGCCGTGGCCTCGGATCAATACAGCCGACCTAAGACCTGTAACTGGGAAATTATAAAAATATAATCAATCTGCCATCCGCTGGATTTAGCCCAAAAAGATCTTAACATTGAAAAACACTCCCTCCCCCAGGCTTAATCTTATGTTTCCATTTCTTTACCTGAGTCAGAGAGGGAGTTGACCTGACCTGATAATGGTTCATTATTTCCATTTGAGTCAGGACACAGCATTTACTACAAGATTGCATGTGCGCCCAGTGAAGATTCAGATCAGCCTCCGCGTCCGCGCAGTCTGATCAGAGTTCTCGCAGTGCACTCTGTGGGTAGCCAAGGATACAAAGTGTCTTCGGGCGCACAGCGAAAACTCTGATCAGCCTGTGCGGATGCTCATGGAATCATGTAGAAAATGCTGTTCTCCGGATTCATTTATATTTACCAACTCATCTTGCGTACCGGCAAAGTCAGAGGAAGGCATTTCAGGTCGTACCAATAAATATTGGTCTTTTCGCATTGTTCCGTTATTCCAATGAAGCTTAACTTTACCGATTTCTATAATGCTATTCATTATAGTAGTGAGCAGTAGGCAGTTAACCTTTACTACTCTCTGAGTAAATACAGCAGACAACAAATTGATAATAGTTTTCTTATTATTCCAAGAAAATTGGTTTTGACAAAGCCTATTTTCTTGAAAAAATAAGAAAATAAATATTGTCTGCTGTTTTTTTGTTTGTTTTTTTTTTTTTTCTCAGAGTGCTAAGCGTTAAAAAATTGATTTGCGTGAGAAAATAGCTCAGTATCTGTTACTATTGTTTTGATTGTCAGGATACTTGAGTGCGTTCCTTGCAATTACTGGATTAATATTTTGCACACAGAAATGGAAGGTAGCGTGTTTGTTTCCTATTTATACGTTTGCGCAGCCTAGTTAGGGCATTTGTTGTCGTCTTATGGAGTAAATAGATAGACTGTATCGATGAAACACACTGCGTTTTGGGGCAGGCTGCTATACAGGCTGATATACAAATGCAGGCGTTTGTTGCCCGTATATGGTCTAACTTTTCCCTTGTGTTATGCATCTTTTCTGTTTTTATTTATTTATTTTTAGCTTTTTTTTTTTTGTCTTCATCGTCACAATCATCGTTATCCTCTTTCATCTGTTGCAACATATTATTATCATTATTGTTATTATTATTATTATTATTATTGCTTCATACACGGGAGTAGTTACTTTGAAAATGGTCAATCAAAACTTAGAAATTTCATTTGACCCTTTTTCGTCGGGAGACCCCCTAAAGGGTAATTGGCAAACAGTGCAGACCCAGATCAGACGCCGCAGATGGCGGCGTCTGATCAGGGTCTCCACTGTTTGCAAATACTTTAGCCATTTTCTCTCGGAATACCTAAATTATAGGGTCTGACACGCCTAAAACTGAAATTCGACTCTTCCAATATATAGGGTGGGGAAGTCTTTTCAGTCTAAAATGGGTTAAAATAAAACGCCAAGTAAAAAACGTCTTACCAACTAATGGATTGTAGTAGTAATTGTTTCTTTCTCAGTAGATTGGTAAGCTTTGATATAAACTCTGGTGGTTTTGTTGAATAATAATAATAATAATAATAATAATAATAATAATAATAATAATAATAATTTAAGAATAACAGGTTATCATTTCTTTAGGAGCAGGGGAGGCAACTCTACAAAACCAGTTTTCCCTCCCCCTCTGAAAAGGAGTCTACACTAAATGGAAATAATTTTCTCCCAAGGAAGCAAGAAAAAATTTGCTCCGATGGGGAGGAAAGTCTGAACATTTAGAGTAGACGGCTTACAAGAAGGTGGTTGATGGTCAGGAAAGCAAACAGAACGCCATAAAAAGTTGTCTTCCTTGTAAAATGGCTGATAAACAACCAGGATTATCCAGTCCCCTTAATATTCGATGGCAGCTTCTGTACACGATATTAAGTTTCCTTGCCTCAGAAACATGCATGCTAACTAACCCTTCAAGCTGTAAACAAATTTACAGCGGACAACATTCCAAAATTGATATTGATAAAATAAGACGACATTTCGTTTGAACCGGCTCATTTTCTCTGATTTTTTGGAAAAAGTCAAAGCGTCTGCTGTAGTTGTGATTTGCGTTTAAAGGGTTAACATAAGGAGTTTTAAGATACGACTACGATAGAAATGTTATCTTCTTTTATTCTGCGCTTTCAGATTATTGAACAAAAGCAGGAGGTCGCCGGTCTATAGACCTATGTTATTCAAGATCTGTGGCTACAGTGTGCATGCATGACAAGTTCTTGGATGTATGTATTAATGCAACCTTTCGGATATTTTAAGGGGATTGGATACAGATTCAGGGGAGGCGACTCTGTCTAAATTGTTTTGCCTCCCTACTGAAAAGAGGTATACTCTAAAAGGAAAGACGTAGACCACTTTTCAGAAGCGGGGTAGTTTGCTGGCAGGTCTTATGCGGGGATTTGCTTCCCCACATTCCCCGAAGAATTTTACATGACTCATAAATATATATAACAATTAGGATATTTACCGTAAAAGAACTGAGCGACTGTACAGTTTTCTGCTGTAATCAATATATGGCTATATTGATAGTATTATTTCATTTTTCACAGGCTGCCCACGTGTTTGCTGCGGCTCGTAATAAACTTATTGAAAATATCTTTATTTCCAGTGAGTGCCACTATTACAATACAGACATCCAATGTGACATTTATGAACAGCTTAAAATAAATGTAAAATTAAATGTGATATTAAAATGTTTCATAATTACATTTTACTACGACTGTACCAGAGTTCCAGTGTTACATTTTGGGAGAGTTTAATAAAAAATGTGAACTGTGATATAAAGAATGTTTCACAATTACAATAAAATACGACTGTACCAGAGTTACAGTGTGATATTTTCGAAGAGCTTAATAAAAATGTAAAATGTGATATGAAGAATTACAATATACTACGACTGTACCAGAATTCCAGTGTGGCATATTCGAACAGCTTAGTAAAAATATAAATGTGAATTTGATATCAAGAATGTTTTACATATTCGGAAAACTTACCTGAACAAATGTCCGGTTATTTAATGTAGACAACCGTACGGTAATAATGTGACGTTAAGCAGTAGTAATTTATTGTATTTGCCATGCTGACATCTAGGTCGACGAAGTCAAATCAAGGTCGACAAAGTCGACCACCGCCATCAAGAGAAGTGGAATACAAGTTCATCTCTGAAACTATCAATGAGATATGTTATGACATCAAAAGTTATGCCCAGAAATATTTTACACAAAAGCATTTTAACTATACTGAATGTCAAGAATGTTATAGAGAGATTGTTAAGTCGTGGAAATTAAATCCCGAGTCATTTCTGACATGGAAAGAGTTCTTGGAAAAGGTTAAAATAAAAGATGTCGACGATGATATAAAGAAGAAAGAAACATATACAGATTTACTTACTCTGTGTGAACGCTCTAAGGAGTTTGAGGTAATGATACCTCGAGTGAGAGAGAAACTAGTGAAATGTGTTAAAGATCATGTGTTTAAATACTGTCATAGTTTTGCGGAAGAGACAGGTGGTGTTGATGCCAGACCAGTATTAGATTATGAGGAGACTATAAGAACGTATCGTAAACTCATTGAAAGCAAAATAGATTCCATTAATGCCGATATTATAAGATACAGTGAAATAAAGTCGCCTTTAAATAAGTTTATCACCGAAGGAGTCAATGTAGTCGCTATAATGGAGACCATTTGTGTTCAGTTAGTAGAAACATCTCATGAAGTAAAAAAATGGATAAGTGACGATGCTGCTTATCCAGACAAACTCCTTCAAGAAATTCTGTTTAACAATGGCTACAGAGACAAATTACATGAGGACGTTGTTAAATTACAGAAACGTAGGTCTTCCTTAGAACGAAGTTTGGAGAGAAGAGAAAAAATATCAAGACGTGTAGAAAAAGATTATAGATGTCACAGACGAGAGAAAAGAAAAATTAAACACAGTTTGCATACAGTAACTGCAAAGATTGAAAAGTTAGAAAATCAGATTGAATATAAAAGTAAAGATATAAGACAAATAAAGAACGCGTTGACGCCCAGAAAAGCAATGACTCCTAGGCAAGAAGATGACTTACATATAAAACTTGAAAATGAAACAAAAGAACTAGAAAGGTTATGTGAGTGGCTAAACGTATCACAAAGGCAGACTATTCGTTTGGAGAAAGAGTTAAAGGAAGTTTCTGACAGGACTTACGAATTTAAAGTAGAGTTTATCACCAATAAGAATGAACAGGATGAAATGAAGCAAAGTCTAATCGGGATGGACATTGAACTTAAATCAATGCAAGAGAGATTAGAAAGTCTTGATAGGAAGACAACAGTGCTAAAGCACGTGAGACTACTGAAGATGTCTCCAGAAACTTTGCGGAAACTGTACCGTAGGCGTCGTGAGTTTTACCAACAAGGTATGTGTTGATAATAATTTCAGTCATTTTTATGCCCCCACCTCCAACTTCAAAGAAGTTGGACATCTTTTGGTTCGTTCGTCTGTTCGTTCGACACATTTCTCATAAAGATATAGTCTAGTTACAACAACTTGACCGGGCGTGGTTTAAATGTGAACAAATGACATTGCATAGCTCTGTCAAAATTGCCCAGTCTATCATGAATTTGGTTGAGAAGCATTTCTTTTACGTTGACACTCTCACTGCTACTATATTCGAAATGAATGACTACGCCTGGTGCATCACGAAAACACGCCTATATAATTTTGACCCCCTTAAACCCCACTTTTATACAGTAAAACTGGGGTTTACAGGGGTATACAATATTTTTATTATTTCTGCACAAAACATAGATTGTGGGTACTCTTTAGAACCGCCTCACCGAGGCGGTTCTAACGAGTACCCACAATCTATATTTTGAGCAGAAATATGAAAAATAGAAGAGTTTTTTTATCTGAAAATTTTCAGTTTTTTGGGGGTGAAATTTTCTATATATTTGAAAAGGCGTGTTTTCGTAATGGAATTCGGTTGTACATTTTGTATATGCATTTGTCACAGATGTGTCCGGTATACTTCATCGTTGACCTCGACCATATAGCTTCACCCGCTTATACCAATAAAATCTTCTTCCTGGACAGCTTCATTTCTTATTTTAGGGGTGTATGTAGTTTATTTGTTATCTTTTTGTCAAATTTCCTTATTTAATGTACACAGTGTAGTTCCTGGTAAGGTGTTTAAGGTCCCTTTACAGGACCTATCGCAGAACTCGGACTCAGGACCACTCATATCGAGTTAGACATTAGCACTATCACTTATACGTCCAAACATAATAATAAAGAAAGAAAGAGCTTAAGAAAGAATACCAAATATCGCGTTTGGGTCGTTCGTCCGTTCGTTCGACACACTTTGTACAGAAATAGGATCTTGAAACTTTATGTGTGGAACTAGGATAAAAAAATAAGTGGACGCGTATTTTTTTCCGACGGACATAATGGTATCTAGTCCGCAAGATATCTCAAAAAATGATTGAGCTAGAACCTTGGAACTTGGTATGCTGATTGGGGATGATGAGTCGATTACCTGATTAACTTGCAAACAATCTTGTAATATAATGATAATGAAAATTTGTCAGCAAGATATCTCGAAAATTATTTGAGCAACTGTGGGGTCTTGAAACTCGGAGTGCTTATATGGTATGATGAGTAGATTACCTGACCGGCCCGACATGACCCCAATCGTGTTGACTGGACCGTAAAAGCCAAATGAAACAAGCAAAGAATCTAAATGGAATGACAGAAGTACAGAACACTTCACAAGAGGATCCAGGTTTCTTGGAAAGGTAAATGAATACACTTCCAAGAGAGATGGTTCTTGAAGTATACAGATATCCTCTCAAAGTCCGACATTCTACCATTTGTACAACCAAACGTATACAATAATAAAGAATCAAGGACACATACGTGTAGCAAGAAATCTCATTAGTCTATTTGTTGTACGTTCATCAAGCAATGCGCAAAGGATTAGTGTCAGTCAGACAAGTTTTACTCAATTTCAAGGAATGTTTGTTAGAGATGAGAAAGTAATTATAATCTAAATACCTATTTAAAAACGAATGCATCCTGGGCAGGCGCATAGTTATCTTCCCGGTCAAGAGGGAAAATTAGTATAGGAAATTTTATATGTGGAATCAGGATGGAAAATAAAATGATCCGTATTTTTGTGTCAGTCGGACTTGTACTTCCAGTTACACTCCTTTTGACGGACATAATTAAATCTTGTCAGCAAGCTATCCCCAAAGCTGTTTATTGGAGATGACGAGTAGAATACCTCATTAACTTTTGATGGCTTTTTCGGAGTTATGCCTCTTGTAACATAATGATAATGAAATCTTGTCAGCAAGCTATCCCAAAAGCTGTTTATTGGAGATGACGAGTAGAATACCTCATTAACTTTTGATGGCTTTCTCGGAGTTATGCCTCTTGTAACATAATGATAATGAAATCTTGTCAGCAAGCTATCCCAAAAGCTGTTTATTGGAGATGACGAGTAGAATACCTCATTAACTTTTGATGTCTTTCTCGGAGTTATGCCTCTTGTAACATAATGATAATGAAATCTTGTCAGCAAGATATCTCAAAAACTCTTAAGCTAGGGCCTTGAAACTTGGTATGCTGATCATGAATGATAAGTAGATTGATTACCTGATGAACTTTTGAAGAAATTCTATACAAAATCCAGAGTTATCTCCTTGTAAAAAAATATAATGAATTCTTGTCAGAAAGATATCTCAAAAGCTATTTCAGCTAGGGTCTTGAAATTTGGTATGCTTTTTGGGGATGATAAGTAGATTATCTCATAAACCTTGAAAAAACCTATTTTTCCGGAGTTGTAATATAATGATAATAACAAAATAATGTCAGCAAGCTATCTAAAAACTATTTGCGCTAAGGCCTTGAAACTTGGTATGCTGATTGAGGATGATGAGTAGATTACCTGATTAACTTTTGAAAAAATCGGATTGCTTTTATCAGAGTTATGCCTCTTTTCAGCTTTGCAATTTTGTATTGACAAGCGTATCGTTGGGGGCATAGTGTTTTACAAACTCATTTTTTGTTCTGTTCTTTACCATATGTTCTGTGCCAAATGTTCTCTCAGGGAAGCACACAGAATGGACCCTGGTAAGGATAATTTGGGCTTGAAGGATAAGACTTCAGTGTCTTAAAGTATCATTCAAAATTATAGTAGGCGACATGCGAGATTTTTTCTCTGAAAATAAGGTTTGAAACTTCACGTGAATCGTCTACCTATCAAACTATTTTACCATACCATACATTAAGAGTCGAGACTTATTTTAACATACCGCATTTTACCAAGCCTTATTTTACCATACTTTTCTCCTTTAACTTCTGGTGTTACAGCACTGATTTAATCATCATGTGATATGTATTTGACAGCCATGTTTTATTTATTTATTTTATTGATTCATTTCAATCTTTCTAATCATTTTATGCGGCAATCACCGAACGCATGGGAATTACTATCTGTAGCTGCAGGGGTTTTTGCATGATGTCAGTTTAACCCTCTGGTGACGAAACTACCAACGACAAATGAAAATGTTGGGCTTGACATTAGGCCCAATTAAACAAATCTATAGTTAGTCTGGGCCAGAAATATTCGACTATTCAGTTACATGTATGTTCATGCGTGCGTGCATGCATGCGTTCGTGTGTGCGTGAGTGCGAGTGTGTGTTTATTGCTCTCAAGGTTTGAGCCAATTCCCATTTATAGGAGGATCACCGGTGATGCCTAATTGACTCAAACAAGCTGGCCTGGCCAAAATATATACAATATTTAGCTATTTTCATTTTCATGTGTGTGTTCATTGGTCTCAATGGCCAATCCTTTTAGAATCCGTTGATATTCCATGTGAAACAAAAGCACAATCATCAACCGATATTTAATTTAAACAAGCACATCGAGAATTTAGTGCGCAAGCAGACTAGTCACGTGGTACCCAGATTTCTTGTCTCTGTAGCAATAAAACAAGTTAAGGATAATTGCAGCAGAAAAATCAATAATGAGCTTTGTCGTCAGTGATAAATGATACAGTGGTTCTCAATTAAAACGATAAATGTGTGCTGGGCAAAGCATGAAAATGGCCCTTATGCCATGCGCGGGCGACGAAGGCCTAGACCAGCCTGCGCATTCGCGCAGACTGGTCTAGACCTTCGTTGCCCGTTTAAAGAAACCATTAGATACTGCAGAATGTATCAAGGAACAGAAAAGGCTATTATCAGATTGCGCATGCGCAGGCTGATGTTGACTTTCGCTGTTTACATTTTAAAACCTTTTCCCCTGCATTGTGCATCAGTTATGTGCTCACCAGAGGAAAACAGGGTACACGATAAGCAATCAAGACCAGCTTTCGCATCCAGGCAATCCCTGTCAGTATCTACAAATACACACAAATTATACTGCCTAAGCCGCGAACAGCGAAAATCATGACGACTGCGCGCGCATGCGCATCTTGTCTGGATCCTAATCATTCGCATCCCATTTTCCGTGCCTCGTCCCAAACATTTCATTCCGTTTTGTGATACCGGTGCAGCTATTAATTTATTGAATTTTGTAGTATATCGCGTTTTGTGTGGTATAGATGCTGGCAGACACGCAAACCTGATTATTAAAATATCCCGTGGCTCTGGCAACAAAACGTTAATATGTAGCCTTTGAAGCGCCAATCAAAACTGCAGAAGACGACACTTTTAAATATTTTATTTAACTATTTTTCATAGAAAATGAGTTTTGATATTTCATGTGAATCGTCTGCCAAGCAGACGACTCACATGTAATGTCACAACTTTTTTTTCTCTATGTATGAAAAATAGTTACTATATTTGAAAGTGTCGCCTACTGCAGTTGTGTTTGGCGTGTTAAACGTTAATTCTTAACTTATCATTGATTTAACACTTGAATTACAGTTTGCATAAGGCCGCATGTCACTTCGCAGTTCCACCATGTTCACAGTGTGGGGTTTTGGATTCAAATATGTTATAAGGGCCCCGCTATGAAAAAGGTTCTTTGATGCACTTAAGGCAGTATATGGCAACCACCCCACTCCTTAGTGCAGATGGAACTAGTCTTCTGACAAAGAAGCTTAAATTGTGTCCTTAATCGGCTATCATCTATCAATGATGAAGCTATCAACAGTGACTACCAAAGGTGGAATGTAATCCGCTGCTTGATGAGTTCCCCACCATCTCCGAAACAGTGAAAGCAATAAAACTCCTGTCATCTGGCAAGGCTCTAGGATCAGATGCAATACCTGCAGAGATCTACAAAGCAGGAGGTCCTCCATTTGCGGAGAAACTGACAGAGTTATTTCACATTATGCGGAGAAAAGAAGCCATCCCAAAGAATTCAACAATGCATCGATTATCCACCTATTTAAACGGAAATGGAATTCTCAAGTCTCTAACAATCATCGGGCATCTCTTTATTGCCAATTGCTGGTAAGATCCTTGCAAGTGTCCTACAGTAATGGCTTCTACCAGAAAGCCAATGTGGATTCGGGAAGGACAGAGGAACAACTGATATGATCTTCACAGCAAGACAGCTTCAAGAGAAATACCAGAAACAGAATGTGCACCTCTACATGACCTTTGTTAAGCAATGGTGTGTACTTGCTTCAACGCTGTTCAGCATGATGTTTTCTGCCATGGTCACAAATGCTTTCCAGGGTGGTGGCAATGGTATACATATCAGGTATCCCTTTGATGGAAAGCTTTTCAACCTAAGAAGGCTACAAGCTAAATCCAATGTGCAGACACAGGTGCTAGATGAGTTCCTCTTTGCTGATGACATGGCAAAGGGTGCTCCAACAGAGGAGAAGATGCAAAAAGGTGTGGATCAAGTATCTGATTCATGTGACAGCTATGATCTCACAATCAGCATCAAAAAGACTGAGGAGGTATATCAGCCAGCACCTGAAAAGCCTAGCAAGGAGCCTAATATTACAGTGAAAGGTCAACGATTGCAAGTGGTAGACAAGTTCACCTGCCTTGAAAGCACATTCTCAAGATTTGTGCGCATTGATGATGATGTCAGTGCCAGGATTGCCAAAGCTAGTGGAGCATTTGACCGACTACGTGGAAGTATTTGGGACCGAAGTGGAATCACTTCATACAAAGCAGAAAGCCTACAGATCTGTGGTGCGGCAAACACTATTATTCGCCTGTGAAACGGGCAGTTTACCAACGGCATGCTAAAAGACTGAACCACTTCCATACAAGTTGTCTTAGAAAACTTCTAAATATTAAGTGGCAAGACAGGATTCCAGACACAGAAGTCCTGAAAAGGGCAGGGATGCAGAGTGTGCATACTCGTCTTAAATTGGCACAGCTAAGATAGACAGGCCATGTTATCAGAATGCCTGATGAACGTTTGCCAAAGAAAATTCTCTGTGAAGAACAAGTGAGAAAACGCTCCCTTGGTGGTCAGAAAAAGCGACACAAGGACACCCTCAAGCCTCTCTTGAAGACTTCAACATACCAAGAGAGTCGTGGGAACAGATTGCACAGGACCGATCAAAGTAGCGAGGCCTCATAAGAAGGGGTGCTGGTGAATACGAAGCAAAACGAATCAGCGAAGCCGAGCAGGAACGTCCTCAGCGGAAAGCCAGAGCTAAGGCTGCCAACAAAGCTTTCTTCCTCAGACCTCTCACGTTCTATCTGCAACAGGCAGTTTAGAGTTAAGATTGGTCTCATTAGCCATCTTAGAAAACACAAACAGTTTCACGCATTTGATTAGGAATGATCATTGTCAGCAATAGACGAACTATTTATTATAAGGGCCGCAATCACGAAGCACAGCCTTCGCGACATGAGGAACAAATAATGTCAAACAGCACAGCTGCAAAAACGACAAAGAACCGCCTTGTAAATATTAGCAGAATCAAATCACTTAAGAGTGCTGATGAGGGCGATTGCTTGAAATTCTATAGGCCTCTAGAAATAATTGGGATTTTCGCTGAAATTTAATTCCTGTTAGGTACCCGATAGCCCCTTTTCGGTGGAAAATGTCCATTTCAGTGTTTAGTAAGACCACGGCTTGGGTTAGATTTTTAACCCGACGTTGTTTTTGGTTTTGTTTATTTATTTGCTATTTATAAGCACTAGAGTGAATAAGCTAATATGTTTGAATGCATAATTTAGCATTATCAGCGTTAGCAAGGAACTATTTGTTAGGTAGTTAATAGGTTAGTAGTAACAGGAAAACGGATTGTGATATCTGATATATTTTAACTCTGATGGCGTTTGGCAACCGCTGCCAAAGATACTGCGGCTGAGGCGTTACTGTTTGCGCTTCCTTTCGCATTTCCTATTCGATGTATGAAATTCCCAATATCATGTGGGTGAGATGGGGAGCGAAGATAAATTTTCAGACTGTTAACTTGATACAGTTTTAAACACTGTTACACAACAGGGTTTAAACACATGCAGTGCAAGTTATTTAAAATACATGTATTAGCATACACAGCAGTCAATAAGAATAACTATAAATCAGACGCCACAGGACGCGGCGTCTGATCAGGGTCTGTATGATTTGCATGAAATGCAAGAATTTCTCTAAAACTATTAAGTGTAAGTTTTATTTCTTGAGATACCTAAACAGCTACTGACCTTCAAAGCAGAACCCTTCCTGGCATAATCAGTCCCTTATATCATGTAAATATCATCTATATGCAATAATCTGACTCTCACCAGGAATAATTGAAGAAATAGAAGTAAATTAAAAATATTTTTTCTTCTCTTTATAAGCGATGAATTTGTTATTGAGATCCGCTTGCGTTTTGCACTCGAAGCGGAAATGCATGTCCACAAAAACGGCGAGACTATAATTCTCATTTGTATCATCTCCCATGCGTCTTTAACCAGAATATGGTAAATCGAATTTAATCATCACTTAATCAACACAGTTAGCATTGTAAACAATTAATCACTTGGTGTTTACTGTCTTATTATGTCCTAACCTGAACAAAAAAGAAAGCTTACGCTGAAGTAATGACACAATTTTAAGATCTAGACATGCTTGATTCAGTGACTGGTTATTTTTTAAACACATTTGTACCTGGCGTCGCAGACAAGGGACACTGGCAAACAGTGTAGACACAGATCAGACGCCGCATAATGCGGCGTCTGATCAGAGTCTACATTGTTTGCATTAAATGCAGGAATTTCTATACAAATAGTAAAGTGACTATCCTTACTGTGATTGTGACCTTTTCTGTATATCTTCATTATATTTTTGTTACAAACAATTATCAAGTCACAGCTCAGCTCAGCTTCTTCATAAAATTAGCAAGAGGACGTACTAGTACATAAAGGTAGGTAGAACTTGAATCAATCAGGCCCATGCATGCGTATTAGATCCTATTGCTTTATACTTTTTGTTCTGGTTAAAAAAAATTACTATTTCAGAGACATACAGGTTTAGCTAACAAAAATACACGTGCATTCTCTTCTTATTAAAATAATAACTACTATGTTTACCAAGAGATATTCTCTTTTGCTTTGTTTAAATGTTATATATTAGCCGTTTCAATGATTTGTTTCCACATAATTTGCTCGTCTGCAAAGACAGGAATTATATTGTATTACTAAATTTTGCAGATCAATTACCCTATAAAGTGCTAAGAAAAATTGTAGCAGACAACATTCTGATTTTTTTTTCAGAGAAAATAAGCCTTATTTTCTCTGAAAAGTGAAAAAAAATATATCAAAATATCGTTTGCTGGTTAGGTTTAGCACTTTAACGGTTAACACATGGTCCCAACAGTTGTGATAGATGAGTCCACTCGACGTAAATGAGTTGAGGATGCTTCTTTAGATATTTTCTCTATTTGAAATACCGTATTAACTCTAAATGTTTAGGTGGTCAGACCTGAGTAAACAATGCAGACCCAGATCAGAACACGGTGTCTAATCATGAATGGGAGGGACGCAGATAAGAACAAAATCAATTTAGACAGTTACAGCTTCTAGAAGGTTATACATTCTCCTTAAATTGGAAAATGGAGCATTACCATTTAAAGTGCTGCTAGCTTAATTATTCATTATTCTTCATTATGTCTTTTACAGATCTGTGTTTTACCTTAGTGGAAGGTCTATTTAAATATGTTACATTCATGTACAATCTCTGCGGACTATTTGAAAAAAATAATAAAAAAAAATGGTTAATTTTAATAGTAAGAATTGGATGCCATGTTTCAGAAACCAAAACGTCTTTGATAGCTTATATTGAAGTCTGTCATGGTGAATATATATACATACATATATATATATATGTGTGTGTGTGTGTGTGTGTGTGTGTGTGTGTGTGTGTGTGTGTGTGTGTGTGTGTGTGTGTAAAATAGGACAAAATCCATCTGAAATATTTATCAGCTTTAGCAGTTTATTATACCCCCGACATACGAAGTCTGTAGGGGTATATAGCTTTAATCTTTTCCGTAACAATGTTTGTCTGTGTGTCTGTCTGTCTGTGTGTAAGCCTTTTTTGTCAAGGATTTCTCAGGAACTACTGCACCTAGGATTTTGAAATTTGGTACAAACATTGGGTATGACTTGTATTGTGTAAGACAGAATCAGCATCGCCATGCTTATCATTCCCTTTATTCGTCCATTTTTCACCTAGGATTTTGAAATATCGTATAAACATTAAGTACAACTTCTTGTATCGTGTATAGAGAATCAGCATCCTCATGCTTATCATTCCCTTTATTGGTTCTTTTTTCTTTTTCTCCAATAAAATTTTTTGTCACATATTTCTCAGCTTGTAAGAGAGCCAGAGTCTTCAAATCTTGTATACATCTACAAAGGGTTGAAGTAGATTGTGCAAAAGAAGACCACAATAAAAAATGTATAGATTATATTGAAAAATGACCATTTATGGTCATTTTTCAATATAATCTATACATTTTTGGGAGCTGAAATTTCTTTTGTCATTTTTTACCCTTTTCCTGTTTTCCATACTCACTCCAGTGTAATGCAAAGGGAAATCTGTGTCAAAGATTTCTCAGGAACTACTGCACCTAGGATTTTGAAATTTGGTACAAACATTGGGTATGACCATTTGTATCACGTAAGAAAGAATCAGCATCCTAATGCTCATCATTTCCTTTATTTGTCCATTTTCTCCAATAAATGTTTTGTCTAATATTTCTCAAGAGCTGCTTCACCTAGGATTTTGAAATTTCGTATAAACATTGGGTATGACTGACGGACGGACACACACGGGAGTCCAACGTGAAACCATAATACGCCGCCACTATCGTGTGGCGGGTTATAAAAACACAGACATTTTACTTATTTCTTTACGAAAACATATGTTGTGGTACTCACAACATATGTTTTCTTGGAGAAATAGGGAAAGTAATTACCTTATACCCCATCCTATCTGGAGCTATGCTTTAGTTGTACGACAGTGAACAAGTCCATTTTACTACCTGTTGATGAGTCTACACTGTAAAACAATCCCGTAGGTTTTATTGTAAAGTCACCTGCAACTGGCTGCCAGTGCAGTTATCGGAACTTTTTACGGGCAGCTACATATTTTTTGCAGAAATTTTCTCGTAGAATGGGGTAAGGTTGGGTATGCAGATACGGCGCGGTAATTGATACCCCTACTCTGCCCTATGTTACGTATCTTGCTTGCCCTACTTTGCCCTGCCTAGCGAGGTGATTCCTGTAAACAATCTGCGGGCGTCCGTAAGAAATAACGGTAAATGCTCTGGCAGCCAGTTGCCAGTTATTTTACCGTAAAATCTACGGGATATTAAAATATTCGGATGAACGCAGTGTCGACATGGATAATCATCTATCAAACGCAGCATCCTTTTGCGTCTGATTTGGGTTAACGCTGTTTGCGCTGATGTGTCTGTCCCAATATTTAAGTATAGTACTGAGTCCTCCCTTTTTTGCATCTTGTCATTTTTTTTTCAGGTCAGCTTGTTGAAGCGTGTCGATTTGTCGCGCAAAATATTGGTCTGGATTGGAAGAAGCTGTATGACAGGTTGCCGTTCGAACCTCACAGAGACTCTGACAAACGTTTTAAAGACATTGAGCTGATTGATTACTTAAGCGCTCGCAGAGACAATACATTGGAAGAGCAAGCGCTCAAGTGTTTAGAAAAATGGCGGACTTTTAACAGACGGACAGCAGATGTTGCTCAGTTGATACGAGGACTCCGTAAATTGAATAAAATAGATCTTGCAGACAAAGTGGAAATGAGATTTTCAATGGAAGACGTTTATGGGTAAATAAAAAAATTGCAAGAAAAAAAAAAAAAAAAAGATGTTCCAGGCCTTCTCTTGTTATTTAAATCCAAAAGAATTTTAAAAGTCGACATTGGACTTTTTTTTATAACATTAACCCACTGTAGTCTCAATGAACTCTCACACACTATATATTGGAAGATTCTAATTTCAATTTTAGATCTGTGAGGCTATGTGATTTAGATATTCCTAGAGAAAAATAGTTGAATCATTTGCAAACAGTGGAGATCCTGATCAGACGCCGCGTTCTGCGGCGTCTGATCAGGTTCTCCATTGTTTGCCAATTACCCTTTTAGAGGTCTCCAGACTACAATGGGTTATTTTTTTTTTTTTTTTTTTTTTTTTTTTGAGATCCTAATCAGACGCCGCGTTCTGCGGCGTCTGATCAGGTTCTCCATTGTTTGCCAATTACCCTTTTAGAGGTCTCCAGACTACAATGGGTTATTTTTTTTTTTACTGGGCAGGCTTAGTCCTCTAAGCGGTTAACCAGTAGGTTTGTTTTTTTCGTCCATCTCCGGTATTGCTGCCTCCGGTGAAGGTGTGTTATCCGTCCACCTCCGGCGTTGCTGCCTCCGGTGAAGGATAATACGTACATCCAACGTGAAAACGATCCAACACTCGGGGGCCTCAACTTCAGAGGTCGAAGGTCGAATGTGATGGGTGTGGACTACAATGGGTTAAAGAGTCTCCAGAAGTTGATATGGCAGAAGAAAGTAGCCAGTTGTAGCAACTGCAGATTTCAGTTAATCATAATGGTCACGACTGCTGAAATTTACAGAGCATTGGGTCGGTTCCATATGAATATAGTTCCATATTAAAAAGATCCAATATTTTTGCGCGTGCTTGCGTGCGTGCGTGCGCGCGCGTGTGTGTGTGTGTTTGTGTGTGTTGTTTGTTTGCTTTGTCTGCTTTGATGTCAAAATTGGTCAAAATGTACCATTCAGGCAATTCTGCAGTAGATAAACTGTATTAGCAACATTGTATAATTTGGGTGGTTGCTTTGAACATAAAAGCAGAAAATCATCTGGGCTACATATTGCCCTTATACCTGTCGTGACTTCCTACAAGATCTGTGTCGGTGTCTTCGAAGTGGCGGGAACTGACACATAAACTAACATTTCCTTTCTTGTATTGACAATTTTAGAGAGACTGTTGTCAGGCAAGTATCAAGTATTGAGTATTTGAGTTGTGTGCTTTAGAACATTTAACCCATTGTAGATTGAATGAACTTCCCAACACTATATATTGGAAGAGTCCAATTTCAATTTTAGGTAGGTGAGGCTCTGAGATTTAGTTATTCCTAGAGAAAAATGGCTGAAATATTTGCAAACAGTGAAGACCCTGATCAGACGCCGCAGAACGCACTGTTTGCTAAATACCCTTTTAAGGGTATCCCGACTATAATGGGTTAAGGAAAGTCAATGGTAGTCTGTAGAGCCTAATGCAAATGCTAATTAATAAGACTAACCTAATATAGACGCAAGTCAGGGTGGCCACACATTTTTAGCAATCGAATTCCCTGATTTTTCCCTGATTTTCCCTGATTTGATTTTCCCTGATTAAAAACCTTAATATTATCGCAATAGCCCCTACTTTTAGAAGTCATATACTGATTCAAATGCTGTCAGAATATACAGCAAACAAGTACTCCACCTAACAAGTACTCCACCTTTAAGTAAGATTAGATCTGCAGGTATTTTAAGCATATGGCAGAAAGAAACCACCAGTAGCCACATCTGAACAGCTATAAAATTTGAATATTTTGACCTTACAAAGATAAGATTTTTTTAAATTCCCTGATTTTTCCCTGGTTTTCAGCAAAATTTCAAATTCCCTGATTTTTTCCTGCAGGGAAATTTTTTCACCATTTTCCCTGTTTTCCCTGTTTTCCAGAGTGCGTGGCCACCCTGCAAGTGTACATGGCGATGGTTTTGGTGTTTTACGTCCCTTTCAACATTATTTAAGTCATATTGAGACAATGGAAGGGTGATAATGGAAGGATCTGTGCAATGAAGTGCCGTACAGTAATAAGCTGAATTCCGCCTACAGCCGGATTCGAACCTGGGACCTCGTTCTCCGAAGTCGGAATTGCTAACCATTCGGCCACTTCTCGCAAGTGCACGTCCCAGCAGGCACACAACGTTGAAACAACGTCGATTAAATGTTGATTCAACGTCTTGATGTTTATTCAACGTTGAATCGAAGTTGTTTCGACGTGTGCCTACTGGGCAAAACACAGATGCGATGCAGATGCAAATGAATCTTGCTGATTTCAGATTATATGGTCCATAAAAGTTTTCTACGCAAAGAAACTGCGTGTTTTGATACTGATGGTTATTTTACAATTAATTTTTGCAAACAAGCAGATACATTTTAACACTTGGTACGCTAAAAGCAAAATCAGCAGACGATATATTGATATTTTCCTTTTTTTTCCCAGAAAGTAAGAACTGGTATTTCATGAAAATTGTTTCTTAAGGAGACAATTCGCATGAAATGCTAAATCCTATTCACTAGGCAATTAAGAATAAATGTTTCAAAATGTCGCCTGGTGAAGTTTGAGTGTCACTTGCTTCCGATATACGTTTTCCACATATTTTCCAGTTATGTTGGTGTCAGTGGAATAGCCTTGAAGTTACTAATAAGAAAAAAACACTTTCAATTCAACATATAGTGAAAAAACCTATCATCACAGAATCGCTAGTAATACATAATACATTGATATTTTGAAATCTGGGCTGCTAGTTGTTCGGAGCTTGAATGGGGTTTGTGGCCCTGTTCTTTGCCTTCCCCCGCATATCCCCCCCCCCCCCCCACTCCACACACATCCACCCCCCACCACCCACCCTCACACACACTGGACTGGGGATGCGGAATACTGGTATTATGTTTTCACTTACTGTCATGATGTCAGCTGGATTGGTTAGAGCTAAGTTTACCGTTTCGGTATGATTAGATTTGCAGATACCTGGAGGTGGCAACCTCTTCCAAGACCTCATATGGGCCGCGTCAAGCGAAAATGTGCCTTCGAACATGCGCAAAATGCGCGGATTCAGATCATCATGCCTATGCGCAAAGTATCATCCGGGCCTTTGCTCTCTATACATTCTGTAGTCTTCAATGATTCTGTTAGCGGACAGTGAAGGCCCAGGTCAGACTGCGCGGATGCGCAGTCTGATCTGGGCCTTCGCTGTCCTCGTTTGCCCGAAGACGTTTTCGCATGGCGCGGCCCACAGCAGTATGGAAAAATCTAAGCTGAAAATACCATATCAGGATATATCAAATCAGTGTATAAAAGGGCGTCATTTAGAATGTCAGAAAATATACAACGTATACAACATAATAAATTCAATAAACAGAATTTGGCCAAGTTTAAAAGTTAAAAACAAAATTTACCATTCTCAATAAAGTCTACAGTCTACAGTCTAATGACCAGTGTGCGAAAGGGACCCTTAGTTCATATGCGAACAGGAAAGGCCCAGATTAGTCTGTGTATTCGCACAGTCTGATCAGGGTTTTCTGTGCCCGTCGATAAATTCTACAGTATCCAATGATTCTGCAAGCGGACAGCGAAGGATGATCAGATTGCGCGCATGCACAGACTAATCTAGGTCTTCGCTCTGCGAACACTGCGTAAAGACTCATTTTCCACGTCACTCATAAGTGTATATATATAGGTCTGTGTTCGCCATGTCGCTTTAAGTGGCATTTATCATTTGATAAACTTCATAGCAGTACTACGGGCTTCAGTCACGTGTAGATAAATGGGCAGTTTCAAGGCCAATGTTTCTTCATATTTACCTAATTGAATTTAACTCCTTCAGTGCAAACAGACCACGCTGCTTGAAATCTGCAATTAAGTTTTATATATTTAAAATTCAGAGACCAACTGCAACTGGGTCGGGAAATGGCCTCATGTACAAGTCCAAACGTCGGTTTCTCTGTAACAAATCTTGTCCGCTTTATAATTTTAAAACCTTGGAAGGTATTTTTTATGAAAATTCTTACAAATCAAAAGCACCATCAGAAAATGTGCAGATCACAAGAATAGTAATTTTAGTTTCATTTTTAACGGTTACATCCCTTTGTACATAATATGAAACAAGCTAAAATGAACAGTTTTGTGTTAGTGCAGGGGACGATATCGAACTTTGTGTTTCATTGTTGAAAATCGGCTTTATTGTGAAAATGCGAAATTTGCTTTTCAAATCTCAGTCCTGAAAGTTAAGGTCGACCTTCTCTTAAAGAATGATATGATTGTGATACCGGACACAGGCTGCCCATTGCACCATTCTATATAGTCAAAACATGGAGAATCGGGGCGGTAAGAAATTATGGGGAAGTTCACATGATCGGACAATAAAAATACTTGAAATCCCCTCTGCTAACATTTTGTCATGCATCACGAAAACACGCCTATACAATTTTGACCCCCTTAAAACCCACTTTTGTATAGTAAAACTGAGGTATACATTATTTTTCTTATTTCATATTAAAAAAAACATAGATTGTGGGTACTCGTTAGAACTGCCTCACCGAGGCGGTTCTAACGAGTACCCACAATCTATGTTTTGAGCAGAAATATGAAATATATCAAAAATTTTTATCTGAAAATTTTCCTTTTTGATTGTAAAATTTTCAATATATTTGAATAGGCGTGTTTTCGTAATGACGTAAAAAGGGGTCTTCGGGATATCTGCGAACAGCTAAAGCCCTGACCAGCCAGCGTATCCACCCTGCTTGATTAGTTCCTTTGATCTTTGTCAATATAATCGCCAATATCCAATGATTCTGCCAGCGGACAGCGAAAGCCCTGATCAGACTGCGTGGATGCACAGTCTGATCAGGGCCTCCGCTGTCCGCCTACGCCCAAAGACACATATGGTAAGGCATTAAAATTCATCAATTATAAATAGTTAAAGCTTAGCATACTGGGTAAAAATTTCAGCAGACGACATTTTGATTTGTTTTTTTCTTTTTTTCACCAGAAAAATAGGTTTTGACATTCATGCAAATTGTCTTCTTATCAGACAATTTGCATGAAATGTTAAAGCCTATTTTCTGGGGAAGAAAATAAGAAAAATATCGCCAGTTTATCGTCTGCTGAATTAGCCCAGAGAGTAACAAAGGTTAAATAAATTGCTCAGTCATACAACACATTCCAGAGATATAAGCCGGTTGTCCGGAGATAGAATAAAAAAGGATTACGATGGAATCAAGATATGACTAGAAGTTAAGCCATAAGTTGTATTCTACTGTTAAAATATGCCATTAACTAAAGTACCCAGACCAAACTTAGCAAGTAGCACATCACGAGCTCTTGACTTAGTCCGGGCTATGTGAAAAGGTGTTATTGCGAAATATGCGTCTAAAGAAGCCCAGGCTTGGGTGTTTGTTGTAGAATGAGTCTTAAGTCACGGTTGTAGTCTGGTAAGGGGCAACCAAATGGTTTGCAAACAAAATGCTAACAAGTTCGCGTCCGTTTGTTTGTGATAAATTCAAATAATATTTATTGGTTAACTTTTACCACTCCCTGAGCTAATTCAGCAGTCGACAAATTGATGATTTTTTTTTTCTTAATTTTTCCCAGAAACAAGCTCTGGTATTTCATGCAAATTATCTCTAAAAGAAAATAAGAAAGAAAAAAAAAAAAAAAAAAAAAAACACTTCGTTATGTCGACTGCTGACGAATTTACCAAAAGTGCTAAGCGTCAAATGTGGCTCAATGGTTGAAACAGGTTTGCATTATTCAAACTGCTCCGCCCTATAAGTGCGATTCGTCGCATTGCATGTGCGCGCACATGTGCGCGCGCATACGCGCGCGCGCGTTTGTGTGTGTGTAGTAAGCGGGAAAGGTGTCGACTCACTGATCTGAGCCTTGTTATCGTGCGTGCATGCGCACGCTTGCGTGCGTGTTTTCACATTAAAATAATATTCAGCAAGCAGCAAGGGTCAAAGAACTTGGCAGAAATTATGTCTTTGTTCTTGCATAGCGAGGAAGCCTCCTTTGGACGTACACGACATTCGTATAAACAGTCAGACAACTGTTCTATAGTTAGACAGAAAAATCCATAAATCATTTTCAGACATTCAAGGAACACCAGAACTCCCAAAAAGAATTATTTACCTTAGAGAATATGAGCCCTTTGCGCATGTTCTTGCACGAAATACTCTTATCTTAGAAAACGCGATCACCACAAAAACGTAATAACTAGCTGCTCGACACCCGTGCTTATTTAACAAGACTCAAATTGGACCCAACATTAATCTCATTATATCAGAAACAATTCTCAAATTAACATTCTTGTTCCGAGGCTCAGCACACATTAAATGTTAAAGCTGAGTTTAGTACGTGCTCTTTATATGCAAATCTTGGCTAAATCGGCTAGATTCCATAATGTAAAAGGAGAATTCGAGAGTCTAAATGAGATCTCGTCCCGTTGGCTACTACAAGAATGACTTACCATCAAAAAATAATTACAGCCAATTTTACTTCGCTTTTCAGGCTTACCTCATCATTTTTTTTTTTTTTTTTTTTTTGATTGATTGTGTTGGGGGTTAACGACACGTCAACCCTTGTGGGTCATTTTGTGTCGTCTCCCAGAGGAAGGGACAAAAGAGATAGTAGAGGAGATGAAAGAGAGGGACGGGGAAGAAAGAGGAACAATACTATAAATTGCGCTTAGCAGTACCAAATATTCCAATTTAAAAGTTAAATTGTCAAAATTAATGTATATCCCATAACATTTGATAAAGTGCTGCAATTTTAATCTTTAAGAATACATGTATCTACATAAGTGTGGCGTTACCAAAATAGTGCATGTGAATGGAGAACACCTGTATATGCAGGTTTTCCAATAAATACCAGTCTATTCTATTCAGTGCTCCAGGGCATAGACAATATATTTTTTTTGTTTTCAGAATATTGCATTCTTCTAACCACTGACGATTACGTCGTTGTATTTTTTTCTGCAAAGCTTGTGCCTTTCATGCCCGTTTCATTTAGTTTTATACAAGTACCATTATTTCTGTACATTTTCTATGCGCGCCATTCGATATTTATACCCCTGAGATAACCTGATTTTTGCGATGACGTCATATCCACCTTTTCCAATAAGGGCTGTAAATATTGACTGATTAAAATGTGCGATGAAATTCGAGCAAGCGGGCAGATATCACTGATATCGGTATTGCACGCTTACACGGATGCCTTCGACTGTTACCGTTACATAACCTTGCTTCTGATCATCACGAAAACACGCCTATATAATTTTGACTCCCTTAAACCCCACTTTTATATAATAAAACTGGGGTTTACAGGGGTATACATTATTTTTCTTATTTCTGCTCAAAAACATAGATTGTGGGTACTCGTTAGAATCGCCTCGTCGATAACATGAAAAATATCAGAATTTTTTATCTGAAAATTTTCATTTTTTGGTGGTAAAATTTTCATTATATTTGAATAGGCATGTTTTCGTAATGTGAGACGTCTTAGGGCAATGACGTCGCGCCAAAATTTGTCACACATTTATGCAGGCTTTGAATTTTAGCTCATAAAATGCCTATTTTGAGACTACAAATAGCTAAAAATGGCCCAAAATATCCATAGCTATATAATAAAATATTGGTGAATCATATGCTGCCATCGTTGGGATAAATCAAAAGGGCGTCCTTTGATATCTAAACGCGGGACAATATCCACCAATATCAATACAATAACCATATGAGCCTCTCCATGCCAAAATATGCCTTCGGGGCATGCGCGGATAGCGTAGGCCAAGATCAGACAGCGCGGCCAGCCTCATTGGATACTATAGAATGCATCAATGGAGAGCAAATGCCCGGATGATACTTTGCACATGCGCAGGATGATGTGAATCCGTACATTTTGACCATGTTCAAGGTTATTTATTTATTTATTTATTTATTTTTTTTTGCAAGGCACAGTATCGTCGTCTAAGCAGCAGTTACTATCAAAGCCGCGAAAAGCATTGTCCATTGTTTACAAGATCCGTTGCTATTCCGAATCGTATTGTCAGATGAAGACCCGTAACGAATTGGTCGGCGTGACATTAATTTACCCATTTATGCTGAGAGGACTTTTCTACTATAACTCTTTGGGCCAGTCTATTTCTAATCGAAGGGGTTCTGGTTAGTTTTTATTATTATTACCATGTTTTACAAAAAAAATCCTGTATTTAATGCAAACATCGTGGACCCTAAACAGACGCCGCAGAATGCGGCGTCTGAT
The DNA here is from genome assembly GCA_964016985.1 of Anodontia alba. Classification (NCBI taxonomy): domain Eukaryota; kingdom Metazoa; phylum Mollusca; class Bivalvia; order Lucinida; family Lucinidae; genus Anodontia; species Anodontia alba. The sequence goes on from OZ024821.1 coordinate 131,401,485, forward strand.
CTGGGACTACACTGTTTGCCAATGTCTGTTTTGTGGAACGCAATGCATAAATGGGTTAAAGAAATATGAGAACAGATAACCAATATACATGTATCAAAGAAGTGCCTACAAAATCTTAGTACGTCCTGTTCTGGAGTACCCAACCACTGTATATAGTCCCCACTCCCTCATCACCTGATATTGACGCTTGGCATCCTGGGTAAAAAAAAAAAAAAAATAGCAGACATTTTTTCCTCATTGTTCCCAGAAAATAGGCTTTGACAAGGCAAATAGGAGACAAGTTGCATGAAATGTCAAAGCCTAATTTCTGGAAAAAAAAAATTAATAAATAAAAACACCATCAGTTTGTTGTCTGGTGAATTTGCCTAGAGAATGGTAAAGGTTATAAATTAGAAATGGTTCAAAGGAGAGCGGAGAGCGACACCTACACCGAACGATTCCTACACGTTTGTCAATGCCACTAGTAGTTACTTTGCAGTAAAAACAGGCTATGGCTACTCATTAGAAGCACCTTAGGGAAGAGCTTCTAATAAGTACCCATCACGTTTTTTGTGAGGCACTTCTAATGAGTACCCTTAAGATCTGTTTTTATGGGAAAGCGGAGGAAATTATCCCAGAATTATAACAGAATATTCCTCCTTAACAAGTGAAGTCCTCTGATCTCTGCCATCAGTGCCTAATTTGGTGTGGTGTTTTTTTTTTTGTTGTTTTTTTTTTTTTTTTTGCCCTTCAACCATATTTCAGTTATATCAGGATATCCTTGTGTATGTTTTCATGTAGTTGTTCATGGACTATCCAGCCAAATGTACATTACGAAAACACGCCTATTCAACTATATTGGAAATTTTACCACCAAAAAATGAAAAATTTTCAGAAAAAAATTTCTGATATTTTTCATATTTCTGCTTAAAACATAGATTGTGGGTACTCGTTAGAACCGCCTCGATGAGGCGGTTCTAACGAGTACCCACAATCTATGTTTTGAGCAGAAATAAGAAAAATAATGTATACCCCTGTAAACCCCAGTTTTACTATATAAAAGTGGGGTTTAAGGGGGTCAAAATTATATAGGTATGTTTTCGTGATGAAACTATTGTTCATCTCTCTAAATACTGTCATATGGACCGCGACGTGCAAAAAAATGTGTCTTTGGTGATCAGGCCCGAGGTTATAAAACGTTTTTCATGCTCAACTAAGCTATAAAAATTTTCATGCTAATAAATCTCAAATTACTAATAATGCCAAATTCTTTCTTGCTAAACATAGCTTAGCATGAAAATTTTTCTGCTAATAAATATGAAAATGCCAACTATTGTTGGCATTTTCATATCTATTAGCAGAGAAAATTTCATGCTCAGCTGAGTTGAGCATGAAAAAAACGTTTTCTAACCTTGGGCCCAGGGCCTTGGCTGTCCGCTGCCAGAATCATTGGATACTATAGAATGTATCAACAGAAAGCAAAGGCCCGGATGAGACCTTCTGCAGGATGATGTGACGGCACATTTTGCCTATACTCTAAGGCACCTTCCGCTTGACGCAGCCTATATCCTCCTTAAGCTCAACCCAAGGCATGTTGAATCAAGTCTTCTTGTACTAATGGTCTAGGCCCAGTTGTTCAAAACTATTGATGTCGTTAATTAATGTATCATTAAAACTTTGATCATTAAATATAGCATATAGGTTAATATTTTTGCTGAAAAAAATGTGAGTAGCTTTTGCATTCACATTTTTTCAGCAAAAACACATGTGGATTAGATACTGTACTTAAAGGAATGAATACACTTTCAAGAAAAGTAAATCTTTCAAAATCGTTTTTTTTTTTTTTGCCTTCCTTCTGAAAAAGTGTTTACTCTACAAAACTATTCTTTCCTTTTAGAGTGGAATCCCTTTTCAGAAGGGCGTTGGTGTGCAGAAAGCAAATAGGAAATCACAAAAATTGTTTTGCCTGGGAGCAAAATCTTTCCTTTTGGAGCAGATCCCTTTACAGAAGGGCCTTGGTGTGCAGGATAGCCAACAGGAAGTCATAAGTGGTCTCACCTGTGAGGAAACTGTTTCCTTTCCAGATTTTTGTTTGTTTTAAAAACCTAACCCATATCCTAGACATTCCCCTGAAAACCCCTAACCCCTTTCCAGACATCGTATTTAAACAAACACTCACCCTTCCCCACCCCCACCTCGCCCTTCCCCAGAGTGACTATAAAAGTAGGACCCTGTCTATTCAAAAAAAAAAAAAAAAATATAATAATAATAATAATAAATAAATAAATAAATAAATAAATAAATAAATAAAACCTGAAATGATAATACCCTGCCATTATCGTCTTGGACAGATAAGTCTGTCAAAAATTGACAAAATTTGCCCATGAGCAATCCCTAAGCAATCTGCAAAATATCAATGCACATATCAAATTTTGGTGAAAAACCATTACGATTTACTCAAATTATTGTCCTGAAAGTAAAATATGGGTGTAATGCAGACAGATAACTCAGTCAAAAAATGACAATTTTCCCATTAGCAATCTTGGGCAGATCTCCAGAATATCAAGGCAATGCACATACCAAGTTTGGTGAAAATCCACTGCTATGTACTAAAGTTATCATCCAGAAATGAAAATATGGACATGTCATGGGCAGATAACTCTGTCAAAAATTGACGAAATTTGCCCATCAGCAATCCCAAACCAGATTTTCACAATGTCAGTGCACACACCAAGTTTAGTGAAAATCCATTGACATTTACTAAAGTTATCCTTCGGAAATGAAAATTCGGACATATCCTGGGCAGATAACTCTGTCAAGAATTGACGGAAATTGCTCATTAACAATCCCACACTAGATCTCCACAATATCAATCCCCTTCTGAAAAGTGGTCTACTTTAAAAGGAAAGACTTTGCTCCCAAGGGGAGCAATGTCTTTCTTTCAGAGTAGACCCTTTTTCAGAAGGGAGGTAAAACAAGTTGAGAGTTGCTTCCCCTGAAAGGGTAGCCATTCTCCTTAAAGTCATTCTGATAGACCATCTCAGCTTATTGCCTGGAGCCAGTTAAAACAAAATGTTCTTGCAAAATTATAAGCAGTCCACCCTGGTTGTATACAGTATCAAGACGATTTTAAATTTAGTATCCTGTTAACAGACTCATTTTTACCAAATCACTATGCTCCTTCATGACAGAGTTTTCATATCAATCAAACACTGTTGATTATTCACTACATGCAGGAGCCTAGTGTTTCAAGACTTCATCTCAAGAGACTGGCTGCTGACTTCAAATGTTAAAGAACAAAGCTAACCATGTCTGTCTTATTATTTAGCATGCAGGATATACATTTCAGCAGATGACATTTTGATATATTTTTCTTCTTTTTCCCACAAAACAGGGTAAGGCATTTCAAGCAAATTATCTCCTTAGTTTATCGCATATTTTTAACCTTTCAATATCTATAGCTATATAATAAATAATAGGTCTGGATAAATATTTTATCATTTTCAGAGGATATATAAAATACTCGTGGATGAAACATCACGAAAACATGCCTATATAATGTTGACCCCCTTAAACCCCTTTTATATAGTAAAACGGAGGTTTATAGTAAAACTGGGGTTTACAGGGGTATACATTATTGTTCTTATTTCTGCTCAAAAACATAGATTGTGGGTACTTGTTAGAACCACCTCAGCATGGTGGTTATAACGAATATCCACAATCAATGTTTTGAGCAGAAATATTAAAAAGTATCAAACTTTTTATCTGAAAACTGCCTTTTTTTGGTGGTAAAATTTTCAGTATATTTCAATAGGCATGTTTTCGTAATGAGATACTATACACAAAAAACAACAAGACTAATCTTAAATACATGCACCAAAATTTAATTATTTATCATAGCAACATTACAAATATAACAACATCAATTTCAATAATTCAGATTTGTTGACTGCTTATATTCAGATTTGTCGATTGCTTATATTCAAATTGGTTGACTGCATTTTGTTGATTGTTTATATTCAGATTTGTTGATTGCTTATTTGCTTGGTTACAACACAACCTATTTATACCACTAATGCCAGGATTGCAAAGTAAAAGCCATATTAGCTAAACAACCATGTTGTACCCAAATAAAATGTACAGATTATATAGAAAAATAGGAAGAACTGTGTTGAAGTTTATGTAGCACCTGCGTACTAAAATATGAAAATAAGCACCAGAAGAGTGAGAGTTATCATCCTTGTTTAGCTCAGTGAGATAAAACAATCAGTAAAGAGAAATTAACTGTAAAGTTTTACTGTTTGTAGACTTCATTTCGGATGGTCTCTAGGGTGAACACTAGGGTGGAGGCTAGGGTTGATACTACAGTGGATGCTAGGATGGACCTAAGTACATGGACAAATGAACAGACAGATGGACAAAAACTTGTAGGGCTAAGTCGCTCCTGCTAATGCAGGTGCAACAAAAATGTCTGTAAATGATCATTTTTCTTATATACAGTGAACCTTCATTACAACGACAGCATCTGTTCCCAAAAGACGTTGCCTTTAAAATAAATTTGCTATTCATCATGAAAACATGCCTATTCAAATATATAGAAAATTTCACATCCAAAAACTGACAATTTTCAGATAAAAAAACCCTGATATTTTTCATATTTCTGCTCAAAACATAGATTGTGGGTACTCGTTAGAACTGCCTCGGCGAGGTGGTTCTAATGAGTACCCACAATCTATGTTTTTGAGCAGAAATAAGAAAAATAATGTACATCCCTGTAAACCCCAGTTTTACTATATTAAAGTGGGGTTTAAGGGGGTCAAAATTATATAGGTATGTTTTCGTGATGTGTACAGAATACTTAATGCACAGATTGATATGTAAGGTATGTCTTGTTCTGTTCTTATTTCCTCGCAGAACACGTTTTGGATATTTGTTAGAATTGCCTCAGTGAGGCAATTCTAACAAATATCCAAAACATATGTTTCTTTAAAGCATTAAATACAATATTCTTGTATAATTTGTGACTAACTGTTACCTTTTCAGTAAAGGTTTCATGACAGTCAAATTGACATTCTAACAAATTTTGCCATTCTAATGAGTGTCCATATAAAGATGGTTGCCTGTAATCTATACATTTTTGTTTGGATACAATATTTTTGGGAGATCTAGTATAAAATTGTGTTATATCCAAAACCATGCTATTATGAACTATGTTATAAAGAGGTTCCTGTGTACGTCTGAAGACCACAGTGAAAGCTCAGTGGTAGACATCCACTTTTCAGGAGTGGGTTAAAGACTGAAACCTCTCATCATGAAAACATACCTATATAATTTTGACCCCTTAAACCCCACTTTTATATAGTAAAAACTGGGGTTAACAGGGGTATACATTTTTCTTATATCTGTTAAAAAACATACATTGTGGGTATTCGTTAGAACCACCTCATTGATGCGGTTCTAATGAGTACCCATAATCTATGTGTTGAGCAGAAATATGAAAATATCAGAATTTTTTATCTGAAAATTTTCATTTTTTGGTGGTAAAACTTTAAGTATATTTGAATATAGGCTTGTTTTCGTAATGTTTAACCTCTTTCCTTAAAGCAGGATAGCTTGTCCCACTCATATGAGGATGGTTTGGTGTTTTACATCTCTTTCAACACTATTCGAGTCATATGAAGATGATGGAGAGGTAATAATGAGAGACTGTGCAATGAAGCAACAGTCAAGAGATAAATTCTGCCCCTAACTGAATTCAAGACCAGGACCTTGTGGTCAAAAGTCAAGAGTGCTAACTGCTCACCCACACTGAAGCTTCCGACTCATTCATCTTCCTGTTCCTTAATTCAATGTCATAGTATTAAATTACCAAATAATTACCATAGCTCCAGATAAGGTCTTTTTTTTTTCAGCAGAAAAGAATTAGTATTTTTCCTATTTCTCCATGAAAACATATGATGTGGGTACTCATTAGATATGCCTCACTTCTAATGAGTCCCCATCAACATACGTTTTCATGGAGAAATAAGAATAATATTTGGCCAGGTGCTTCTAATGAAAACCCACAACACATTTTCGTGGAGAAATAAGAAAAAAATATTTAACTGATACCCCCTCTTATCTGATTGATTAAGTTGAGATTTTAAAGCCCAGTAATCCCATCAAGGTCATGTTGCGCCGGTCAGTTTACCTTACCACACTTTTCCTGGATAGGTTTAGTCCTGTAAGCGGTTAACCAGTACTTGTACACATCCTTTTGCCAGAAACTGACAACTGCCCTACTTGAATCAATGGAAGGGAGTGGATGACCGCAGAAAATATTTCGTGATTAATCTCCACGAACGAATGTTGTTTGGGGGGGATCAAACCAGTGACCTGATCACCAATCTGATGTGCATTCATCTGAGTCATAGAGGCTGGCATTTTCTGTCTTCACTTCTCTATTTGTTTACTTTATCCCAGCATTTAGTGGTACCATTTTCTCATATCTGTTTCAGCTGAATAAACAACATTAAGGGGCCAGAACAATTTTCCACCATTTCTACCAAGGGAGACAACTTTTGTATTTTCCTGTTTATTTTAGTATACATCAATCCCCTTCTGAAAAGGAGTATACTCTAAAAGGAAAGAATTTGCTCCCAAGGAGAGCAAATTCTTTCCTTTCAGATTAGACCCTTTTCCAGAAGGGAGATAAAACAATTTGACAGTTGCCTCCCCTGAAAGCATAGCCATTTCCCTTACAGTCATTCTGACACAGACTATCTCAGCATACTGCCTAAAACCAATGCAAACAACATGTTCTTGCAAAACCAATAGCATTTTATCCTGGCTGAATACAGTATCAAGACAATTTTAAATTTGAAATATTGTCAATAGACTGTCTCATTTGATCTAGCTCCCATTGTGATTTGTTGATCTGAAAAATAAATAAAATAAAATATTATATATATGGACAGGTGTACCTGAGCAAATACTGAAGACACAGATCAGATGCTGCATTTGTGATCACATTTTTAACACATTAACAGGGTCAGACCTGTTTGACTTTTGGGACAAATATATGTTCGAATATTTAGGCTCAATAAAGTAGCTGGCCAATGTACATCTACATATGTGTCCATCTGACATCACATAGATACAGTTTGCTTGGCTTTTTTTTTTTTTTTTTTTTTTTTTTTTTTTTAAATTGTGACTAATGTACTTTCGACATCACTTGGAAAGACTTTTTTGGTTGGCGTTCCATTCCAAATGTAAAAATGTATTTGTGACACTTTCGAATCAGAAACCATGTCCATTTTGTTTCTGGGCTTCTCAAATATTTACCTTAAAACTAAGCTTATGATCAAATTGGACTAAGCTACACAATATCTACAGTGAACTGATTTTTATCATTTTTTTATAATAATTTTTAATTAATGGTGTTTATCAATAATATTCTGAAAATTTCAGAAATTCTATAAGTGCAGCAGTCAAATGTTCTTGATCCAATTATAGGATAGGTACAGCAGTCAAATGATCTTGATCCAATTATAGGATAAGTATCACAGTTGTTCTTGATCCAATTATAGGATAGGTACAGCAGTCAAATGTTCTTGATCCAATTTTAGGATAAGTACAGCAGTCAAAAGATCTTGATCCAATTATAGGATAAGTAGCAGCAGTCAAATGTTCTTGATCCAATTATAAAATAGGTACAGCAGTCAAATGATCTTGATCCAATTATAAAATAGGTACAGCAGTCAAATGATCTTGATCCAATTATAAAATAGGTACAGCAGTCAAATGATCTTGATTAAATTTTGGCACCAGTAAAGATTGACAATGTTGGACACTCAAGTAACTCTAGTACGAAAAATAACTTTCCCCATGTATCAGTTCAATTAACAACAAAACACTAGAGACAGAATGCCAAACCCTGTCTTCGGCAGATTTGAACCTTGTATGCCTAAACCAGACTGCACAAATGTGTACTCTGTCAGAGCATGTGCAGTTCAACTGTTATAATCTAAACAAAGCAGAAGTATAACTAACTGTGAAGTCTAGTCTGGTCTAGATTTATACAGTTAACATATTTCCAAAAACCAGGGCTCGTTGTTCAAAACTAATGATGTCGTTAGTTGACGTATCGTTAAAACTTTGTTCATTAAATATGGCATATACATGTATGCTAATATTTTTGCTGAAAAATGTGAGTATTTGCAAAAGCTACTCACATTTTTGCAGCAAAAATACCTGTGAAGCAGACATTGTACTTACTAGAACAGATAGTATTTTGACCACTAACGAGCTTGTTAAGCTAACAATGCTTTGAACAACTGGGCCCAGATTTTTCATGCCAAGTCTCAAATACCTTTTCTGCCATGCTCTGCGCTCTATCAGGAAATTTTTCATATTTAGCCAAGGATTTCTCATACTGCTTGATTTTATCAACTATCTTCTTACTCTTCTTTTCAAGCCTTGCAATTTCTTTATCAACATCAACTAGGTCCTACAAAATACTTATCTAACTCTTACACTCTTTACATTCTATAGAAAAAATAGGTATACAATAAAATTAGTATGTTTTCCCTCTGTGGCGAAAACATACAGTCGACTCTTGTTACCTCAACTTTGCTATCTCTAATAACCACTTATTTCAAAGTGACAATCTGGTCCATATTCTAACATGGAAATCTAAGAACAGGAAGGAAATATTGCGGAAAAGAGGAGAAATTGCTCCTAAGGAGCAATTTCTCCTCTTTTCCACAATATTTTTCAATATATATATATGTCTTCCTTCAGGAGTCAAATTACATATTCATCTGCAAAATGTGGTTGTTCGAATTATTTTTTCCTCCATTCTGCAAATCTGATATGTCGAGCTATGCATTTCTTGAAGTATTTCAGAGAGTCCCTTGGACTTCCAGATAACAAGAGTCGACTGTATGTTTGTAATTTGGAGCTATATAAGAATTACAGGTGCAGTTTTGTGCAAGTAAAACTGGTTTAAGCCCCATAGTAGTGTTTCTACTGATTATTCCACGGTGCTGCAGTTCTTCTTTGTTTGTGTGTCGGTGGTTTCATATTTGGCATTTGATCTGTCATTGTTTGTTCCTCATCTATTTTTTTTTTTTTTTTTTTTTTTTTTGCCTCGGGAGGCCTGTGTTTTGTGATGATGATGAGTTCAGGTTTAACGACGCATCAACCCATGAGGGTCATTTGCGTCAAAATGGTGAACTAACATGGTTCTGTAATGAAACGATTATAATGATAAGTCATAATCCTGTGTTTTGTGACTGGCATTACCCGGCCTGGGTATTTTCACTTATAGTTTTATTTATTTATTATTATTTTTTTTTTACTATTTTTGATAGAAAAGTAATAATATATATTCTAAAACTTTGTCCATTAAACCTACAATAATACTTGTGCGGCCAGCGTAGACACAGATCAGCCTGTGCATGTGTGCAGTCTGATCAGTCTTTTATGATGGGCTGCGCCTTCCACATCCTCTAGGTTATCCAAAGAGGGATAAACGAGAACCCTTGCCATACTGGTTGGATGTACAGGCTGATCTGAGTCTTTGCTTGTTACATAGGTCTTATTGTAGGTTTTGTTATGCACTGGCTTTTTTAAGTTTAAGAAAAGATATGGAGAATTTTAGAACACTGCTTTCTTGTCAGAAATAAATTAACTTTTATCTTTCATACACCAAAACCTCTTTACAACACTCCTGCTTGGATCCAAATCAAAAACAGTGTTGTATCCAAACAAAAATGTATAGATTATATAGAAAAAGGACCATAAATGGTCATTTTTTTATATAATCTATACATTTTTGCTTGGATACAACAATTCTGAGTCTACCTTTAAACCATCTTATATCCAAAACAATCTTATAATTAACTGTTTTATGAAGAGGCTGTGGTGTACCTAGAATATTTTTTTTTCCTAGGTGCAAAAGACCTTGTGAATTGCTATTTCAATACAAAAATATGAAATGATAATACCCCACCACTATTGTGTGACAGGCAGATAACTGTCAAAAACTGACAAAATTACCCATTAGCAATCCCAAACCAGATCTCCACAATATCAATGCACATACCAACTTTAGTGAAAATCTATTGATACTTACTCAAGTTATTGTCCGGAAACAAAAATACGAATGTGTGGTTGGCAGCTGACTCTCAATAAAATCCATGAAAAAGTCACCTTAGAGTGCAAGTATTATTGAGCAAAAACAACTTTCTGTAATTAACAAAGGGCAATAACTCTGTTGAAAATGACAAAGAAAATGCAAAGTAATAATCCCAAGCAAGATATTGTCAATATCATTTCATGTATGAAATTTCATCTAAATCCTTCAATTTTTTCTAAAGATATTTAGCAGAAACCACCTTTTGCCCATAAGCTAGGGCAGCAACTCTCTGAAAAGTTAACAGATTTTGCCCATTAACAATCCCAAACCACTCACTCCTGATATACATGTGTATGCAAAATTGAATATTCAAGTTAGAGAGCAGAAACCAAGTGCTGATGGATGGACAGGCCCCACCACTTTCATATGACAGGATATAAAAAGCATATGTCGAGACCAGCCTGTGCATCAATGCAGTCCTATCCCATTTTCCTTGTAGAGCAGATCCATTTTCAAAAGGGACAAACTATATTTTACAGAGTTGTCTCCTCTGAAAGTGTTTGGATCCCCCATAATGACACGTTTTCTTTTGACATCACTGAATTTACCTTTACAGGAATTAAAATCTGCAGATTTTCACTGGTGTTATTTGTAAGGCAGTTTCCTGGCATCTCATTCATGTCTGTTACAACATTCACAGTCTTCAATTTTGTCAGAGTTTTGATGAGGGAAAGATAGGGATTCAAGCTGATGGAAGATCCTTTCACATACACTGAATAAGAAAGAGAGAGTAAAACATAAAATTTGTCATAATGGAAAGATTGAGGACACACAGATGCATAGTGGAACAGTGAAAATCCAAACCAGTCTATACATCTGCAGAGTCTGATCAGAACCAGGGCCCAGTTGCTCAAAGCATCGTTAGCTTAACGAGCTCATTAAGGGTCATTTCATTGACTCTGTCTAGCGGATTCAATACACAATATTCTGATATTTTTTTGCTGAAAAAATGTGAGTAGCTTTTGCACTGCAAAAGCTACTCACATTTTTTCAGCAAAAAATTTCAGCATATTTGCGTATCACTCGGTGTAAATTTTAACGAATCGTTAACTAACAATGTCGTTAGCTTTGAACAACTGGACCCTGGAATTTCATTTAAAGTATAACTCTAGATAAAGCATCTTTTTTTTCAATGCAAGCAATTGATATTTCTCTTATTTTCCCAAGAACACATTTCTGGTATTAATTAGCAGTGCCTATTCAACAGGCAGTGAAATGGCCTTGTCATAAAATGTGGCATCTGATCAGGGTCTACATTGTTTGCCACTCACCCAGCATTATTTTAGACGCATCAACAGTTAACAGTTTATTTTAGTCTCACTGCATTCTATGGGATAGCTTCATTTTTTGCAATCACCAGATGGGAAAGTGAACATATCCATTCCCTAGAAATTCTATTTTCGACGACACATTGATCATAATACTGAAAGTAACATGGTAGATATGGCAATTACTTATATATACTTTGGGTAGGTCTATAATTAGATCAAAAATCTGATGACTGACATTTTTTGTCCAAACCTTACATTTTGGAGTAATTCAGACAGATTTAGAATAGCGACTGATTGATTACCATACCACCTCCTAAGGAGCAGTTTTCCCTCTTTTCCACAATAGTTTCAATATATCTCTAACTTCGGGAGTCAAATTACATATTCATTTGTGAAATGTGAATGTTTAATTTATTTTTTCCTCAATTCTACAAATCTGATATGTTGAGGTACTGTTATCTCGAAGCATTTCAGAGAGTCCCTTGGACTTCGAGATAATGAGAGTCTCTTCATGAAAATGTATGTTGTGGGTACTCACTGGCATAGCTCCAGAGGACACATTTTTTAACCAAATCATATTGATAATTTTTCTTATTTTTGCACAAAATCATATGCTGTGGGTACTCATTAGAAGCACCTCGCCTCACCCAGGCACTTCTAATGACTGCCTACAACATGTTTTTGTACAGAAATAAGAAAAATATGTGGATGCTTCCACTTATCTGGAGCTGTGTACTGAAATCTTGTCAAGGTGAATCCAATGAGTAGCCACAATATATGTTTTCTTGTTTATGATGAAGCACAGGAGCTTGAAATTTGGTCAGAAATGCATGTTAAAATGGCCCAAATCGACTATCCTATAGGATAGTCGATTTGGGCCATTTTAACATCCATTTCTGACCAAATTTCATGCTCCTGTAGATGGAGAAAGAAAAAAAATATCTATAAATTTGGTGGAAAAGGAATATTAACTAGCATTATGCAGTGATTACCTTCAGTTTGCTTTCTAGGTAATCTATATTGATGTACCATGGAGTTAATGCTGCCAAATACATCTTTAACCATTTCCATTTCATCTTCAACCTCAACACTGGCGTACTCATACTGAAAAGGAATTAGCTGATTGTTTGAATGTGATCCGGTGGGGGATTGGACAATACAAGTGACTATATAGCTCAATAAAACTATATAGGTCCAGATTAAAGGGTAGTTAGAAGATCATTTTATCATATAGCAATGTGTCTGATGGGGTTGTCAAAGAGCCATTAATTAATGAGCTGTTTCTGATACAAAAAAAACATGTCTACCCTCCAGCATCAGTTCACATAAAGGTTTACCAGTATGAATTATTTGTCCTCAGTGTTTGTTGTAACTTGTTTCTTGTTTTCTGCACATTGTCTGGTAAGGCTTTATACTTATACCAGGTTTTCTGAATCGATCGTTAAAAGTTTTGATATTTTGGAATATAACAACAATTTCATATTCAAATTTTCGAAGTGGCATAATTCAGTTAAATATGAAGGTAGAGTTAGGGTTCTTGTTCTCTGCACATCATTTTATGATGCTTTATATTACTACCATGTTGTGAAAATATTTTCAATGGCTTTGAAGTTATGGAATGGACAACAATTCCATATGAAAAACTTACAAAGGGTCATAAGTCTTAAAAATGTATACCGTATTTACCATTTATCTGACAGACAGGCCTGAGCAAACAGTTTGCGGCATCTCATCTGGGTCTACACTGTTTGCCACTCATCCAGCAATTTTTAGACACAACATCGGGTAGTGAATTGTACTGGTTCAAATTTTAGAACATATATGGTAAGGAGTTGAGGTGTCTGAATACTTAGGGTAAATACGGTACTGATTTTATCTTCTTGTTCTCCACACATTTTTTATATAATCTGAATTGGAGTCTGATGAGTATCATGATCATATTATGTTAATGCACAGGCTGATCTGAGCCTACAAATCCATATACTCTGTAAGACCTGTTTACCCTTTTATTCATGGAGTACTCACATCTCTAGGCTGGGGATATTCAGAAATACAAACACTTTCTGGCCAGTTGTTTCCCCTGGCAGGCAATCTTTGGAAGAGCTCTTCAGACAAGAAGGGCATAAAAGGACACAGAGCTCTGAGAAATGTATCCACACAGTGATGAAGTACTTCCTGTGTCACAGTTATGTCTGCAACCGTGTCAGACTGAAATACAGGCTTGACAGATTCCTGTAAATGGTAAGTAATCCATTATATAAGGTTTGACTTAAATTCTTAAAGCAGTAAGCAAATTTGTGGAAGCTGACATTCTAAAATTGATTTTTTTTTTTTTTTTTTCAGAGAAAATAGGGCTTGACACCTTATTTTTTCTGAAAAAAAAAACCCCAAAAAGTTGTATGCTGTAGTTGTGATTAATTCTTAAACTTTACCACACTCAGGGCTAATTCAGCAGATAAAGAATTGATGATTTTTTTCTTATTTGTCCCAGAAAACAGAATCATGCCAATCGACTCCCCGTTGTCTTAGAAAAAATAAGAAAAATATTTCAAAATGTCATCTGCTGAAAATTTCACCCAAGTGCTAAGGGTTAAAAGGTTAATACTGAATATGACCTGCAAGAAGCAAAATTATACATCTACTTTTTCACATATGTAAACAGTGTAGATCCAGACCACACTCTGAACCACAGAAGGTGACCATTGTACCATTTCATACCAATATTTTAACCCATTGTAGTCGGGAGACCCCTAAAAGGGTAATTGGCAAACACTGCAGACCCAGATCAGACGCCGCAAAATGCGGCATCTGATCTGGGTCTGCACAATTTGCAAATAGTTTACCCATTTTTCTCTAGGAATGTCTAAGTTTCATAGCCTGACCTACCTAAAATTGAAATTGGACTCTTCCAATATATAGTGTAGTTGAATTCATTCAGTTTACAATGGGTTAAAAGGTCAGATACAGTGCAGTCTGTGCCTATACTCTCTGTATACGCAGCAAAGCAGCTTGTTTGCACTGTTAACTGCTCAACATTGACCTCCTAAATTTAATAAGCAGACACCATTTTGAAACATTTTCCTTATTTTCACAGAAAACAAGGTTTGATTTTTCATTCAAATTGTCTTTTGTGTCAATAAATTCTGTCCATAAACCACGAAAGACCAGATCAGATTGTTCAGATGTGCAAACTGACCTTTGTCTTTCTTGTTCACATATAAAATAAGACCAACTTTCTTACATTGATTTTATTTGGGATTAACACAGCTTTCAATAAAATTTCAATCATACTCTGACAGTGTCTTGTGTGGTAGGGAGCTCATTGATATTTGAAGTGCTGTCTCACTTAAATATCATGTCCCAGACACATGACATGATATTTAACCCAGTCCAATTATACTAACACTAAGCTGACCAGTCTAATCTCTATTGTCTTACTGCTGAGCATCAAGCAAATAAGCAGCTAGTACCATTTTGGCCAGGGATCAAACCCACAACCTCCCTAATGGAAGTGGACATTATACCAACTAAGCCACTGTGCCAGTATTACTCATGGTACAGCTCAATTTTATTATAGGAATGAATTTTATTTTTGTGCATTTTATCAATGTGTAAACTCTGGTGAAACACTCACAAACTGAATAAAGCCCAGTTTGTGAATGATTAGCTGGAATTTACATGATGTGTAAACTCAGATGAATCACTCACAAACTGAATAAAGCCCAAAGGGCTTTATGTTAAGTTTGTGAGTGATTTGCCGGAATTTACAAATCGATAAAATCCACAAAACTA
Organism: Anodontia alba; assembly: GCA_964016985.1. NCBI lineage: Eukaryota > Metazoa > Mollusca > Bivalvia > Lucinida > Lucinidae > Anodontia > Anodontia alba. The sequence continues at coordinate 131,416,707 of OZ024821.1, forward strand.
ATAATTCACTCCCTGTAATTCCAACTTTGTCATCAAAATGTTACAAATGTTGCCAAAAATGTCAACCTTATGAGATGGTGGAAAGGAAAATAGATCTGATGGGTTCCTGCTCTGGATTTAGTTGAAGTGTAAAACTTTTCATTCAACCAATCAAATTGTGTGAAATGTGTATAAGGGTGAGGAGTTGGAATTATTTTACCTCGATTACCCTAAATACCCAGGCACTCATTATCATACTTATCCTAATATTTGAACAATTCCGTTTGACTGGTGATGTGTTCAGAAAATACTAGCAGAGTGGCAAACAGTGCAGACCCTGATCAAACTGCTCCTTTGGAGCAGTCTGATCAAGGTCTACACTGTTTGCTCAGGCTATTCTGTCTGAATATTTAGGATAAATAAAGGAATAAAAAGGACAGATACTTACAAGATAAATATCACAGAAATCTTGAAACCAGAAATTATACAAGCTTTGTGTTACAAAATGTAGATCATATGACTGGAAGTGCTGATCACATGACTGAACCATGTGACTCAATCTACTCAAAATCCAGTGATTTACAAGTCCAGTTACTCTCACGGCCTGAAACAAAAAGAAGAGCATACTCACAACTCTAGATAAGAGGGGATATCCACAAAATATTTTCCTTATTTCTCCACAAAAATATATGCTGTGGGTACTCATTAGAAGTGCCTCAGTGAGACACTTCTAATGAGTACCACAGCATATGTTTTCGTGGAGAAATAAGAAAAATATCAGAACTTTTCAGTTGTAATAAAAGCACCGCAAGCATAATACCCCGCCATAGCAATTATTTGTTTATGTATTAAAGTTATCGTTGCGAAAATGTCTGGAAAAAAATGACGGAGGGACAGATAACAATCCTAAACCAGATCTTGATAATATCAATGGACAGATAACAATCCTAAACCAGATCTTGATAATATCAATGCATATAGCAAGTTTGGTTAAAAGGCCTTGTTATTTACTCGTTATCATCCAGAAATAAAAGTATGGGCGTGTCTTGGGCAGATAACTCCATAAAAAACTGACGAAATTTGCCCATTAGCAATTCCAAACCAGATCTCCTTAATGTCAATATATATAGCAAGTTTGGTTAAAATCCCTTGTTATTTACTAAAGTTATCGTCCGGAAACGAAAATATGGGAGTGTCTCGGGCAGATAACTCCGTAAACATTTGACCAAATTTGCCCATTAGCAATCCCAAGTCAGATCTCCTTAATGTCAACGCATATAGCACGTTTAATGAAAATCCCTTGTTATTTACTCAAGTTATAGTCCGGAAACAAAAATATGGGCGTGTCTCGGGCAGATTCCGTAAAAATTTGACAAAATTTGCCCATTAGCAATCCCAAACCAGATCTCCATAATATCAATGCACATACCAAGTTTGGTGAAAATCCACTGATGTTTACTCAAGTTATCATCCGGAAACGAAAAGCGGGCGGACGGACGAACTGACAACAGACGGACGGACAGACACATCAACGTCCAACGTGAAACCATAATATCCTGCCACTATTGTGTGGTGGGGTATAAAAAGCACCTTATCCGCAGCTATGCACACTATAATTGCTTCAAAATATTTTCACCCCTCCTCATCCTAACATCTAAACATCTACATGTATTTTACTTCCTGGTGATGGATCTAAAATGTGCTGGCTGAATGGTAAACAATACAGATTCTGACAAACAAGCAATTTGATCTGAGTTTACAAGACCCATTCAGGCAAGTCTGTGGAATTATTTAAAGCAAATATAGTCCATTAAACTGACTAAAAAGAATTCCATGGAAGGCCTTATTGAGGCCTGTCAAGCTTGTAGTTGCACAGTTTCATAATTCAGATAAATATTTTAACTGGCATAAAAAATGACAAAGTCATTACATCATGAATGGTGATCGGGCATAGAATGATACAGCACTGTTTAAGTCCATGTTAAGAAAGAAGTATATGCCAAGTTTGATGATCATAAATCACATACATGTAGTTACCGGTAACGCTTAGCACTCTGGGTAAAATTTTCAGCAGACAGTATTTTGAAATATTTTCTTATTTTTCCCAGAAAACAGGTTTTGACATTTCATGCAAACTGTCTCTGAAGGAGACAATTTGCATGAAATGTCAAATCTCTGTTTTGGGGGGAAAAGTAGAAAAATATCATCATGGTCTGCTGAATTAGCTAAGAGAGTGGTAAAAGGTTAATCAAATTGAGAGGTGCATAAACACTAGGACTGATATAAAAAAATGATAAAAATATCAGACCATAAACTATGGACCAAGGTTATAAACTTATATCGTATGGGGTCCATGTTAGGAAACTTCACTTAGGAGGAATCTTGCAACAATTTTCTTTGAGTGGATTTCTAAAAAAAAAAACTGTTTTACTCATATTTTCAAGGTAAAATTGACAGGTTTGGAATTATAAGAAAGGGATTTTCTTTTCATGTATTTTATCAGTGTGTAAATGCCAATGAATTACTAACAAACTTTGGGCTTTATTCAATTTGTGAGTGATTCACTGGCATTAACATATTGATAAAATCCACAAAAATAGTTATTCCTATAAAATTATGCCTATCTTTTCCCACCACATACATTCTACTGATTCAAACTGCCCCATTTGCATTATATGAAGGTCTTCAAATCATATAAAACCATTAATGCCCAGTGGGCTTTTCTATCTCACTCTTTGCACAGGTCTATTTCCAGTTCAAGGGCTGCTGATCTACCTTTTGTTCTTACTATTTCTTTTTACAGAAATTATGTGTAAAGCAAATAGCGCAGCCCCTATTCAGCCATCACATTTACAACATCTGATATGTTTGCCCTTTTCTGGGATGCTGTCATATTAACAAACAGACATAATCTTTTTTTGTTGTAAGGCAACTTGGCTATAGATATAATGTAAGCAATATATCTCTATAAATGTTTGCTTATTTCTCAATGAGAACACATTTGGTGTTCACTGGAATCATCCCATTGGGCCAATGCCAACAAGTACAAACAATAACTGTTTTTTGTGGAGAAATAAGAAATATATTCATACTTTTGGTTGAAAAAAGTATCTTGCCTACAGATATATGAAAAATAAATCAATCAAATATATTCTGATGATTTTTCAGTACACAGTCAAGAAAAAATGTATCATTTGAACAAGTACAAGGTACCTACAAGTATTTTTTTCATTGAAAAGAATTTTCTTTTTGCTTGCCACATAAAATGGCAAATCAGATCAAAGCAGGAACAAGATAAATGGATATACAGTTGACTCTCATTATCTCGAACTCGCTTATCTCGAATAACTGCCTATCTCGAAGTGAAAATCTCGTCCCTGCCTAAACATGAAAATCTAACAACAAGTAAAAAATATTGTCGAAAAGAGGAGAAATTGCTTCTAAGGAGCAATTTCTCCTCTTTTCCACAATATTTTTGATATATCTCTAACGTCAAAAGTCCAGTTACATATAAATATGTTAAATGTGGTTGTTCGAATTATTTTTTCCTAAATTCTGAAAATCTGATATGTCGAGGTACGGATATCTCGAAGTGTTTCAGAGAGTCCCTTGGAATTCGAGTTAACGAGAGTCGACTGTATCTCAGAATAAGCACTCTAAGCTGAAAGCTTTTGCTTCCCTTTTCTAAGGCAGAAAATTAGCAAAGAGGGATTTGCTTCCCTTGCACAAGAATTCCTTCTCAAAGATGGACTACATTTACAGGAAAGAATTTGCTCCCAGATGCTTAAAGAGTAAGCCCCCTTTGAGAAGGGCTGCAAACATGTTCAGGTCATAGTGATATCCCTTGCTGGTGTACCCAATCACTTTAAAACAGCAAAGGCCTTCACCAGTTTGCACATACAGGCAAGCTAGTCTGGATCTTCATAAATCTGTAAATGCCAAAATGAAACAAGCCCCAACATGAGAAAATGTACTTTCTGACACATAGCTACAGATAAGAGGGGGTATCCACATAATATTTTTCTTATTTCTCGACGAAAACATATGTTGTGGGTACTCATTAGAAGCGTCTCGTTGAGGCGCTTCTAATGAGTACCACAACATATGTTTTTGTTGAGAAATAAGAAAGATATCGGCATTTTTCGGATGAAAAAAGCGCCTTATCTGTTGCTATGTGACATGTGCGCCCAACAAAGACTCACATCAACATACGTAATCAGAGTCTTCCCTGTCCGCACGAAGAAACTTTGCACTCTTGGCTATCCAAATTGCACCAAGTGAAGATTCTGATTAGACCTCACAAATGCTCAGTCTGATCTGAATCTTTGCTGTGAGCACATGTCTGAAGGTACGTTTTTTGACACTACAGCTCAAATTCTTTTCTAAGTTGAACCTCGCTCTTTTTGAATTTCCACTTACCTTAAATTGATCACTTGGCATAAAATTATTAGCCAGCTTATTGTTGACAAAACTAAATCCCTGCCATATTTTATTACAGAAGTGTCTGTAACTCTGCACATGTGTTATATTCATGTTGATCTCTGGAGCTAGTGAAAGAAAATATGCCAATCATTTACCTTTACAACTCTCTGGGCATATTCAGCAGATGACAAACTAATAATATTTTTCTTTATTTTCCCAAGAAAATAGGCTTTGACAATTCATTCAAATTGTCTCCAGTGGAGAAATTGTCTCAAAAAAAAATTTAAAAAAATATTTCAAAATGTCATCTGCTGAATTTTTTACCCAGAGTGCAAAGTGTTAAATTTGCATTTAAAATGAATGGATACATTTAAAGGGACACTATCACTGTCAAAATTGTTTTTGCCTCACGACAGAAAGTGGTCTACTCTAAAAGAAAAGAATTTGCTCCCTAAATTCTTTTCATTTTAGAGTAGACATCTTTCAGAGGGCAGCTTAGCATGCAGGAACACAAACAGAAAGTCACAAAAGTTGTCTCCCTTGTAAAAACTGGAAAAATGTGTGGTCAGTCCCTTTACATAAAGTGTAGTCAGTCCCTTTACACAAAGTGTAGTCAGTCCCTTTAAAAATATCAATATACAGGAAACATGTTGCAGGAAAGAAAATAACTGAGATGTGTCATATAAAAGGTATCTTCAAAGCATATAGGTGTCCAGATCAGCCTGGGCACCCATGCAATCTGTTCACTCTTCACTGTCCACTTTAAGGCTTACAGCTACTTCTTTAGTGTATTCTTTGTTTCCAAATACAACCTTTTATATTTTTATTTTACTTCAATGCAGCTGGTGTTAAGTGTGGCAGCTGTAAAACATTTCGGTATACTTCACAATAGTGCAGATTACATTTTGTTTCCTTTGGGATCATTGAACCCATTCTGGTTATTTGGAAAATCAAATACCGCTTAAGCCAGTGCAAGGGGGTATATGCAGCCTTGCAATCTACATTGCTGTATCAATCTACATTGCTGTGTATGAAGAGACTTAATAAAACCGAGTCTCCAGTTTTCATTCTTGGTTCTGGAGAAGAAGATTTTTAAGTGTCTTTACCATATATGGGCATGGTGGCCATCTTGTTCAATGGCACAGAACCATTCAAACAAATTGTCAATACCCTTTCGACAGAAGGCCCCATGTGAAATCTTGTGAAAATTGCTCAAGCAGTTTAAGAGAAGAAATTTAAAAATTTGCACAATTTAATACATGTATATAGCCCAGTGGCAAGGGCAGATAACCCCCATAGGACAAAATTTTGACTGTAACTAAACAAATTTAATAGTTTAATCATACATTGTAAGTTTCAGGCATTAGTCTTCATTACAAATGTATGGGGATGCAAAGTTGACCTTGCTGTTAAAAAAGATCAAAGGTCAACCTACGATCATTGTTTTAACAACTTGGTAGACCTTGAGTCCCCAATGCTATGTACCAAGATTCAGCCTTAAAGCTTTCTCCGCTCTGGAAAAGAAGATCTTTAAGTGTTTTCACCACATGTGGGCATGGAGGCCAGCTTCATAACAAACTGTGACCATTTGAGCAAATTTTCAGTCCCCCATTAACAGAAGGCTCCACGTGAAATTTGAAGAAAATTGGCCCTGGGGTGTCAGAGAAGTCATTCAAAGGTTAACTGACGACAGACGGCAAGTGATCACAATAGCTCATCCTGAGTCTTTGGCTCAGGTGAGCTAAAAATGGATACCCCTCTTATCTTGAGCTGTGCTGTATCTGATCAAAGAGAATTATATTACTTACACTTAAAATCATAGGAACAGAGAGCAAATCTGAGAGCATCAGTCCCACATTCTGGAATACCATCTGGGAAATCTTTTTTCTGTCCTGCCTTTGCCTTCTCTACTTCAACTTTGATTAGAGGGCTGTTTTCCACCTGCTTGTGTAAATCCTGTAACAGTATGCACATTCAAGCCAATAATGCACACACTTGCCGTTCATTTAGTGTAAATCACAATAAGAATGCACACACTATCCTTCCATTTAGTACAAATCACATAAAAGAATACACACACTAGCCATTCATTTAGTGCAAATCACATAAAACCATGTACACACTAGCCATTAATTTATTGTAAATCATATAAAAGAATACGCACACTAGCCATTCATTTAATGCAAATCACATAAATGAATGCACATACTAACCATTTATTAAATGTAAACCCACATAGAAAATGCATACACTAGCCATTTATTTAGTGTAAATCATATAAAAGAATGCACACACTAGCCATTCGTTTAATGTAAATCACATAAGAGAATGCACACACTAGTCATTTTCAGAAGGATTTGGTGTAAATCACATAAAAGAATGCACACACTAGCCATTTATTTGGTGTAATTCATGTAAAAGAATGCACACACTAGTCATTTATTTAGTGTGAATCACATAAAATAATGCACACACTAGCCATTCATTTAGTGTAAATTAATTAAAAGAATGCACACACAATAGCCAATCATTTAGTGTAAATTACACATAAAAATGTACACACTACCCATTCATTTTGATGATCATTACAAAAAGAAGGCACACACTAGCCATTCATTTAGTGTAAATCACAAAAAAGAATACACACACTAGCCATTCATTTAGTGTAAATCATATAAAAGAATGCACCCACTACCCATTCATTTGGTTTACACCATTTAAAAGTATGCACCCACTAGCCAATGACTGTGCAAGATTAAACAAAAAGTGTCTTCAGGCATATACAAACTGTGATAAGAGGGCTTCTTTTAAGGGGAATTCATATACTCTGAGATGAGAGGTCACTCTGTCAAAATTATTTTTGCCTCCCTTCTGAAAAGGGATCTACTCTAAATAGGAATATTTTTCTCCCTCTTCTTTTCTTTTCAGAAAGGTTTGGTTTGCAGGAAGCAAACAGGAAGTCACAAAAGTTGCCTCCCCATTTATGGTCATTTTTCTATATAATATATTCATTTTTGTTTGGAAACAGCATGATTATTTAGCTAACATGGTGTTTGCTTTGGATCCCAGCAATGGTGTGTACATTTTTGTTTGGATACAACACAGTTGTTAAGCTAAGACAGTGTTTGCTAAGGATCCCAGCAATAACATGGGCTATGGCGATGACAATGATAAGGATAATGACAATATTGATTTGGTGTTCTACACCTCTTTCAACATTATTTCAGTCATATCGAGATGATGGAAAGATGATAATGAAAGGCTCTGTGCAATAAAGTGTTATACTGTCATGAGCTGAATTCTGCGTTCAGCAGGATTCAAACCCGGTACCTCATGATCCAAAGTCAAAAGCACTAAGCACTCAGCCACACCGATGCTTCACATGTCTGTGAAGTTATTTCACCTTTGTCTAGAACACTGTACAACTCAGCAGTCAGCACAAGAATAAAATTCTAATTCCTGTGATAATTTCTTATACATTTTATATACTTCTAATAAAATTAGGATTCAAGTGTCATTATATGGTATCATATTGCATATGTTATTGTGGCAAATCACAATTTACTTCTTGGCAGCTTTCAGGTCGAGACAAGAAGTGACACTTGGGGACAGACAGAGGAACCAAGAGCACATGGGTGATCCATGAAATCAAGGACATAAAAACGTATGTACATAACATGTTTGAGGCTGCCTGCATGTGTTTCAGGTGCCTAATAGCACTAAAAGTATGTGCAATGAAACAAACAATACCAAATTTATATATGACTTCATATGTTTTCAAGTTACTGCATTTGACACCATAGGGACCCTTTTTCCTTGATGAGTCACATATTTATTTATCATGTCTTCAATGTGAATTTCAGGGGAATTCCCAGTTACTAACCTGTAATGATATTCCATATACAACATCCATGGGGTCAATCACATTACCCAATGATTTACTCATCTTTCTTCCCTGGGCATCCCTCAGAGTCCCATGTAATAATACCTATACACAAATGAGTCACAACATCAGAAAATGTACTTTCAGACATGCGCCCAGCAAAGATTCTGATCATGCGCAGTCTGATCAGAATTGTTACTGGGTGTTTTTTGCAAAGCTAAGGATGCAATTTTTCTTCTCACTCAGTCTGATCTGGGTCTTTGTTTGTTTGTGTTGAGGTTTTACGGCCCAGTCAACCCAATGGGGTCATGTCGAGCGCGGTCAGTTTACCTAACCACACGTTACTGTGCAGACTTAGTCCTCTAAGCGGTTAACTAGTACTCTGCACATTCTTTCGCCAGAAACTTGTTTTTGGCATATGCCCAAAGACACATTTTCACATGGTGCAGCCCATATAAAGAAACTGATACAAAGTATATATGTAAATTCAGTTATATTCTTAGAAACATATGTCCACTTGTTTACATAAAGAATTAAGAAAAAAGTGGGATTTTACAGACAAGTTAATAATAATAAATGGAATAGAAAACATTTTTATTATTAGAAAATGAGTTAAAATTTCAGAATATAGCCTGTCTAACATGAGAAAGGTTGCTGATGAATAATTTAAGAAACGTTTCCATAAAATATATTGAGTTTCTTTCGTCAGATTAAAACAGAATGTACCTAGTGTTTTAAGAAAAACTAAGCTCAGTTTAATAAAGAAAATGGCATTTAGCACAAAAAAAAAAAAAGAAGAGAAGCAAAGAACAAAAATAACTGCTGTCCACTTACTTTTGAAAATGGTAGTTTTCCTGTTAATTTCTTTCCCATCATGACCATCCGGGCCACCCAGAAGAACAATATATCATGTCCTGTTTCCATCAAACTACACGGGTAGTAAAGATCCATAGTCTACAAATATTGAGGATGGAATGTAACCAATCCAAAAAAGTAACTTTGCAAAATGTGTAGACCCAGATGAGATGCCAAAGAATGTGGTACCTGATCTGGATCTGCGTTAATGCCACATTATGAAAACATGCATATTCAAATATACTGAAAATTTCCCCACCAAAAACCGAAAGTTTTCAGATAAAATTCTAATACTTTTCATATTTCTGCTCAAAACATAGATTGTGGGTACTCCTTAGAACTGCCTCAGTGAGGCGGTTCTAACAAGTACCCATAATCTATGTTTTTGGGCAGAAATAAGAAAAATAATGTATACCCCTGTAAGCCCCAGTTTTACTGTATAGAAGTGGGGTTTAATGGGGTCAACATTGTATAGGTATGTTTTCGTGATGTCATCAGTGACTAACTCCTTACCATACCTGTCCTAAAGTTTGAACAAATCCATTTTTACTACCTATTGGTGTGCCTTAACACATTGTAGGCTGAATGAACTCCCCCACACTTTATATTAGAAGATTCTAATTTTGATTTTAGGTATGTCAGGCTATGTGATTTAGATATTCCTGGAGAAAAATGGTTGAACAATTTGCAAACAGTGGAGATCCTGATCAGATGCCGCATTTTGTGGCATCTGATCTGGGTCTGCACTGTTTGCCAATTACCCTTTTAGGGGTCTCCAGTTGACAATGGGCTAAAACTGCTGGATGAGTGGCAAACCACATAGACCCTAATCAGATGCTGCATTTGCAGCATCTGATCTGGATCTACTCTGTTTGATTAGACCTACCTGTCCAATTACTCAGAGTAAATACAATATACATTCAAACCATCATTGTCATAGGTTCACTGTATTTGTTATGTCTGAGCATAAACATTACAATCGTTTGTGGTGCTTGCTCCTTTTTGTAATCATACATGGCTGATGCAGGGCTGTGGCAATACCATGTTGAGTTGTCCAACTTGTCCCACTTCCCTGTGGACAAGCAAGAAATTTCAATTTACTTGTCCTGGGACAAGGACTTCATAGCTCTAGCTACTAAGAAGAGTATCCAGATTATGCGATAATATTTTTCTTATTTCTCGAAGAAAACATAATTGTTATGGGTACTCTTGAGAAGCGACTCATTCACAATAAGAAAACTGTTAATTCTCAGGTAAGTAAATCTTGGTTGGACAAGTGGATTTTGACCACTTACTTGTCAACTGACAAGTTATAAAATTTGATAATTCCACAACTCAGGCTGATGAATTTGATATTTACTGTGAAGAATCTGTCATAGGTTGTGCAGGATTGAGCTGAAGATGATAGCTTAACCTTTTAATCCCTACAAACCAATACATATACCTTTGCAAACAGTGCAGATCCAGATGAAACAGCATGTAACAAGCTGTCTCAACACGATCTCTAGTGTTTGGCATTCTGTCATTGATTTTTTGACTGAAACCCCCATTAGCTATAATGAATGTGTCCAAATTCAGAAATGGAAGAAGCCATGTCAGAAACTCAGGGGTGAAAGGGTTAACTGGAGTATTATACTGTCATTCTTGCTTTTCCCTTCTCTCATTTCTACGTGACTACGCAGATAAGGCACTTTCTTCTACCAAAAAGTATTAATATTTTTCTTATTTCTCCATAAAAATATATGTTGTGTGTACTCATTAGAAATGCCTTGTAGAGGCTCTTCTAACAAGAACCCACAACATATGTTTTTGTGTAGAAATAAGAAAAATATATATTAGGTTACCATTCTTATCTGCGCTATTCTTCAAAGGCAAGAAGCACTCTTCCAAGTATCAGATGGTACGTAAAAGTTCATCCAGAAAGTCACTGCAGAATTTTTTTTTGGCAACAGATCATCTGGCATTCTGGTCATATGACCAGTCCCTCTTCAGGGGAACAGACACAATTTCAGGGGAGACAATTCTGTCAAATTACTTTTGCCTCCTTTTTTATATGGGGTCTACTCTTAAAGGAAAGAATTGGCTCACAGAGGGAGCCAGTTATTTCCTTTAAGAGTGGACCCCCTTTTCAGAAGGGAACTGTTGTGCCGGAAAGCAAATAGGAAGTCACAAAAGTTGTCTCCCATATCATAAAAATGTGGAAAATCAACAAAGTATATCAAGGACGATGGGTACAAACTTCACCCAGAAGAGAACAGAAAAATACCTTACCTGTTCGGGCCAACCGTGAACAGAAAACGGGAACAGTCCTGATGAGAACCAAGTATCTAACACATCTTCATCTGAAAGATACATTAAATGTAGCTTTTGGTAAAAGAGGATCCAAATAAATACAGTTCACCCTTATTTCCTCAAACTACTGCTTAAATCAAACTAAATAATGGGCAATATTGGTTTAGTTTCTATCTTTTCTTTACATTCAATGCTTTATACCTCCAGCTACTGTTATCTCGAACCAAAAATACTGGTCCCTTGGAATTTGTGCTAATGAGAGTCAACTGTACTTTTTCTTACTTCTCCATGTAAAAATACCTTATGAGTACTGTATTTAACACAGTATCTAGTCAAACGCATAGCTCCAGATAAGGCATTTTTTTTCAAGAAAAATTGTTGATATTTTCCTTATTTTTCCAAAAAAACATGGAAGTGCCTCTAATGAGTACCCACAACATATGTTTTTGTGGAGAAATAAGAAAAATGTTTTTCTGATACCCCCTCCTATTCTGGAGCTATGAAACACCATAGATGAAGATGAAGATCAAATTGATCATGGTCTACACTGTTTGCCATTCTGGCAGTAATTTTTAGGCACATTATCAGGTGGTCCATGAGTTTGTTTGAATATTAATCCATTTACGTCCAGTGGACTCTTCTACTACATCTCTTTGGATTGGTCTATTTCCATAGAAGGGGTTACTTTTTATTATTTCTGTATTTACAGAAATTCCTGTATTTAATGCAAACAGTGTAGACCCTGGTCTGACTGTGTTTGGGAATTTCCGGGACTAAAATGGGTTAATGAAAATATGGTAAGGAGTTAAGGTGTCAGAATTTTTTGGGTTAACCCTTGGCCTGCTGAATAAATTAAGATGCCATGCCCTTTTCAAATTTTCAGCCAATCAGATTACTTGATCCAGATTGTTGATGTAAATTCACATACTGAATTGCAAGCAGTGCAGATCTAGACTGTTTGCAAAGGCAGGGTATATCCGGGCTCAGCAGGACAAGGGTTAATAGAGTTCTCTTTTCCATTACCACACAACATATGTTTTCATGGAGAACAATAAATTCGCCAAATGGCTGTCCGACTTCTGGTGGTGTTCAAGAAAAGGAGCTAAATGCACAGACCGAGAAGAGATAGTAGAAGAGATGAAAGAGAGGGACAGGGAAGAAAGAGGAACAGGAATGAAAGTGATGAAACAGAAGAAATAAAAACATTACCTCTCTACCTTTACTTGCTATTAGGATAGCAGGCCTTGCCCAACTGTAAGCCAATATCAGTTGGACGCCCCAGTGATGCAAGATATATGACACCTTCACCGCACCCGACTATCCCCAGGATAAGAAAAGATATGTTCAAATATGATAACCATTACTGTATTTACCCAAAAATATTCAGACAGACAGGCCCAAGCAAACAGAGCATTCTGCGGCATCTGATCAGAGTCTACACTGTTTGCTACTCATCCAGCAGTTTTAGACACATTAACAAGTAGTGGAATGGACCTGTTCAAATTTTAGAACCAATATGGTAAAGAGTTAAAGTGTCTGAATATTTAGAGTAAATACAGCATGCTGAATGCCCTACAGCAAAGACCAACAGACACCTGTCCATTATATAGTCAAACTAAAAGTAAACCTGCAGCCGAAATGAGCAGACAAATGGGTCACCGCACATTTACCCTACCTGTTCAGACACCTTATGATATTTGTCCTGAAATTTTGATTAGTCACATAATGTAGACATTCTGTGGCATCTGATCTGTGATTACACTGCCCCCCACCCCACCCCACCCCTACACATACAGTTTGCAGGGGGGTGGGGGTGGATAAAAAGGTTAAATATGATACTCTTTCAACGTTTTTCCCTTTTAACTGAATAAAATGTGCAGCTTACATTCAGGAAATAATTATTCTTTCAGGTTCCTAAACATCAAACCTTCCAGTCATACTGCTGCAAAGATGTGGGTCTAGCAAGTATCTTTACATGCTGGATATGCCAAAAATGTTAGTCCATCCGCAGGCTGCCTATTTAACAATTAGCATGCTGGGTAAAAATTTCAGCAGATGACAATTTGAAATATTTTTCTTATTTTTCTCAGAAAATTGGATATATCATTGTCAAAGTCTATTTTCTGGAGACAATTCGCATGCAATTTCATAGCCATTTCCTGGGAAAAATAAGAAAAATATTTCAAAATGTCATGCTGAAACTTTTACCCAGCAGGCTAAGTGTTAAGAGGCAGTAAAGAAGTAAGAGGCAGTAAAGAAGCTCCACAGTACCTTGTTCTAAGACAATGTCTGTCAGAGGTGCATGTAACTTCTCTGCTGCTCTATGCCTGGCTTCATCCTCATCTCTTCCAGCCACCCACACTTGCTCTTCTAATGCCTGGTGAGAGAAAAAAAAAAAAAAAACACAACATAAAGTCAAACCCGTCTTAGGCAAGCACATAAGGGTAGGGTTTAAATTACTTCCTTAAGGCAGGTGCTTGCTTGATACAGGCTGAAACTGCTACTTGGGATATAGAAAGTTTGGTCTCTAAAGATAAGTTATTGCTTAACAGAAGAGCTCTTTAAGATAGGTTTGATACTAACCTGGGATTTCAGAGTAACTCTATAGGCAGGTACTCTGTGTCCCCACCATAACTGTCTGGAGATACACCAGTCTCTGCAAAAACCAGTAAATATAAGTGTAGGATTATTACAAAACACAGTCATAGACACACTGTAACAAAACCTCTGCCTTAAGGTGAATGAATACACTTTCAGAGGAAGCAACTCTCTAAAAACTGTTTTGCCTCCCTTCTGAAAAGAGGTCTACCCTAAAAGGAAAGAATGTGCTTTTTAATGGAGACTTTCGACATCTACAAAAGACATAGACTGTTTGCAAAGAATTGTACTAATATCAAAAACTAATTTCATCAACCTTACAGGAGGATCATTCATCATTTATGTATGATACTTCCATATATTAAGATGTTTCTTCTTTTTTTTTTTATACAAACAGGTATTGGTATTTTTCTTAATTCTCAAAAACAAATGTACTCTATTGATAGTTGTTATAAGCCACCCAGTATTAACCCATTGTATTCTAGATACCACTAAAAGGTAATTGGCAAACAGTGCAGACCCAGATCAGGGTCTCCACTGTTTGCAAATAGTTTGGCCTTTTTCTCTTGAAATATATACATTATATAGCCTGACATATCTAAAATTAAAATTGGACTCTTCCAATATATAGTGTGGGAGAGTCTATTCAGAATAAAATGGGTTAAAGCAAAACAATGGGTTTTAGGTACTTGTTAGTACCTGGGTACTCTTTCCATTTAATTTTGGATTAAGATTTTTTGTATATGACCCTTGTCATGCTGAATAAATTAAGATGCCACGCCCGTTGCAAATTGTCAGTCAATCAGATTACAGGCTGCTGATACAAATTCACATACTAAATGACAAACAGTGCAGATCTAAGAAGCCAGCTGATTTGGATCTACACTGTTTGCAAGGGTAGGATATATACTGGTTCAGCAGGACAAGGGTTAACCTCACAGAATAATACAAGTAGATTTAGCCAAATCTACCATATCTGACCTAATTACTGCACTGTGCGCTTAGATTTTCAAACTTACTGGAAATACTTATAGCAAAAATTCCACCCACTAAGGACACACTTTAAAGTATGATCAGCAGAGGACTTCGTGAGCAGAATATTGAATCACGCTTATACATTTTTTTTGTCTGATTTTCTTTAAAAAAAGCATGTTATTGGTATGCATTTGAATTGCTTCAACTTGTACCCACAACATATGCTTTTATAAAGAAGTAGATAAAAAGTACACAGCCTGTAATCTTGACTGGAAAATTGCTTGACTGTGTGATTATAGGGGTTTGCGCAGTAATTAGGTCAAATATGGGATATTAAAATAACCAATTGTAAAACCAGTCACTTCATATTCTATCAGCTTTGATTCATAATCATACCAACCTGTGGTTCTGTAACCATTCATACCAAATTTTATGATAAAAGTCAGGTGTAAAATTTAGTTCACCATTCTCCACAGCCTGAAATGGACACAAACAAGGGTAAATTATCACTGGATTTCAATGCTACAAATACATTTATTTTCTAATGGAATGAAACTTACTAATGCATAGAGGTTAAACAAGAAAAATCAGTAAGCATGCCTTATTAGACACCCCTTGCAAGGTAACAGTATGGACAGATAGACAAAAGTTTCTACTAGTGGTACATAGGGGACTAAAATTGTCATAGGGGACTAAAAAGAAAATTTTAGTCCCATAATGCAGTCACTCAATTCAGTCTCATAGCTCCAGATAAGGCATTTTTTACTGAAAACTATCTATATTTTTCTTACTTCTGCATGAAAACATATGTTTTGGCACTCATTAGAAGCACCTCAACTAGCTGCTTCTAATGAGTACCCACAATATACAGTTGACTCTCGTTATCTCGACCTCGCTTATCTCGAATAACCGTTTATCTCAAAGTGAAAATCTGGTCCCTGCTTAAAAATGAAAATCTAATAACAAGTAACAAAATATTGTGGAAAAGAGGAGAAATTGCTCCTAAGGAGCAATTTCTCCTCTTTTCCACAATATTTTCAACATATGTCTAACTTCAAGAGTCCAATTACATATACATTTGTTAAATGCGGTTGTTCGATTTATTTTTTCCTCAAGTATGCAAATATGATATGTCGAAGTACGGATATTTCGAAGTATTTTAGAGAGTCCCTTGGAGTTCGAGATAACGAAAGTCGACTGTATTGGAAAAATAAATTCCGGATACTCCCTCTCATCTGGAGCTATGAGTCCTATAATGACATTATGGAATAAACCTAAGTAATCTACAAATGTATCATTCGTATGTTTCATTGCATAATTTTGTGTCTAACAGAGTCACTTAACTTACCACATGAAAGAGGCCTCACTGTCATAATATTGGAAAAATGTGTTTTTTTATGTGAAAATATTTTTAAAAATTATGAAATGTCAAGCCATATTTTCTCTGAAAAATAATTATAAAAATTAGAATGTCATCAGCTACAGTTTTGCTAGGCACTTAAATGGTTAACTGACCTGAACAGCCTGTTTACTCATATCTTGACAGTCCAGGTACCACTGAGGTTTCAAAAGAGGCTCTATAATATCTTTGGAACGGCTGAAATACAAACAAGGGCCCGGTTGTTCAAAACATCGTTAGCTTAACGAGCTCGTTAAGGGTCATCTCGTTAACTGTTTTAGCAGATTCAATATACAATATTCTGATATTTTTTCAGCAAAAAATTTCAGCATATTTGCGTATCACTCGATGTAAATTTTAACGAATCGTTAACTAACGACGTCGTTAGCTTTGAACAACTGGCCCAAGAATAATTCAGAGTCACTGTATCTCAATAACTCATCTGTGACAGAATTTTTCATATCAACAGGCCCCCTAGCAGGGTCTTTTGAAAATAAAGGCTATTTTGGGTCAAATATAGGTTTTTGGGTGAATTTTCCACAAAATAAAAAGCAAATAAAGGTTAAATTCCTCACCTTGTTTTCAGTTTCTTGCCATAAATACCTGCTATGATGGACAATTTCAATGTGAATTCATAATTCTGGTACTGTTTTTATTTCTAATTACATTATCTATAGTCTCAGAAATGCTGTTTCATCATCAGACCTAAAAGAGGTCTGGGGAAGGATAAGCATTCAAAAAGTTCCAGAAATGGATGACATAACTTGCCTTATATGATAGTAAAGTTTATAATCCACTTTTCTGTTTGTTTGAAACATCACAAATAATATTGCCAAAAGTAAAGATTTTCTGATTAAAATACAGTTTTTTATAGGTCTCTCAGCCTAATTAAAAGTTTTAAAGGATTTCAAGCAAGTTAAAGTTTTTTTAAAAGTTTTAAAGGTTCCCCTAGTTGTGCAAGTAGGGGAGGGGAGAATGGGGCTCTATCAAGCACTATTTATCATTCTTTCATCAGCTGCTTCAGGCAGACATAACGCATATGCAAACAGAAAAGGTCTAGACACACTGCAGATTTTGAACTAATTTTAACAAGGGAGACAACTTGCATGGCTTCCTACTCGCATGCTTTCTTGCATATAAAGCCCTTCTGAAAAGGAATCTACTCTAAAAAGAAAGAATTTGTTCCATTAGGAGGTCTACACTAAAAGGCAAGAATTTGCTCCAAAGGGAGCAAATTCTTGCCTTTTTGTGTACACTTTGGGAGCAAATTCTTGCCTTTTAGTGAACACCTCTTCTCAGAAGGAAAATAAAACCTATTTTGAGAGAGCTGTCTCCCCTTAGATGTGAGTCCCCAGTCTGAACACAGTCTTTGTTACTCCCATCAGATAGCACAGAATACTTTGGCCAAATGTGAAGGCCAATCATTGTTCTGAATACAAATGTTGGCAATCAGATAGAATTCTACTGCTGATTAGGTCAGAGTCAGAGAAAATTGATTAAGTCTGGGAAAATTAGTTAACACCACCATGCTATAGGCCAATTCAGCAGACAACAAACTGACATTGTTTTCTTATTTTTTCTAGAAAATAGGATCTGACACTTCATGCAAATTGTCTCCTTAGGAGGCAATTTGCACAAAGTGTCAAATCCTATTTTCTAGGAAAAATAAGAAAATATTTGAAAATGTCTGCAGAAATTTTTACCCAGGATGCAAAGTGTTATTGGATTCTCATTTAGAATTTAGAAAACAAATGGAGTGAGCTGGTGGATTTTATTTTTTTATTCCTGGGTGATCCAGTGAAGAGGAATATATCATAGCAAAACAAGATAAATGACACTATCACTAGCATAAAAAAGAAAACCTTGTTTTAATACTTTTTTCATAACAAATAATTCATTTGCAATTCTTAAAAATGCTATAAAATCTGTTTACAGTGTAAGTCCAACTGTCTCTATAAAGTTTATTTGGACAGATTTTTTAGGAGGAGGTGGGGATGAGAATCTAATAATTATTTTTCTCTGGCTTTACTGGAAGAGATCAATGGAATGATGATCAGTTACAATTATTTTTATATATATATATGATACTTAATCTCATGTGACTTTTAGGTATTTAGTTATTTTTAATCTATTCTTGAGATTTAAAAACATACAGCCACTTTTATTTACTTTTTATAATAAAAACATCTTTGAAATTTAATAGCAGTTCTTAAAAGGGTATTCCTCATTTCACATCATTCTTTGTATAAATATACAGATTTGCTAACTTGAACATACTTTGGGTATATGGCTATGATAAGAATGGTCTGAAACAGGTCACATTATTACATAGCGAATTAGACATAACATTTTTCTAGGTTTTCAAACATACCTATTATCATAGAGTTTGAAATTTCAAATTGATAAGTGGACTAATGAATGGATTTTCGTTGCAACTGCTAGTACAAACACCACTAGTGGATGCATAGGCTAATCTGAGAATTTACCATCCACATACACATTAAACCATATTTTTGGCATACTGTGGCCTATGTGAGAAACTTTAACTGGGTATCATGAATAAATCAAGTGATCGGATTCAATCCTAGTGATCTGATCCTGATCAAATCTTGATCCTGATCCTAATCCTGATCCTGGTCCTAATCTTGACCTTATCTTATCTATTTGTACTTAATTATCTTCACTGGAATTGATTAGATTTACTTATCATTTTTACATCATTTACAATTATAAATGATTGTTTTTACAAAAGAAAAAACAGAAGGAAAAGACTATCACCTGCATACAGGTACGACCATAGAATGCTCTTTACTTCCTTTATACATTCCTCTCTGCTCCAGGGCCACTCTGACCTTTGATCTAGCCTCAAATCTCTTCAGGCCCTGGAACTCTTTCTGTACATTGATCATGCAGCCCGTCTCATCAATTACTGTGAGGAATGGTAATTTGTGTCTTACACCTACTTCATAGTCCACAAAATCATGTGCTGGTGTGATCTTAACTGCACCTGCATTTAGAAGTATACAAAATTGTCTGATAAGCATATTTAGCCTAACCATTCATACAAACAGGCCACAAGGTTATAAAAAAAATTTCATGTTCAATTCAGCTGAGCATGAAAACTGTCCAGCTTATAAATCTCAAATTACTAACAGTTGTAAATTCTTTCTTGCTTAACATTGCTGAGCATGAAAATTTCTCTGCTAATAAATATGAAAATGCCAACTATTGTTGCATTTTCATATCTATTAGCAGAGAAAATTTCATATTTCACGGAAAATTTCTCTGCTAATGAATATGAAAATGCCAACTATTGTTTTATTTTCATATCTATTAGCAGAGAAAATTTCATAGCTGAGTTGAGCATGAAAAATGTTTTATAACGTCGGGGCCTGGCCTGAGCAAAGCGTTTAGACCCATATTAACTGCTCCTAAAGGATTCTGATCAGGATCTGCACTATTCACCATTCAGCCACTATTTTTTGCCATACCATCAGATAACACATCAGTTGAAATCATCCTGCTGCTGCTGACCAAAGATCAATGTCATAAAATTAGAAATTTGCATAAGTCTAAGTGATGGCACTGGCTGTGGTGTACATGAGTGCCTGATCACTTGCTCAAGTTATCCTATGTAATTATGTAATTGGATTTGTACAGTATACATTCTGAAATGATTTACAATGGTCATATACCTTACTTGTGAATGTGCTGTTCCTTTAGCTGTCAAGTTCAAAACTAAACTACATACTGGACTTATCTTAATAAATAATACCAAAATGCAAGAGTCAGTCTGGTCTGTATACCATAATTACACAATCATTCAGAAAATCTTAAACCTTCTTACCCTAAAATTTGAACAAGTCTGCTGTTTTCTACCTATCTAGCAGCTATGCTAATCACATAAAAATAACTTTAACACTTAGCACTCTGGGTAAAATTTTAAGCAGACAACATATTGAAATATTTTTTCTTATTTTTCCCTGAAAAGAGAATTTGACATCTCATGCAAGTGGTCTCCATTGGAGACATTTTGCATGAAATATCAAATCTGTTTTCTGAAGAAAAAAAAATAGGAAAAAATGTCATCAGTTTGTCATCTGCTGAATTAGCCGAAAGTGGTAAAAGTTGTGTGAGGACTTAGAAATACAACACATGTCTCAGGACAGGGAAGCTCACCTAAACTTGCACTTATCCATCATATAAAAAATATGAAGTCCATGACCTTGACTTCAAGGTCTGTCTAAAGCCATTCTTCAAAAACGTAAACATAAATATTTTGAAGGTAAAACAATTCTGTCCACGATCTTGATCTCTCTGAGGGGAAGAGCTAACACTGAACAAAACTTCTGGGCCTAGTTGTTCAAAACTTAACATAGTTTTTAACTAACATGACGCTGAAATTTCTATCTTGAAATATGGCAAATAGATATTTTTGCTGAAAAAATGTTTGTAGCTACTCACATTTTTGCAGCAAAAATACTGATGTATTTGAAAATACCTTAGCTGCAACAGTTAATGAGTTTGTCATTAACAAGTTCATTAAGCTAACAATGTTTTGATCAACTGGGCCCTGCTCAGTATCTAACATTAGTTAAAGCAACAACTAAATCCATTCAGATATTCAGGAGACTTAGATCTTTACAAACTTCAATGTAAAATAAGGGTGAACAATTTCTAAGTCAATGACTTAGATCTTTACAAACTTCAATGTAAAATAAGGGTGAACAATTTCTAAGTCAATGACCTTGACCTTCACTGAATAAAAATTTATATCCTTATCTAACATCTATCCAAGTCTCAAATAAGTCTATTGAGGTATTCAGGAGATTCACATGTACATCTTTAAAAACTTTTATGCAAAACATTAACCCTTGCCTTGCTGAATAAATTAAGATGCCACACCCACTTCTAATTTCCAGCCAATCAGATTACTTGATCTGGGTTTTTACTAGAATATCACATATTTAATGACAAACAGTGCAGATGCAGATCAGTTGGCTTCTTCAGAAGCCAACTGATCTGGATCTACACTGTTTGCTTAGACAGAGCATGTCATGTTCAGCAAGAGAAGGGTTAATATCTTGAGTATGAGTTTGAAAAAATTCAAGGTCCATGACCTTGACTTAAAAGCCAATGAAGGGCATAGGCTTGTACTGAAAAGTTTACTGATACATATCTGTACAGTGGCAATATCAACCAAATACATGTATCAACACTGTCATAACCATGGTGAATAAATAATTAAAATCTGAGTACATATACATACAGGTTGTTCTAAAAGTTTTGATAAACCAATTCATATAGTATATTGGGGCTGTTCTAAGTCTTTCGACACAAATTCAAAAGATATACATTTCAGAACTGATGTTACCAGTAATTAAAAAAATGAGTTGTAAAGGAATGAATAAGCTAAAGATTATCTCTGCTACTTTCTGGGCTAATTCAGCAGACGACAAATTGATGATATTTTCTTTATTTTTCCCTGAAAACAGGCTTTGACATTTCATTGGAGACAATTTTTTTTTTTTTTTCCAAATTTTTTTTTTTTTTTTTTTTTTTTCTTTTAAATTTCCAATACATATCAATACAATCAAATACATACAGTTGAATAACAAATATCAACATCTCTCATACTATCTCCCATCCTTCTTAATATATATGTTTATAATGAGATATAAGATATGCACTGGCTTTTTTGTTAAACCTGGCAACAAAAGGGAAGGGGTGGGGAGTGTGTGTGTGTGTGTGTGTGTGTGTGTTGGGGGGGGTGCAGGGGGAGGGGGGGTGCAGGGGGAGGAGGGGGGGTCCTGCCCAGCACAGAAAAAAAAAAAAATAATTGAAATATCAATTTATTCAAGTAGCATGGATTGGCTCTAACATAATATCATACATTTATTTTCAGTTTACTGAAATACTATTAATGTCGTTCAATAGCAGTTGGTATGGATTCCATTCCTCTAGGAAAGTTTCCAAGTTATTATTTTCACGCGCTATTTGCAAATGAATTTTGTACATAAAATGTAATCTTTTTTTATATACGGTAACAATTGGTGGCTGTTTATTACATCTACAGCAATAAATGTAGTATTTGGTATATAGTAACAAAAACTTCATGATACTTGTTAATCTTTGTTCTTTATCTAAGCCAAATAAAAACAGTTCTTCAGACAATTCAATATAAATGTTAAAACTCTGCAACCAAGTTGTGACAAAATTCAAAAACTCTTTAGTTACATTACATTGCCATAATAGGTGAGTAATTGTTTCTTCTTCTTGTGTACAAAAGGTACAAATAGAGTCTTCTTTAATTTTCACATAGTGTAGCAATTTATTCGTAGCTAATATGTTATGATTTAGACTTACCTGGAACCAACGCAAAAGAGAGTATGTTGTTGTTTTGAAGGGAAACATATATATGGTTTTCCGGTCTTTCTCTTCAAAGTTATATTTTTTTATTCCATGACTGTTTTCCAGTTGGTATTTCATCATTTGTATTTAAGATGTCATACATTTTCCTAGCTCCCCGCTTGTTTTGTTTTATAGGCAATATATGGCTAGGTATAAATGGATTCGGACTTTTTTTAGTTAATGCTATCTTCTCTTTTCTTAGGTAGGTTTTAATTGCATTCAGTGTTCCCCAGTATTGTAGATAGTTCATTTTGATCCCATATATTTCTGAAAATTCTTGAATATTGTAAAATTCGCCATTCTCCTTTAATAAGTCATTTACAAATCTCACTCCATTTCTGTACCAACTATCATAAAATATTGTGTTGCCATCAATCTGGATATGTTTGTTATGAAATATTGGGCTTTTTATGACAGATTCTTCATCTGTTATTTTCAACTTATCATTGAATTTCAAGAAGCTGTTTAAAACATCAACCCAGAATGTATTTTTGATATTGTCTATCCTTTTCTTAATGTACTGTGCACTACAACCTATTAATTTTTGACATTCGATATGTAATTTAATAAAGTCCTGCCATTTGCTATCTGTATTGAAAATTCTTCTTATCCATGTTAATTTCAAAGCATCAATGAATGCATTTAAATTAACCATTTTTAGCCCTCCTTCCAGATACTGCTTAATAACTATATTTCTCTTTATTTTCACTTTATTATTCCACAAAAATCGAAAAAGTTTCTCATTAATGTTGTCTATTATACCTTGTTCTGGATTTGGTAGAGTAATAAATAAATGATTGAAAGCAGGTATCATTAAAACTTTTATGGCTGTTATTTTTCCTAAGGGAGTTAATCTTCGTTTTTCCCATTTTTCTCATTGGAGACAATTTGCCTGAAATGCCAGTGCCTATTTTCTAGAAAAAATAAGAAAATATTTCCAAATGTTGTTTACAGAAATTTTTACTCAGCAAAATAAGAGTAACCCAGCATATTATAAGAACATGCAATGTTGAAACTCTAAGACAATACAGCGGGTTCAACCCCCGCCGAGGTCGGCAACATTCTTTCGTGGAGATTGATCATGAAATATTTTCTACGGTCATTCTCTCCCTTCCGCTGATTCAAGAAGGGCAGTTGTCAGTTTCTGGTGAAAGAATGTGCACAATACTGGTTAACCGCTTAGAGGACTAAGCCTGCCCAGTAAACGTGTGGTTAAGTAAACTGACCGCGCTCGACATGACCCCATTGGGTTGACTGGGCCGTAAAACCTCAACACAAACAAAAAACTAAGACAATACAGAAGTGATTGCTTTATCCTTTCATTCCTACAGATGAAACAGATACCTGTGCAAACATTGCAGATCCACACACGAGATGGCTCGCAACAAGCCGCCTCATCAGGATCTAAAACTGTTGCCATTCAGGGCCCAGTTGTTCAAAGCTAACGACATTGTTAGTTAATAATTCATTTAAATTTACATTGCATGATACACAGATATGCTGAAATTTTTTGCTGAAAAAATGTGAGTAGCTTTTGCAGTGCAAAAGCTACTCACATTTTTTCAGCAAAAAATATCAGAATATTATATATTGGATCCGCTAAAACAGTTAACGAAATGACCCTTAACGAGCTCGTTAAGCTAACGATGCTTTGAACAACTGAGCCCTGTTCTTGATTTTTGACTAAGACCCCTATTTGCAACAATGAATGCGTCCAAATTCAGAAATGGAAGAGTCCATGTCAGAAACTCAGGGGTGAAAGGGTTAAACAATGAGTTGAACCTGTTCCAAACTCTCTCTCAACAAAATCATCGCAAACTATAGGCAGCTCCCTATTATCTAGAGGATGAAGAACATATTTTCCATGTAGATGGGAGTATCTGTTATCATGGGGATGGACTGCCACGGCTGTATCTCCTAACATTGTCTCTAAGCGAGTTGTTGATACTGTGATTTTCTCGTCTGAAATTTCAGAATTATAATCTGTAACTATTTGCTAGAAGAGCACCTTTACAACTCTCTCAGCTATCAAATTCAGGAAAACACAACTGATGACATTTTTCTCATTTTTTCCAGAAAATAGGCTTTGATTCCTGCAAATTGTCTCCATAGGTGACAATTTGCATGAAATATCAAAGCCTGTTTTCTAGGAAAAATAAGAAAATTATTTCAAATTGCCATCTGCTGAAAATAGGCTTTGACATTTCATGCAAAATGTCTCCTAAGGAGACAATTTTAAAGTGTCAAAACCTGTTTTCTGGGAAATCAAAATGTCACTTGCTGAAATTTTTACCCAGAATGCTAATTGTTAACCTAGTCCTGCTGAATCCGGATATACCCTGCCTTTGCAAACAGTGTAGATCAAGATCAGTTGGCTTCTGAAGAAACCAAATGATCTGGATCTGCACTGTTTGCCATTGAGTATGTGAATATATAGCAATAATCCAGATGAAGTAATCTGATTGGCTGAAAATTAAAAGCGGGCATGGCATCTGAATTTATTCAGCATGACAAGGGTTAAAGAGATCAAAAACCAGATGCTACACTTATCACAATCAGAAGATAAAAGGAGTATCCAGATATTTTTTTTTTTCTTATTTCTCCCTATAAAATTTTTTGTTAAGGGTGGGGTAAAGGTGGTGGTGGGGGAGGGTGGGGCGGAGGGGTTCTAATGAGTACAAACTACATATGTTTTCATACAGAAATAAGGAGCAAAATACTTTTCTCTTGTATCAATACTCTCTGACTGAGAAAAAAAACATCTTATCCAGAGCTCTGGAGATAATAAACAGATGTTAAAGGTAAACAAAACTCTGACAACTATTTCAATGGTTTAGGATCGAACCCAATCCACTGGACTCAAAGTCCTACATTCTACTGCGTAGCTTGTACTGCAAGGCAATACAAGTGTGTTATATACCTATGTCCGGTGACACAGAGAATGAAAATTCAGAAAAATGAGGCATTATTATAAAATAATACATCAAAGGGTCTGTTTGGCTAAAGTAAACATTCTGGAAAACACTGTTTAGCTAACTTCAGCCACATTTTGGAAACCATGATCTTACTTTGACAGCAAAATATTTGCTAGTATCTGAAAATACGGTAAACAACCTAATTGACTCCTCCATCAGGCAGCTATAACCATGCCCACGTGAATTTCCTTAGACAAACTTTGTATTGATATACCTGTGCTTACCTGTAAAAAGCATGTGTTGATTTGTTTGTCTAACTAAAAACATTGACAATTACCTTATTAGCTATTTTGAATGGTCAGTTGCGGTTGTCAGTTAAATGGTCAAGTGACTTGACGGAGGAGTCAAATGCCACACTGTGTGCTTAGGTTTTTCAAAATTACTGAAAACACTTGTAGTAAAATATCTTCCCAATAAAGACTCACATTAAAGAAAGATCAGTATGAGAAAACAAGTGAACCACTGCATGACAAACCCTACAAAATGGCATGTGCTCCCAGCGAAGACTCAGATCAGCCTGGGCATCTGCCCAGTCTGATCAGTCTTCCTTGTCCACATGAAGAAAGCTTGGGTCCTTAGCTACCCATTGAGCACACAGTGAAGACAGATCAGACTGGGCAAATGCCCAGGCTGATCTGAGTCTTCACTGGGCACACATGCCATTTTGTTGGTTTTGTTGTGCACTGGCTCAAATTCTTTCCTTTAAGAGAAGACCCCTTTTCAGATGGAAGGCAAAAACAGTTTTGAATTGATTGTCTCCCCTGAAAGAGTCCCCATTCCCTATCAATATCCAAGAAATCTAGATATTCAGAGGGATTTTATTCAATCATGATGATTATGATGATTTGTTATTTTACATCCCTCTCAACATTAATGATTATGTAATCATATCAAGATAATGGCAGGTTGATAATGAGAGGCCGTGTTATTAATGGCCATATATTCATGAGCTGAACTCAGCCTTCAGGGGGATTCTATCATGATGGTTTTGTGTTTTATGTCTCTTTCAATATTATTTATGTCATATCAAGAAGATGGAAGGGTGATAATGAAAGGCTCTGTGCAATAAAATGCTGTACAGTCATGAGATGAATTCTGCTTCCAGTGGGATTTGAACCCAGAACCTTGTGACCTGAAGCCAGAAGCACTAACCACTTGGCCAACCCGACGATTCTCAGTTGGTTTCAAACCCAGGACCTCATGATTTGAAGTTGGGAGTGCTCACTAATTGGCCACCTAGACGCTCCTTTTATACAATCAAGTTTAAATTATGTAGTAGCTTGAATTAAACTCACCAGAGTTTAGAACAGGATAATCAAATGATTCCATTAAGCCAAAGGTCAAGGGTTCAGAATAACCAGGTACAGAAAAGTCACATAGGCCAGTAATAGGTATGTTATCCACCTGTCAAAAGAAACAAATTATCCTTTACCTCTCTCTGGGCAAATTCAGCAGACGACTAATTGGTGATATTTTTCTCACTTTGCATGAAGTTTCTCCTGTTTTCTGGGAAAAATAAGAAAAAATATTTCAATATGTTGCCTGCTGAAAATTTTACCCAGTATGCTTAGTGTTAATGAACGGATTAGTGATGCAACGGTGACAGCTGTTACACCTATAAAACTGAATTATTTCAACAATAAACATCAAAACCTTATGCTGATCAAGTGGCGGTTACTGTAAAACAGCCAATCATTCAAGACATGAAACCTTTAGTACTCTCTAGGCAAATTCAGCAGACAACAAACTGACAGCATTTTTCTTACTTCTTCCTCAGAAACCAGGCTTGACAGTTCATGCAAATGGTCTCCTAAGAAGGCAAATTTCATCAAATAGCAAACCCCAGAAAATGGGAAAATCAGAGAAGACGGTGCCACCCTTGCCAAGGCCTGTCAGTCTTTTACTCATCTAGTCCTATAATGACAGCAAATAGGAAGTTACAGAAGTTGAAAATTTACCAAGTGTATTCAAGCCCTCTTAATCTTTAAAGAGCTGTTAAAGCAAATTTCTAGCAGATGAAATTAAAAAATTGTACTGTTATTTTTCCGATATAATGAGACTTGATATTTCATGTGAATTGTCTGCTCAGTAGACCATTCACACAAAATGTAAAGCCTTATTGGAAAAACAAGACAAAAAAAAAAAAAAAAACACATTTCAAAGGGTCATCTGCTGTATTTGTGATTAGGATTTTAAGGGTTAAAGTTATATAGTCTTATAATGATACTAAAAACTAAGATTGATGAAAAAAAACTAAGTTGTTGGAGCATGAAATAGAGATTTTGAGCAAAAACTGATTCCAGAGTGTTAACCCTTAAAATGTCAAGCAAAGTTGTAGCAGATAACATTTCAAAATTGTTTTTGCCATTTTTCAGGGAAAGCAAGAATCGACATTTCATGTAAATCATGTGTTAGGCTGGCTAGACCAGATGATTACAGATTAGTCTTACCTCAATGTCTGAGATGGCAGACTTCAACTGACAAGACCAGTTGACAAGTCGATTACTACGATAAATCAACCCTTCATCAAACAATCTCACAAATGCTTCAACCACTGCCTTGGATCGTTTCTGGAAGAAAAGGCAAAATTTGAAGTATAGTATTAGTATATGTTTGGTATTTTAATGACATTGATGTTATTGTTCCAATGGTATTTTGGGGATGCTGATATGGTGATAGTATGCTAAAAGTTATGTGCAAAGGAACATTGCACCTATTCCACACACCCCTTAAGCAGGATTTGATTTGTCTGATTTGGAGTTTACAGCCCAGTCAACAATGTCAAGGTCATGGCGAGACAGTCAGTTAACCTACTCACACTTTTTTCTGGGCAGGAATCATCCTCCAAACAGTTAACCATTACATTATGCACATACTTTCACCAGTAACTGACAACTGCCCTTCTTGAATCAGCAGAAAGGGTAGAATACTTATAGAAATTATTTCATACTCAATCTCCATGAAAGTTATGTGGCTGAGCTGGGATTCACACTTGTGACCCCTGGATCTACAGTCAGACGCAGTACTAACTAAGCTATGGAGCCCGGCCAAACAGGATTTGACATAGCAACAGATAAGGTGCTTTTTTCATCCGAAAAATGCTGATATCTTCCTTATTTCTCAACGAAAACATATGTTGTGGGTACTCATTAGAAGCGCCTCGACGAGGCGCTTGTAATGAGTACCCACAACATATGTTTTCGTTGAGAAACAAAAAAATTATTATGTGGATCCCCCCTCTTATCTGTAGCTATGATTTGAAAAAACAAAAAAAAAACAACAGAAAACCAACATGTAAGCACTAAACTATCATATACACATGAAGCATTCCAAAAGACAGACATAAGCAAGGAATATAGACCCAGATCAGAGACCACAAGTTGCAGTATCTGATCATAGCCTATACTGTTATCCACTCAATCAGCAAGTCTCCTCAATGAAGCCCTGGTTCAACGAGTTGGTGTTTCTATCTGCCCAAATATTCAACACTAAATATAATCAGAGCAAAATCACCATTGTGGTATATCAGAACAACAAAGGACACAAATTCCTGCAGTCTCATCAGTGGTCAATGTATATGGTAAATGTCAAAAAGTTTCAAACACTTTATTCCTTACTATTTTAGCCTAAATTTTGCTTTCTATGCAGCTGCTTCTTAAAATACTTAGTGGTATGGCAAACAGTGTAGACCCTGATCAGACTGCTCCTTCAGGAGCAGTCTGATCTAGGTCTGCACTGTTTGCATATGCCATTTTGTCAGACACTTTGGTGTCCGAAATTTGAGGACATTTACCGTACCTAGCAATTCCACTTGGTTTGTTGATAATTCACACCATAGCTTCAGATGTCACTTTGATCCATCCAAAAGTATTGATAGTTCTTTATTTCTCCATGAAAACATATGTTGTGGTACTCATCAGGAGCACCTCAGCGCAGCACTTCTAATGAGTACCAATAACATATACTTTTCTGAAGAAATAGGAAAAATATTATATAACCACTCTTATCTGGAATTATGTCACACTAACAATGAAACTAACATTTCTGCATTTTTTTAGTATTGACCATGAACAGACCTAATTAAAACTAGTCTCTATTTTCTGTTGTTCTGTATTTCCAAAGGACTCCCATTTCAGAATATTTTGTGATCACAGAAGCTGTTGTTACATTGTAAGTGCTTGTGTGGAGGTGGTAAAACATCATCCCGTACTTAGATACAGAGCTAATATTATTTATTTTCTGGGCCCAGTTGTTCAAAGCGTTGTTAGCTTAACGAGCTCATTAAGGGTCATTTCGTTAACTCTTTTAGCGGATTCAATGCACAATATTCTGATATTTTTTGCTGAAAAAATGTGAGTAGCTTTTGCACTGCAAAAGATACTCACATTTTTTCAGCAAAAAATTTCAGCATATTTGCGTATCACTCGATGTAAATTTTAACGAATCGTTAATAACAATGTCGTTAGCTTTGAACAACTGGGCCCAGGCCTTTTGGGCTAATACATTATATACGAGTTCTGGTTAAAGCTGCTTAGGGGCATGAGAGAAGTTGCAGTTTTTCTTTATACCTTGTCAAGTTATGGACAGACTCAATCAAACTAAATCTTATGTTTTACATTTGTTCTGTATTTCTACATTATCCTCACTTCAGGATATTTTCTCATCAGATTACATGATGCATATGCTGATCCCTTTCTTTGCATTTCAGACACACAACACTGTTAATATGCTGTGGTCTCACTCATATATAAAACATACAGAATTGAAAGGTATGTGTACTTTATCACATATATGATGTTCCAGATCAGTCTGATCAGGGTCTCTTCTATTAAAAATAACCCTTTACATAGGTCTAGATAAGAGTGGGTATCCATTTAACAATTTTTCTTATTTCTTCCTCTCCATAGGTCTAGGTAAGAGTGGGTATCAGGGTAATATGTTTCTTATTTCTCCACGAAAACATATGTTGTGGGTAATCATTAGAAGTGCCTCAGCATATGTTTTCGAGGAGAAATAAGAAAAATATACTAATTCTTTTCGACTGAAAAAAGTGCCTTAACTAGAGCTATACCTCTTCACAAAACGAATATGAGGCCCATTTTCAAGGGTGAACAATTAAAAACCCTATTATCGAAAATACAGTCAGGATCTTCACTGTTTATTAACCTTTAGCATATGCTGCTAATATAATTCTTTTTTTTTTTTTTTCAGAAAAAAAACAAAAACAAAAAAAACAGTCTGACATTTCATTTAAACTGTCTCCTAAGACAGTTTGCATGAAATGTCAAACCCTTTTTTTTTCTGGGAAAAATAAGAAAAAATATTTCAAAATTTTGCCTGCTAAATTATTACTGGGCACGCTAAGTATTACAGAATATCTTCATCTGTGCAGCTGAGCAAGCTGGTCGGGTTTGATTTTGTTCGAGTTGGAGTTTTACAGCCCAGTAAACTCAGTTACAGTGATGTTGAGCTGGTTAGTTAACCTACTCACACTTTTCCTGGGCAGTCTTAGTCTTCTATAAAGTGGTTAACCAGTGCTTTGTGCACATACTGCCTCAAGTAATGACAACTGCCCTGATTGAATCACCAGAAGTAAGTGATTGACTGTAATAATAATTTCATGATCAATCATTACTATCTGTATATCAGGACATGTTGGTTTCCCAAAGCTAATCTTATACTGCTTTTCGTTTACCTCATCCATAGTGAATGCTGTTCTATTCCAGTCTAAAGAAAATCCTAGTTTCTTCATCTGTTCATATATTTTATCACCCTTTCTGCAAAATACAATACGGTAAATATCCTAAAATTTTTAATACCAGAGTTTCTGACAAAATGGTATATGCAAATAGTGCTGACCCAGATAAGACTGCTCATTTAGTTTGCCATTTCACACTAAATATTTTAAGAAACAACTGCATAAAAGCAAAATTTAAGCCAAAATGGTACGGAATAAAGTGTTCGAAATTTTAGGACATTTACCATAAATGAACAACCTGAAAATAGTAACAAAATGCTCCATTGTCCTTTCGTTTTTCATTTCGTTTTTCAGATTTTTAACGCTGCCAGGCAACTGAGTCACACAGAGGCAGCGCCAGATAAATCTGGATTAGTTTTACTGGACTACTGGGTTGGCATGAAACGGTGCCTAGTTATAATTTATACCTAGGTCACCTCGCCCAGATACTGTGCATATAAATAGTCGTCCAGTCTGTAAGTTACAGAATTTAGAGCGTTGGCCTAAAGAGTTCGAGTTTAAAACTAACATCATGGTGTTTTTATCCATGTGTTATTCTCTGTCTGTCAACATGCCACGGACCCACACACGGAAAATTGGAGAAGGAGGAGGTTGGAGGAGCAAGCATTGCGGAGGGGTTCAGAATCTTTGCTCAATCGCGAATTTGATCGTACGTGGGGGAAAGCATACAAGCTGAAGCACCGACAAAAGCCTATCTCTGATTGGATCAGAAATTTTGAAAGGAGGCCTCTGACTGGTTTAGAATAGTTCAATTTCAATCCTCCCAAAAGATTTCAATCCGTTTTTCTTTCCTAGCTAACAAGATCAAAACTGACTGCCTTTGAAGAATTTTGCAAGACAGAAGGAATAAAAAACCTGCAAATAAATTGAGAATATATATTTATTAGTTTTATGGTGTCAAAAAGGGAAAGTTGGACATATATTGTCCATCTGTTCCTTTTTTGGTCTTTCCGCTCTGCTATCGTTTATCCAGTTTGTTTAACTACTTGAAAGTTTGGCATAATTAAATTTAATATAAAAAGACTAGGTAAAATAAATTCTTTCTACGTAGTTTAATTACTAAATACTGTTTTGGAAAAACATATTCTAATAATCCCTCGCTACCCTGGGTATATCACTGAAGCCTGTCGCCAAAAGTGGATTGATTGTTTGTTTGATTTGGGCTTAACGTCGCTTTCAAGCTTTTTCAGTCATATCGCGACGGTGTCTGGATGTGGCAGGGAGCTCAATGCTCACTTTTAGAGTGCTGCCTCACTGAAATATCACGCCCCAGACACTTTGACATGATATTCCACCCAGTCACATTATACTGACACTGAGCTGACCAGTTCTAGCTCTACTTTCTTAATGCTGAGCGCCAAGCGAAAGAGCAGCTAGTACCATTTTTAAAGTCTTTGGTATGACCCGGCCGGGGATCGAACCCGCAACCTCCCGGGTCACAAAGCGGACGCTCTACCACTGAGCCACTGTGCCGGTAAAAAAGTGGATTGAAATTTAGATGTCTTAGATCATACGTGAGGGAGGACATCCTACTCGAACTGCTTCAGAAAGGCTCTTTCTGATTGGTCCTCAGACCTACAATTTCAATCCCTTTTATGTTTCAAGCTCAAGTGTTAACTGTATGCATATAGAGAGCTGTAAAAGGTCATAATCTGCAAGAGATCGAAATATATGTATTAATACCGCCATCTCTGCAAAAGGATAGTATTATTAATTTACATATAGACCTTTCTTACTTCTTTCATACCTTTTTGTCTCCTCCTTCGAATTTTAGCTTGCCGAAACGAAATACTAGCTTTTTTTAGGAAGGGGAAACCCTCTCATACTATCACCCTGATCAGACTGTATTGGCCTGTGTGTCGGCTACACGGCTCACAGGTCAATATTCAAAGTTTCCCCATTTCCCTTTGTGTTGGTCTGTGTTCTGTGTTAGCAGTTCACAGGTCAACCATTTTTTATGTGCATTTATGTTTTGTAGACCTTTGAACCACTTTAGGGTTCAGAGGTCTACAACTATTAGTTAGTATAATATGTATAAATATATATTTAGTTGACCTGCACAGTGTGTGTACATTGTGTAGGTCAGCTATAAATAAAACGTGATGCAGGCATAACTGTTATTTATTTACTATACTGAAAGGAAAAAGAAACGCAGGGTAGAGTTTTTTCCTTCTTATTTTAACCATTTTTTACGGTGTTTACTATAGCCATACACTTTTACAGATTGTCCTGTGACTGTGAACCGCGGGTATACAAGTCTTTGGTCGATGTGCTATCTACCCAGTGTGTGAAATCATTCAACCGTGCACTACACACTGCATTGCACGGACAATACGGAAAGCCAAAATGTCGTGCAAAACAAACATTTTTAAACCTTCAGCACAAGATTTCCTCACACCATTTGGTACACTTCAACGATACACAATGCTCTTCGATTCTTTTACCGATTTTTCCTTTTCATTTTTACGCTACTTTGAACTTTTTTTCAATCATGGTACGATTGACTGATGTTCAGAGGGGTAGGGCAATTGCGTTGCTGATGCAGGGTCAGAGGCAACAGCAAGTTGCCAATCATTTTGGGGTTAACGTCTCAACAATTGAACGTCTTGTTAGACGTTTAAGGGAGACAGGGCATTTAGCAGACCGACCGCGGTCTGGGTGTCCAGGCGTGACGTCGCGACGTCAATACAGGACAATCCGTCTGGCACATTTGCGGAATCGTCATCTCACTGCTACCGAAACTGCCCTTAATACAGTAGGTACGCATAATCGACAAATTTCTCCGAAGACTGTTGGAAGTCGATTGCGTGAGATTGGTCTTTGAGCTCGTTGTCCATACGTTGGTCTGCCTCTGACCCAGGCACGTAGGTTGCGTCGCATGGCGTGGTTGACGGCGCATGCGCCCAGGCTATTTCCGATGAGGCAGTGGAGACGAGTTCTTTTTATGGACGAGTCTAGGTTCACTCTCTATAGCACAGATGGTCAACGTCGTGTGTACCGACGTCGCGGAGAACGCTTTGCCGACGCCTGTGTTGTCGAACGGGATCGGTTTGGGGGTGGCTCCGTTATGGTCTGGGGAGGCATTGCTCACGGGATAAAATCACAGTTGATTATTGTTGCGGGCAATATGACCGCAGTAAGGTATAGGGATGAGATCTTGCGTCCTGTTGCAGTCCCGCTTGTGCAACAACGTAATCTGATTCTGCAGCAGGACAATGCCTGACCACATGTTGCCCGAGTTTGTCAGGATTTCCTGGCAAACAATAACATCGCACCACTAGCATGGCCACCGTACAGTCCAGATTTGACCTCAATAGAGCACATGTGGGATGAGCTGGACAGAAGGGTTAGGAAGCGCCGAAATCCCCCCCGCAACTCTCGCACAACTAAGGAATGCGTTGATCGATGAATGGAATAACATCCCGATGCGAACTGTCAATGCTTTGGTTAACTCTATCCAAAGGAGAATTAGGGCAGCAACGGCAGCAAGGGGGGGCACACCCGATATTGATTTTCAGTTTGATTTTGATTTCCAGATTTGATGGGTAGCTACCAATGAACTTCAATAACTCGAGACTTGTTGATCACAAACCAATGAAATTTGGAACTTTTGTTCCATACATGTACCGTTTTGTAATCATAGTAAAATATTTAACAAACTTTTTCAAACTTGAATGAAATTTAGGAATAAAATTTACCCTGCGTTTCTTTTTCCTTTCAGTATATGTAAATCATGTGTGAGCAGTAGTATTGAATGAAATAGTAGTAGTATATCGTAACTTTGTATTGTCGACTCCAATGTCCTTTCTCAAAAGGCAGTTTTTAAATGCATTAACCAAAATCTTTAAGCAAATGCCAACACTGATACCGATGCCATGGTGACTGCTATAGTTTTACCTGTACTTTTGTACAGGTGAGCTAAACAGGAACAGCAAAAAGTTAATTAAATAATATTAGTCATGATGGAAGGGGAATTAAACAACTGTATTAAGACTAGCAATAGTATCTGACTCCTCCGTCAGGCAGTTATAACCATGCCCAAGTGAATTTCCTTAGACAAACTTTATATTGATATACCTGTGCTTACCTTAAAGCATGTGTTGATTTGTTTGGCTAACTAAAAACATTGACAATTACCTTATTAGCTATTTTGAATGGTCAGTTGCGGTTGTCAGTTAAATGGTCAAGTGACTTGACGGAGGAGTCAATTACTGGAATCTTCATTTCTATGCAATGGCAGACTTATATTTAAGTAACTACTCAAATCATGTGCTATAAAAGACATAATAGCAAATGGGATACACATTTAGGAAAATAGTAAGCTTTTCTTCTGAACGCCATCTGTATACTGACTTGTATCTAATGTTATGTTTATGTATGTGATATTAATACAAATAACATCAGTTTAAACCAAGTAAGTAACTAATAGTCTATACGCTACCAAACATTATGGGTAAGGCCAAAGCTGATGATTGGCAATTTGGCAAGAAGAGAGAATTAGGCCAGACCAATTTGAATTTGTCAGTTTTGTGAGCCCTGGTCATATACTTCAAATTTTCTCTAAGTAATTGGACAGACAGGCCAGAGCAAATATTGCAGACCCAGATCAGATGCCGCAGGATGCAGCATCTGATCAGGGTTAACACTATTTGTCACTCATCCAGCAATTTGTTAGATATATTAGAAGGTAGTCAAATGGACTTGTTAAAATTTCTTGAGAAGTATGATAAGGTGTTATGCTGTTCCAATACTTAGGAAAACTATGGCAGTTCTGGCTTCCCATAATGCCACAGCTCCAGATAAGAGGAGTAGCCAGACAATTATTTTCTCTTATTTCTCCATGAAAACATATGCTGTGGGTATTCATTAGTAGCACACTGGCATGGTGTTTCTAACAAGTAACCACAACATATTTTTTGTTGCGGAATAAAAATATATCAATACTTTTTTGGCTGAAAAAAAATTTCATTATCTGGATCATTGAATGTCAAAATCATCTTACTCATTCTTCCATTTCCAGACTTCCTCCAAGAACTTGTCACGCCCTACTTCATGTCTGGTGACCTTTTGTTCCTCCCACAGCTTTTTTTCCACAACAACCTGAGTGGCAATACCGGCATGGTCACATCCTGGCACCCAGACAGTCTCATAGCCATGCATTCTATTCCTGTAGAAAATCCATTAAAACTAAAGTTGGTTGGTTGGTTTGGAATTTTATGGCCCAGTCAACACTTTTAAGGTCATGTCGAGCCAGTCAGCTTACCAAACCACACATTTCCTGGTGACTATGAGTTCAGGTTTAATGATGCATCAATCCATGAGGGTCATTTGCATCAAAATGGTAAATTTAATATGTTTTAGATTTTAAATGACTATAATGAAAACAACTAAGGTATGCATACACTTCTCCTTGGCAGGCTTAGTCCTCCAAGCAGTTAACCAGTACTTGTGTAGAACTAAAGTACACTTTAACGTTTTGCATGATGGTAAAAAAATTCCAGCAGATGATAATTTGAATTTTTTTTTTTTTTTTTTTTTTTCAGAAAATCTTTGACATTTCATGCAAATTGAGCATGGTAAAGGTTAAGGGTCATCCAGTAAATTATGACACTGAGTTATACCTTTAGAATGGTAGCACATAATTTCATGAAAATTAGGTCATTACATCACTCAACTCTCAGACATATAAGTTCTATACACGTTTTATATATCTACAAATTGTATCTTTTAAAACCTAATTTTACTGATTTTTTTTCCTGCTATAAGGGGTATGCTGAAAATACCCTAAAAATCAACACCAGTTGCACCTAATAATCAACACTTTCATAGCAGGATAAGGGTTCATTTGGCACATAAGTGTACTCACCATCTTACCAGAGCATCTTGTATAGAACAAGTAAGGGCATGCCCCAGATGAAGGGTACCAGTCACATTAGGAGGAGGCAGGCAAAGTACAAATTTCTTGTCTGGTTCCCCATTCTACAATATGATAGGAGATCTAATTTTACAAAACCAGTCTAAACTTATTATGAGAGTTATGGTATGATATCATCATTCCCTTAATCCTAAAAGTGCCATTCAAACTTGTAGCAGATGACATTCTAAAAGATTTTATTTTTCTGATTTGGCATTTTACATCCCTTTCAATATCATTCAAGTCATATCTAAACAATGCTGGAGTGAAAATGAAAGGCTCTGTGTAATGAAGTGCCATAGTTGTGAGCTGAACTCCACCTATAGTGGTATCTAAACTCAAGGATCGGTGATCTGAAATCAGGAGTTCTCACTGCTCAGCCACCTGTGCGCTTCACTTTTGTGATGTCAAGCCTTATTTTTTTTTAGAATAAAAAATCTAGAATATCATCTGCTATTGTTGTGACTGGTTGGTTTAGCTGGAAATTAACAGCCCAGTTAACACAATAATATCAAGGTCATTTCGAGCCAGTCAGTTTACCTAACCACACTTTTCCTCGGCAGGCTTAATCCTTTAAGCGTTTACCAGTACATGTATAAATTCTTTTGCCAGAAACTAACAACTGCCCTTTTTGAATCAGTGGATGGGAGAGAATGAAATGTTTCATGATCAATCTCCACAAAAGAATGTTGTCAGACCCACCTAGGACTGAAACAATGCAGGGCTAGATGAACCTGCATATCCCCAATATTATCAGTGTCTATATTATTCCAGCTAAGGGAAGGCTCAAAATAATCAAAACATTTTGTTATCTTTGCACTAAAACACAACTTGTACACCTTCAATTGAATGACCTCGATTAAATACTGGATTTCATTCACTAAATTACAACTGAGCCAGCGTACGACAATCCAACAAAATGGCATGTGTGCCCAGCGAAGACATAGATCAGCCTGGGCATCTGCCCAGCCTGATAAGAGTCTTAGCTGTGTGCTCAATGGGTAGCTAAGAGCCCAAGCTTTCTTCATGCGTACAGCAAAGACTATGATCAAACTATGCATATGCCCAGGCTGATCTGAGTTTTCGCTGGGCGCACATGCCATTTGTTGTTGATTCTGTCAGATTCTGGCTCAGTTACTGTTTCTGACTAAGTTTACTGTATTCACTTTTTAGTATTCGGACAGACAGGCCTTAGCAAACAGTGCGGACACTGACCCAGATCAGATGCTGCAGAACATGTCTTCTGATTAGGTCTACACCATCTGCCACTTATCTAACAGTTTTAGACACAAGTCACATGTAGTAAAATGGAACTGTTCAAATATCTTTGGGCCTTAAACCACGTCCATGACTACCTTGTAAATAAAATTTACAGTCAGCATTAGCAAGACACAGGAGAACCGTTAAAACATATTCAGAGAAACACAACACTTCTCAGAAAAAGTTCATCATTGTCTAGTACACAACTAATATTTTCATGAAGGACCAATACCTACCAACCTTTGCAACGGCAATCAGCCCAAACTATCTGCCAAGGTGAGGATATATATATATTATGAACATAAATGTGAAAACTGCTAACATTTAGATAATGTTTTTAAAAGCGTTTTAAATAACATAAGTTTATCTCTCATATATTCTTAGATCAATCTACTTTTTACCTACCCAAAACAGCTTTATAATAGCCATTAATGATTGTTTCTAGGCAACTTCCACATTTCTATTTTTAGAACAATTTGACCACATGACTCCTGACGACCATGGTTTACTACTTCAGTAGACAAAGACAGTATGTTCCTTATCTTGAAAAAGGTATTGGATATACCAAAACGCGTCGATCATAATAAATATCTAATTAAAGGTACCGTTGTTGGTTGTTTGTTCTGTTGTCTACCCCAACTTTCTTGTTCAACATGTATTAGGAAAAGTATGATAAGAAGTTAAGGTGTATATAAGGATCTTTGTCATCTGTTTAAAGAATCATTCGCCTTTACTACCCTTTGGGCAAATTCAGCAGACAACAAACTGACCGTAATTTCTTATTTTTCCTAGAAAACAGGGTTTAGCATTTCATGCAAATTGTCACCTACAGGAGACAATTTGCAAGAAATGCCAAAGCCTATTTTCTGGGCAAAATGGGATTTTTTTTTTTTCAAAATGTCATCTGCTTTTAAGCATCACACTAAGCTTTAAATCACCTGATCCTTCACTATATGTTAAGTGTTAGATACTCAGGGATTTTTTTCGGGTGAGATTTTGAGAGATCTGCTCATTTTTTTTTTTTTTTGCCAAAAATCTGACTGAAATTTGCTAAATGGGAGGAAAAATCTCATAGCAAAATGGACTTTAACTAAAGATTCTGCCAAAATTTCTTACTGAAATTTCATAATTTCTCTCCAGTTCTGATTGACTGAGTAGAGGTTTACGCATGGTCAGTTTACCTACCGGTAATCATACTTTTCCTGGGCAATCTCCAGTTTTGACTGAAGGAGATAATTTTTTCCCCATGATATTCTGAGCGAGAATTATTCCTGATTACTCTAGAACATCAACAAACAGAAAGACCAGATCAGACTGTGCAGAATGGCAAACTGATCAAGGTATTCACTGTTCAAACATGGCTAATGATCTTTTTCTCAGGCTCATATGACTTGAAAATGTCTAATACATACAGTAGATTTTGGTGTGAAAAAGTTTTTCTGCAACCACCAGTCATACCAGGCAGCTTCAACATATCTGGGACCATAAGTCTGTGGCAGGGGGCAGGTTGTTACTGAAATATAAAAGCAAACAGTTACAGGGTAATCAAATTATCTTAACCCTTGTCCTGCTGAACCCAGATATATCCTGCCTTTGCAAACAGTGTAGATCCAGATCAGTTGGCTTCTGAAAAAGCCATCTGATCTGGATCTGCACTGTTTGCCATTAAGCATGTGAATTTATATCAGCAATCTTGATCAAGTAATCTGATTGGCTGAAAATTAAAAGTGGGTGTGGCTTCTTAATTTATTCAACAGGACAAGGGTTAAGGAAACTGGATACATTTAGTAGTTTTCTGCTGTTTATGCAAGGGAGACTACTCTTGTAACTTCCTGTTTGCTTTCCTGCTCATCAGGCTCCTTTGGAAAAGGGGTCTAGTCTAATAGGAAACATGGGAGCTAATTTTTTCCTATTAGAGTAGATCCCTTTTCAGATAAGATTCAAAATAATTTTGACATTTACTTCCCCTGAACGTGTTTTAATACACAAAATACCGGTACTGAGAGTTCTAAGCAGATGAATAAAACTGGAAAGTATCATGTACAGTAACATATAAAATGACCCACCACAAAACTTATAGGGCAAATAA
Organism: Anodontia alba; assembly: GCA_964016985.1. Lineage (NCBI taxonomy): Eukaryota > Metazoa > Mollusca > Bivalvia > Lucinida > Lucinidae > Anodontia > Anodontia alba. The sequence continues at coordinate 131,457,517 of OZ024821.1, forward strand.
ATTACAAACATTTAGCTCCAAAATACTACTGTTGGGTTGTCAGGCAATGTCACTTGCAGTGGTCAGAGACCATATGGTGGGGGCATAGCCCCATGCCAAAGCATTTTTTTATTCTGGTCAGCTGTAGGTAGGGAGGGTGAATAAAACAGAATAGGAATAGAGACAGACAGATAGATATACAGGTAGGTAGAGGTACTCGTAGGTAGGTTGGTAGGTACATGTAGGTAGGTTGGTAGGAAGGCAGGCAGGCAGGCAGGCAGGCAGACAGACAGGCATGCAGGGAGGCAGGCAGGCAGACAGACAGATATTAGATAGATAGATAGATAGATAGATAGATAGATAGATAGATAGATAGATAGATAGATAGATAGATAGATAGATAGATAGATAGATAGATAGATAGATAGATAGATAGATAGATAGATTGATAGATAGATAGATCAAGCACCTTATATGTATCTTTGAATAACAAAGGAACAAAGGCTGAAACCAGGCTACACAGGTATTCAGACTGATTAAGATTTTCACAGACTGTGTCACATAGTCACTTACAGTGCTCCAGCTAGCCCTATATAGAGGAGAGGGCCGTCCTTCTTGCCCTCTCCAAGTAAGTAAGTAAGTAAGTAAGTAAGTAATAAATAAGTATTGTGTTGGGGTTTAACGACACGTCAACCCTTGTGGGTCATTTTGTGTCGTCTCCCAGAGAAAGGGAGAAAAGTGATAGAAGAGATAGTAGAAGAGATTAAAGAGAGGGACAGGGAAGAAAGGAACAGGAATGAAAGTGAAGAAACAGAAAAAATAAAAATATTCCCCATCTACCCTTACCTGCTACAAGGACAGCAGGCCTTGCCCAACTGTAAGCCAATATCAGTTGGACGCCCCGGTGACGTAAGATACACGACACCTTCGCACCACCCGACCACCCCAAATAAATAAGTAAATAAAGTAATAAAGTAAGTAAGTAAGTAAGTAAAAACTTTATTCATAGACCACATACATATGTAAACATATGTAATAGTTAATCTTCCATGAGGCCCTCGATATTTATATTTTACACAAACTCACAAAAGAACAAAGGAACCAAATGATTGTAATTATGTTTGTTTGAGGTCAGGATTTGTGTATTATATAAAAAGAGAAAAATGGAGAAATCCCTTGTAACATTTGTTTGCTATGGATCAATGATGAATCTTACCAAAACAAAATGTAAGAAATCTAATGAAACATTGTGTGATCGAGGTACAAACCTCATGTATTTATATACAGAAATAAGATGGATCTGAAGACTGACCCTACCTCAAACACACAATTACAGTGCTTCATGGTGGCAAATACATATATGCATCAAATAAGTATAATATTTGAGCCTCCAGGTGAAAAATTTAAAACTTATCAACAACCAATTTGTTGCAATAATCATTATGACTATATCTTAAAGATGGCATAATGAGACTGACCACAGTGTACAAGGATCATGTAGGTAGCTCCTGCCACCCTCTGCCCTTTTTAAGCTGCCCTCTGACTTATTTCAACTCCAGACATAAAACCCTACATTTTGGTGAAAACTTCTTTAAAAATTCAACCAATATTAAGAAAAGTTATCAATGTTTAAAGGTCATTTTTATGTGTATTTTAGTTTTAGGCATTTATTGTGGAATGGGATTATATCATGTACATGTACCTTGTCTTAATACTGATCACATCACATGACACATGGTGCTCTCATTCTTATATGACCACACAAACACTTGCCCTATCTGGCACCCCTCTGCCCTAAAATCCTAGCTGGAGCACTGACTGATAAATATTGTTTTCACTAACCATTACGAAAACACACCTATTCAAATATACTGAAAATTTTACCACCAAAAAATGAAAATTTTACAACCAAAAAATGAAAATTTTCAGATAAAAAATTTCTATATTTTACATATTTCTGAGCAAAACATAGATTGTGGGTACTCGTTAGAACCGCCTCGGTGAGGCGGTTCTAACGAGTACCCACAATCTATGTTTTTGAGCAGAAATAAGAAAAATAATGTATACCCCTGTAAACCCCAGTTTTACTATATAAAAGTGGGGTTTAAGGGGGTCAAAATTGTATAGGCATGTTTTCGTGATGTTAAGCTCACTTACCTTTTTTATCACCTGCCTGTGTTGGTAGGTCATAAGTCACTGTCTCATAGCCTTTCTTTTCATTTTTATGTCTAACCCCAGTCTGTAAATAAAATACAGTCAGGGCTGCCAATAAACTAATTACAGTAAATACCTTATTCATTATCATTTGCTGAGCAAATTCAGCAGACAACAGCCCAATGATATTTTCTTATTTTTTATAGAAAATAGGCTTTGACATTTCATGCAAATTGTCTCCTAAGAAGACAATTTGCATAAAATGTCAAACCTTATCTTCTGAAAAAAAATAAGGCAAGTATCTGCTGAAATTTTTCCCAGCATGCTAATAGTTAAAAAAATGAAGTGCTACAAGTTAACTGCACAAATATATCCAGGTGTATCTGGAACATTGGAAATGTACATACGGGGTAGTAGGGATGTAACAATTTTTGAAATGTGAGGCAATTTCAAAGCCTCCCTGATTATAAAGGATATTGCAGTAAAACTTCAGTGAATCAAACAGTGATGGCCCATTTACTGTCGCTGATTCGAACTCGTTCTTCAGTCCCTAGGAAATTCTTCCAATAGCTCAAGAAAACAAGCATTTAGAGATATATTAACACTTGTCATGCTGAACCCGGATATACCCTGCCTTTGCAAACAGTGTAGAATCCAGATCAGTTGGCTAAAGAAGCCAACTGATCTGGATCTGCACTGTTTCTCAATAAATATGTGAATTTATAGCAACAATTCGGGTCAAGCAATCTGTCTGGCTGAAAATTGGAAGTAGGTGTGGCATCTTAATTTATTCAGCATGACAAGGGTTAAGGAAATTTCTTATTTTATCATGAAAATGTATGTTGTGTGTACACATTACATGCACCTCATCAGTGCAATTCTACTGAGTACACTGAACATACCATTATTTTATAAAAAGATTAAAAATACATCCCTAAATTATCCCCAATTGCCTGGGCCCAGCTGTTCAAAGCTAACGATGTCGTTAGTTAACGATTCATTAAAAGTTCCATCGAGTGATACGCAAATATGCTGAAATTTTTTGCTGAAAAAATGTGAGTAGCTTTTGCACTGCAAAAGCTACTCACATTTTTTCAGCAAAAAATATCAGAATATTGTGTATTGAATCTGCTAGAACAGTTAACGAAATGACCCTTAACGAGCTCGTTAAGTTAACGACGCTTTGAACAACTGGGCCCTGGTGCTAAGTTTAATTCTCAATGGCACAAACTACCAATGTCTAGAACAAATTTCCATGGTCCAAAAGATGTTTGAACCACTGAAGTTCATCTGTACATTTAGTTGCAAGCGACAGGTGTATCATTACTCTCACACAATGGTATTTGGCTGCATTTAACCTCATAAGGCAATCTTCCTCTCATTGCCCTTGAGGCTATCCAGGTCTTCTTGAAGTATGTGGCAATCTTTCAGCTCCAAATTTCAGAAGACATTTGTCGTCTGCTTTTTTATTTTGACAAACTATCATTTGGAAAGACCCTTACATGTAAAGTTGAAAGACTGAATATCAAACAGCGTAAATCCAGATGAGATGTCAAACAGCGTAGATCCATATGAGATGGCTCATTGAGCTGTCTCATCGGGATCTATGCTGTTTGCAAAAGCTATTATTATTGCCTGTGGCAGTGAAAGAATTAATACATAGAGGATCTTACATGAGTGGTCATTCAATATGAAATTTATGAAACGTGTTTGGGTAATTTAGGTATTTTGCGAGCCTTGGCGAGCAAAATACCGAAATTACCCAATGAGTTTCATTAATTTCAGATTAAATGACCACAAGGTGCTTTCCCTGCTGGTGAGTCACAGGGTCTTCTTTCCCTGCTGGTGCTTCACAAATTTCCTACTTTAAAAGTTTACCATGGCAACCAAACAAAACAAGCCATTTCATAGATGAAGACATTTAAAAGCAAGAAGGCAGCTGTGAGGGATAGAATCATATGGGGGTCAAAAACTAGGTCATTAGGTCAAATCTTAGAATGTATGTATATCAGAGGCCACATTACTTGTGTGAAACTAGCTCTAAAGCTTATCTCAATAAAATCTAGATCAAGTTTGAAACAGGTTAACCCTTGTCCTGCTGAATAAATAAAGATGCCACGCCCACTTCTAATTTTCAGCCAATCAGGTTACTTGATCCAGATTGTTGCTATAAATTTGCATACTTAATGGCAAACAGTGCAGATCCAGATCAGTTGGCTTCTTCAGATATATCCAGGTTCAGCAGGACAAGGGTTAATATGTGGTCAAAAACTAGGTCAATAGGTCAAATCTTAGAAAAACCTTGTTAAAACTGGGGCCATATTTGCTGCCATTTACCTTGCATAGACATACAGAACCCTGAGCAAGGGAGCATTGAAGATGAGTGTCAGTTTTTTCTTCTCTTGTTGGATGTCTCAACCTATTCTGGATCACTGTGTCAATTTACACTCATAGAAAACACAGGTAAATTCCTTATTTTCTTTTTTTAACCATATACTCCTAGACAGTCACATCTGACAATAACCTCAGAGGACAGTTGAGTGGTGGAGGAACGTCTGCGTAGTTTCCAGTTGTTAGGGACTGGGAAATACCAACTGTGAAACTACCGCAACAGGGAGAGTCCACTGCCAACCTTTCACAAACAGCCACGTCATTATGTCCCCAGCTGAACTCAAACCTACACGGCAGAGGTGTGTTGCTAATCATGAAACAAACCATGCTTATGACTGAGCTATCCCCGCACTCCTTAATAAACATGTAATTTTTAACCTGCAATGTCTTCCAAAGTAATGCAACTTTTGTCGAGAAATTTTCACATTTTGTTTCAAATACCATTCCCTCCCAATAAATGATGTTTTAACATAAAATCAGAAATTTTTATGGAGGTATTAACCAGAGCTCCAGAAACTGAAAATTGCCAATAGGCCCAGTCATTTTTGGCCGCATTTACTGAGTTTGCCGAGTCATTTTCCGCCGCATTTATGGTGTTTGCCAAGTGGAGATTTCGGTATTCTCCGTAACCAATATTAAAGAATTTCCATATTGCAATTTCCAAATGCAGATTCTGCTTTATTATTAACATAATGAATACCAACATTGCTAACACTTGCTGAACTTATATGTGCACAAGTATCACAATTACATGTATAAACAGCAATGTAGCTCAGTATTATCAGACATACACCAGTTAATGAACTTTCACTTTCACCACAACTGCAGTGCTTGCATTAAGGGAAGTCTGGGAGTCAGGGACTCCCAAAAATTGCCCTGGGACTTCCAAAAATCAATGCCAGGAAGTCTGGGACTCCCAACTTTTATAGATATTTAGTCATTTATAACAAAAATTTAGAAAGAATATATGTGTTATTTACATATGTAGCTTAAGAATGGCGGTTTTACTCCGCCATGAGAGTTTAAGAATATTGAGGTTGAATTTCTGAAAAATTTGATCACCAGGACTTTCAGATATTGGAGCTAGGAAGTCCTGGGACATCCTGATTTTGACAGTTAGTGCAAGCACTGCAACTGAGCACTCAGTGAAGAGTGCAAAAGGGAAACAACCGCAATCTCTTCACATTGTGGCAAGTCACCTTGTGCTGCAGATAGCCGCTACATTTTTCTTTTTTCTTTCTATGGACCAGTAAAAAAAAAATAGTGTTTCATCCTAGGGTCGCTACAAGGTCCAGCACATCCCACTTTGGCAGGCTGAGCATGTTAAAATTACAATGAAAAGCAGATCTTTTAAAATTTAACACATTAACAAATGAGAAAAAAAGTATCTTTATTGATGTAATGTGTGACCAAGCAGGTATGAAGCCCTGTCCCTTTTATAATTACTGTAATAGCCCCAAGTATTGGGGCAGACAGGCCTAAGCAAACAGTGTAGACCCAGATCAGATGCAGCAAAATGCATGGCTTCTGATCCACATCTATATTGTCTATCACTCATCCAGCAATATAAATAATGTAGTAACATAGACTTGACATTTTAGGACCAGTACGGCAAGGCGTTCAGGTAGTCTAATAATTATGTTATGTTAACAGCTGGTATTGATTTTTTTCACACATCAAACAAATGGGCAGTTTCATATTTGACACCTGGATCAAGCCGCGTTGCGATAATGAGCAGATCCCTTAAGACAATTTCCCATACATGGTAATTGTCATGTGTTGATAAAAGGTTTGTTAGCTTGCTCCAGATAAGGTGCAAATTAGAAAGTCAAATACCAGAAAACATCAATTATTATGGACCAAATTCTGAAGAAAATCAGTCCAGCTCTTCAAAAACCAGTCAGACCAAAGAACTGGCATTTTCTTGAGCCCTGGTATTCACTATTATACAATATCAGGATACTCAATGTTTTCTAACAAGAGAACTTAACTAAGCTTGTCATCTGGAATTTTTCTCCATGTGATTTTGCGGAGCTATTGGGATAGAGATTTTATAAACTACTAATCATCTGGATGATGAAAAATGGAATACATTCCTATTAAACTTTAGCGTTCAACTACATCTACAGGATAAAAGCTGCTTCATATAGGAGAATATGAGAGATGGAAGGACAGTGTTTACATCTTACATGAGCATTATAGCAATTGTAGGAGCATCTAGCACCTTTGATTGTTGATAAAATAGCTTGTATTTTAAACTAGATCTTCCCAAGTTGAATGTTATGGCCACGAAAACATTCCTATTAAACTCTAGCGTTCAACTACATCTACAGGATAAAATTAAAAGCTGCTTCATATAGGAGAATATGGGAAATGGAAAGACAGTGTTTACGTCTTACATAAGCATTATAGCAATTGTAGGAGCATCTAGCACCTTTGATTGTTGATAATATAGCTTGTATTTAAAACTAGATCTTCCCAAGTTGAATGTTATGGCCACGAAAACGCATAACACCATGAATTATAGCCCTGTAAAAGAAATGATGAAAAGCTTAAATGGAATACTAACACAGGAAAAATGTCTAATTAAATATCGTTGCTTGAATAATGCCTTGAACTTGGCACGTTTATGAAGTTTCACGCCAAATGTCAAGTACACACTCCGGACCGTGGACCAGGAGGCTGACATCTTGGATCAGGGGAATTAACTCTAAAGAAAAGGATGGCATCATTAACCGCAACACGGTCGTTAGATTCCAAAGATCTTCACAGCTATTTAAAAACACTGCCACTTGCGATATTGGATAAACTGTACAGTCATCCAGCAACATGTTTAGCCACATTTAGGTAAAACATATTTTCAATTAAGTCTGTAATTGTGCAATTACTAGCAATGTCATATGTTTTCGCGAGGAAACGTTCTGCTTTTTGTCTTGACGTTTTGTCTGTCCGAAAATGTATATGATGCCACTACAGTGAACATATTTTGAGCAGCCTTTGTTTCTGCTTACCAAATGAAAAATGGGTATAGCTATTCCATGTAATCAACTTGACTCCTCGGAATCCACTTTTATCACGGAATCAACCTATAAAAATCGTGGGGGGGGGGGGGGGGGGGGGGGGGGGGGTGGTGCGGTGTATGGGGGATTTTTTGCAGCAGCATGCAAAATTTAAAATTTCATGTCGAAAAAATATTTTTGGGATTGCTTTTATAGAAAATAAAGAATTTGTAACAACACCGCTAAGTCGTTCGTCCGCAAAATCGATCTTTTTTGGTGAAATCAACCTGTCTTAGTCAATTTGCAGGATGCAGGAAAAACTTTTTATCATTTTGTGTCTTTAGAAAATTTCATACTATTTACATTAATAATGAGGGTGATTGTGCACAAAAATTCAAAGTGTATTGATTTTGCTAAGTCATTTGATTTCACAGAACCCTGGCCCAGCAAAATCAATACACAAAATCAAAATTTTAATGAAAAAAATATGAACAATGACAATCAAATATACTATACAGCATTGTATTTGTTTGTGTTGGGGTTTTACGGCCCAGTCAACCCAATGGGGTCATGTCCAGCGCGGTCAGTTTACCTAACCACACGTTTGCTGGGCAGGCTTAGTCCTCTAAGCGGTTAACCAGTATTGTGCACATTCTTTCACCAGAAACTGACAACTGCTTTTCTTGAATCAGCGGAAGGGAGAGAATGACCTTGGAAAATATTTCATGATCAATCTCCACGAAAGAATGTTGCTGACCTCGGCAGGGGTTGAAACCGCGACCTCCTGGTCTCCAGTCAGATAGCGCATCCAACTGAGCCACCGAGGCTGGCATACAGCATTGTATAAAGTTATATCTATTCATGGAATAAAAGAAAATTTTCTTTTGCAACAATGATTTATTTTATAGGTTGATTTCACCAAAGAAAGATTGATTTCGTGGCCGACGGACTTAGCGGTATCAGTACAAATTCTACATTTTCTCCAAAATAATCCCTAATAATATTTTTTTCATTATGAAATTTTGAATACTGCTGCATAAACATATATTTGTTCATAATAAAAAAAAAACATCCTAGCTATAACTCCCAAACTGATTTTTATAGGTTGATTTCGCCCAAAAAACATTGATTTCGCAGCTGACAAACCTAGCCGTATCAGTACAAAATCTACACTTTCTCCATAATCAGCCCCCCAAATTTTTTTCTTTTTTTTCATCGTGAAATTTTGCAAAATGCTGTATAATCATACAGCCCCACAAATTATTTTTTACAGGTTGATTCCGTAAGAAAAAAATTGATTCCGTGGAATCAAGTTGATTACGCGGATTAGCTATACTGATGAAAAATAACACTGTCAACATTTTCAGACAATACAAAAGAAAAACCTAAAGTGAAAGATCTGTGGCATCTGATCACGATCTGCACTGTTTACCAATGAGGCCAATGATCCAGCAGTTTTTAGACACATCAACAGTGAAAACAGACTTACTGTAATTTTAGGAAAATAATGGTAAGCAGTTAGTTTATCCAAATGCTTAGCGTAAATATGGTTCCATAATAACCCTTCAGTATTTGGACAGACAGGCCTGAGCAAACAGAAAGAGTGCTAAGACCCAGATCAGATGCCACAGAATAGGGTCTACACTGTTAGCCACTCATCCAGCAATATTTTAAATACATCAACAGGTAGTGGAACAGTTAAATACAAGGACAAGTATGGCTAGGAGTTAACATGGGTTTAGATAAGACTGGGTATCAGGTAAATATTTTTGTTATTTCTCATGTGAAAGCATATGTTATGGGTACTCAGAAGTGCCTTGCCAAGGCGCTTCTAATGAGTACCACAACATATGTTTTCATGGAGAAATTTTTTTGACTAAAAAAAAAGCATCTTATCAACAGCTATGAGTTAAGCCAGGGATTTTCCTACCAATTTGAAACCGGGACCAGGGGCCATTAAATTAGGGAAAATTAGCCCATGTATCAGCAAAAGTAGGAAAAAATAGCGTATGGATCGGCAAAATTGGGAAAACTTTGTTGAAAGAAATAAGAAACATGATATGTATAATTAATAATGTTTTAAAAATGCAAATTTGATCAAAAAACTTTAAACTTGTGATTTACAGTTGACTCTCGTTATCTCGACCTCGCTTATCTCGAATAACCGCTTATCTCGTAGTGAAAATCTGGTCCCTGTTTATACATGAAAACCTAACAGCAGATGGAAAATATTGTAGAAAAGAGGAGAAATTGCTCCTAAGGAGCAATTTCTCCTCTTTTCCACAATATTTTCAATATATCTCTAACTTCAAAAGTCCAATTACCTATCAGTTTGTTAAATGTGGTTAATCACATTATTTTTTCCTCAATTCTGCAAACCTGATATGTCGAACTACGGATATCTCGAAGTATTTCAGAGAGTCCCATGGAATTCGAGATAACGAGAGTCGACTGTATTTCATGGATTTAAATATTTCATGTTTAGGCTATCTGAAAAACAGAATTCTGTAATAATAGAGATCTGGGTAATGCACAAGTGCACTAGTGTTAGTTACTTCCCGAACCAAAAATTTTCAAGCTTAGCGCACCCTGGAGGACCTGAGGTGATTTTTTTTTTAAAGTTTTTTTCAAGTAATATTGGCGGTTGTGCGACATTTTTGATTCAACAAAGTGAAAAAGAAAGTAGGAAATCTGATTCCAGCCAGAAGTTCACTGTTGGCTTTTCTGATTGAAAGAAATATGTTTGGAAGGCAACAGGTTTCCAGTTTTGCAACTGAGCACTTGATAAAATGGGCAACATATCAAAAATAGGACGCATGTGCTTTCATTTCTTGGAAAATCGTCATCTGCACAGCCTTCAAAGACAGCACATGCCCAGCATGCACCTTTGAGTAGCATTAGAATGAGGCACACAAAGTGAAAGTTGCGCAAGCAGTATGCTCAGCAAAGCCTAAATTATCGATGAAGGAACATGTTATTTACCTTTTAAAAGGAAGGCTTCCCACATAGCGGTTTTTATGGATGGATCCCATTAGCGTCGGCGTAAAACTTCTTGTCCGCTCTGTAACTTGAATACCCTTTGGAATATTTTGATTATACTTGGTAGAAATGTAGATAAGGACCAGATGATGTGTCACATACAAGATTGACAACTCTGGCTTTCTTACTTTTGGAGTTGTCACCCTTTATTTTATTTGAAAAAAAATTTTGTTTCTTCTCTGTAATTCAAATACACTTCACAATATTTCGATGGTATGGTAAATGTCCAAAAATTTCAAACAACTTTATTTTATACTTTTTTGGCCTAAAGTTTGCTTTTTATGTAGTTCTTTCATAAAATATTTAGTGGAATGGCAAACAGTGTAGATCCTGATCAGACTGCTCCTTCAGGAGCAGTCTGATCTGGGTCTGCACTGTTTGCATGTGCCATTTTGAAGGAGCAGTCTGATCTGGGTCTACACTGTTTGCATATTCCATTTTGTCAAACCATTTGGTGTTCGAAATTTTAGGACATTTACCGTACTTGGTAGAAATGTAGAACAGGATGACACACGTATCACGTCCAAGAATGACAACTCTGCCTTTTTTAGTTTTTGCCGTTATCTCCCTTTGTTACATTTGACAGTGATAATACATAGATTTCATGTCCGCTCTCTAAATCAAAGAATCTTTGGAATATTTTTATGATACATGTACTTGGTAGAAATGTAGAACTGGACCAGACGACGTGTCATGTACAAGAATGATAACTCTGCCTTTCCTACTTTTGGTGTTATCTCCCTTTGTTATAATTGACAGTGATTATCCATTGATTTCGTGTCTGCTCTGTTAGTCAAAGACCCTTTGGAATATTTTTATGAAACTTTGTAGAAATGTAGAACAGGACCAGTCAACATGTCGCATATAAGAATGACATCTCTACCTTTCTTACTTTTGGCTTTATCTCCCTTTGTTGTATCCATTGACTTCGTGTCCACTCTGTAAGTCAAAGGTCCTTTGGAATATTTTTATGATACTTGGTAGAAATGAAGAACAGGACCAGACAACATGTCACATACAAGAACTCTGGCTTTCTTCCTTTTGGATTATCTCCCTTTGTTTTGTTTGAAATAGATTTCTTGTCTGCTCTGTAACTGGAATACCTTCAGAATATTTTGATGGTATCTGGTAGAAATGTAGAATAGGATATCCGATAAGACGACCTGTTGCTTACAAGAATGACAACTCTGCCTTTTTTACTTTTATCGTTATCTCCCTTTGTTATATTTGACAGTGAGTATGCATTGATTTCGTGTCTGCTCTGTAACTCAAGTACCCTTTGGAATATTTTGATGGTACTTGGTAGAAATGTAGAACAGGATGAGACAATGTGCTATGTACATAAATGACAACTCTGCCTTTCTTACTTTTGACATTTTCTCCCTTTGTTATATTTTTTTTAGCTGAAAATTGGGAAAATTCAACTATTTTTTGATTGGGAAAAGGGGCCAATTACCGGACCCTAATTTGGCCTAGGAAAATCCTTGTAAGCTGCCCCAGTATTTGAATATGATAGGGGGTGGTTGGGTGTAGCAAAGGTATCGGATATCTTGTGTCTTCGGGGCATACAACTGATATTGGCTTCCAGTTGGGTAAGGCCTGCTATCCTTTTAGCAGGCAAAAGTAGAGAGGGAATGTTTTTATTTCTTCTGTTTCTTCACTTTCATTCCTGTTCCTCTTTCTTCCCTGTCCCTCTCATTCATCTCTTCTACTATCTCTTCTATCTCTTTTCTCCCTTTCCCTGGGAGATGACACAAAATGACTCACAAGGGTTGACATGTTGTTAGGCCCCAAACACAATCAATCAATTGAATATGATTAATTGTTTCATTTCTCATTTACTTTCAGAGATTTACCAGAACTGGCGAAACACTTTGTCATGAGACTACTTTTTGTGGAGCAGCCAGTATCACAAGCTGTTATTGGTCTCTGGGTCTCAAATAAACATACAAAGTAAGTGTCACAACCTGTTGTTAGTGCCCTGTATTTCCAACAAACACACCAACTTAGTGCTCATAGCTCTTGATAAAGTAGCATAACTCTTGATAAGGCGCTTTTTTCCACCAAAAAGTATCTATATTTTTCTTATTTCTCGACAAAACATATGTTATGGGTACTCATTAGAAGCGCCTCACTGAGGCGCTTCTAATGAGTACCCACAACATATGTTTTCATCAAGAAATAAGAAAATAAGAAAACTATTTACCTGATACCCACTCTTATCTAGACCAATAAAGTGGTGTGTTTACTAACTGGAATGGAGCTAATAACCACAACAGAGCTACAGTGTCAGGAATAGACCTGATTTTTGTTAACACAATTGCAGGTTTTGTCAAACTGTTTATTTGTTAATCTTTAGAGCTAACACATAGAAGATATAATATATGGAACAACAGCCCTTGAAAAGAAAGAGGAAAAGTAGAACTTTGTTCAGGAAAACTGGATAAAATCATGGAATTTATAAATAGAAAAAACAAAAGGAGGTCAACATTTTAAAGAAAATAATTAGCTAAATTTTTACTGACTAGAGAAATCCAGACTATCATTATTCTGTCCACCCCTAGATAACACTGGTAAAATGTTTGGTGCATATAAGTTGTACTATTATGGCCAAGTCTGACTGAATTTGATGTTTGGATACATCTAGTGTAAACAACTTTCTGACATATTAAAAATAGGACACAATGACCTGTACCTGTATACTGACCTACTCTCTGGGACAAAGCTTCAGTGTTGACCAAATTTGAGTACTTATGGTTATGACACAAAAACTTAAGTGGTTAGAATCATCTCATTGAGTCAGTTTTCATGTTATCCCATTATTTATATTGAAGTGGAGCCTCATTTTGATGCTAATCATTGTATGGTAAATGTCCTAAAATTTCAAATACTTTATTCCATACTGTTTGTCCTAACTTTTTTTTTATGCAGTTGTATCTTAAAATAGTGGAATGGCAAAAATTAGTGTAGACCCTGATCAGACTGCTCCTTTAGAAGCAGTCTGATAGGGTTATGCACTGTTTGCAAATGGCATTTTGTCAGAGACTGGTGTACAAAATTTTACGACTATTACCATATTTAATAGCTTCAAAGACAGTGATTATTGTAGTGATAATTTAGGATTTTTTGTTATTTATGCATCAGAACACATCTCATGGGTACTCAACTACTCATTAGAATTGCCTCAATGAGGCAATTCTAGTGAGTACATGTGCATACAATATATGTTATTGTGCACAAATAACAAAAATTGTATTTTGAATAGTCCCTTGATCTGGAGCTGTGTGCATTTTAGCCACCCTTATAGTGTGATTCTATGTAATGCACCAGTCATTTGAAACACCTGCCCCTATGGGGCCGGGGATAGCAGGAACAGCGGCGCTTAAGTGCCGTGATTTGACGTGATTTGATGAGTCCTGGCAGTGCCGTAAATGTGCCAAGGTATTCATTTCAGGCAAAAATGCTTTGCATACATAAATTAGAGCCACATCAACCACAAGCTTTAGTTTTCTCATAACCTGGCTCATAATGTCAATGATACTTTACCTTTGAATTTAGCTGTATCGAGTAAACCAGACCTTTTATCATGAAAAAGATACAGATTGATTTTTGCAACAGAGAGCAGACTGTTCAAGGAAACAAAAAGGGATTTTACCATAAATTTGTCCTTGCAGTGCGGCATTTAGCAGGACTTTAAAAACTGAAAATTTAAAAGCCTGCTATTCCCTGGCCCCTACTACAAATGACTTGTGCTTAAAGGGGCTGTACTGCTTTTATTTTCAAAAATGAGATTTGGTATCATTCTGGAACCCTACAAATGGTAAAAGTGTTCATGTTTGTTTGTGTTGAGGTTTTACGGCCCAATCAACCCAATAGGGTCATGTCGAGCGCGGTCAGTTTACCTAACCACACGTTTACTGGGCAGGCTTAGTCCTCTAAGCGGTTAACCAGTACTGTGCACATTCTTTCGCCAGAAACTGACAACTGCCCTTCTTGAATCAGCGGAAGGGAGAGAATGGAAAGTGTTCATGTGCCTGTTCTATTACTGTAATTATGGTACCTTAACTGTTCAGATACCATAACTCCTTACCATACTTATCCTAAAATTTGAACAAGTCCATTTGAGTCTTGTTTCTTAAACAGCTAGATGGCAAACAGTGTAGACCCTGATCAAACTGCTCCTTAGGAGCAGTTTGATCTGGGTCTACACTGTTTACTGAGGCATATCTGTCTAAATATTTAGAGTAATAATGGTACTTATTTTGTTACAGCGAGCACAAGGTAGCAGTACGGACATTGTCTGATCTTCGTATCTGGCATGAGAGGCCAATACCAGGAGGCATGCAGGGATGGCTGCTTAGCTCAACATTCAAGGCTAATATGAAAGTGGCTTTGCTTGGAGGGTAGGCTGTTAAACTTTTTTTGTTTTGTTTTTTCTGAAGACAAAATTAATAGTTGAAATCCAGCTCAGACAACACATTAGCACAGCTGAATCAGGGCATTAGCTAAAATAGACTTGCTATGCAGCTGTCTCTTTATTGGCCCCACATAAAAAGGATATGAACTACCATGCATGATTGCCAACAAAGTGGCATTCCAATTGGCAAAGACTAATAAACAGTGTTCAGAGACTCAATTCTATGTATAGATACATAGATCCATAGAAAGTTAAATGTGAACAGCAAAGACTCTGACCTGACTGTGCATATCACTTTGTTAGAATTCCCATGAGGTGGCTATTGTCATCAATCATCTCTGCTTGTACATGTATCATTTTTCGATGCATTTAAACATTTCATAGAATAGAAGAACAAAATATCAAAAAAATTATCTCCTACAATTATGTCACCCATCTTCGGCTGTATGAGGGGGACATATTGTTTTTGGTGCAGATCCTGTTGGCGTCGGCGTAGGTGTCTGTGTCACACTTTCTTGTCTGCACAATATCTTGTGAACCAGTGGTTAGACTCTTGCCAAATTTTCGTGGATATATAATTGGGACATAACAAAGAACTGATTAGATTTTAATTACCTTAACCTAATTTTCAAGGTTACATACAGCAGTAGAAAAAGTGAAACTTCTGTGACACTTTCTTGTCTGCACAACATCTTTTGAACCAGTGGTTGGAGGATGTGTGTGTGTTTGGGGTGTGTGTGCGGGGTGCATCTGTTTTCTCTGGAAACACTGTTACTAGTTTCAAAAAGAAAAACTGCTTGCCCCCGTCAGATTTATCCCATGTTGGGCAAGGGGTCAGTTGCTTATTTGTAACACTGTACTTACAAAACAACTGAATTCTCTGAATAAACTGTGTGGATACAAACTGTAAAAACTTGTATTTAGCAGTCACTTTATTTTGAAGCTATTTGCGATGTAAGCAAAAAACCGTAAAATGAAACTCCACCAATATTCAGTTTTCAATAAATGTATAATTATAGTAATTAGTGTGGCATACATCTGAAAGTATGAATGCGCCAAAATTATAATGTGCAAACAAGCCCTTCCATTCAAACACCAGGGCCCAGTTATTCAAAACTAACGATGTCGTTAGTTAACATATCATTGAAACTTTGATCATTAAATATGGCATATATGCTAATATTTTTACTGAAAAAATGTGAGTAGCTTTTGCATTTGCAAAAGCTACTCACATTTTTTTCAACAAAAATACCTGTGAATTAGATATGACCACTAATGAGCTCGTTAAGCTAACGATGATTTGAACTACTGGGCCCAGGTTGTTAAATGAACTTATCCAGATTTTAGAACAATATACAGCTAGGGGTTAAGGTGTCAAAATATTTAGCTTAAATGTAAAAAGAAAATTGGCGTTATTAATTTGAAGTACCTTCAAAGAAGTATCAGATCATTGCAATATTTTCAAAGGTTTATCATTAGATTTCCACTAGTCTCTTCAGTTTTGAGTTGCATTGGTTGCATTGGTTCGGCCAAACAAAAAAATATGTGTGTTTAGGGTAACTGTACCCTGCCTAATTCTCTGGTAAAACCTAGCATTTTTTTTTTTTTTTCATGTTTACCCCAAATATTTGTGCTACCATATTTATGCTAAATATTTGGACAAGTAGATTTGAGCAAACAGTGTAGACCCAGATCAAACTGAGCATTTTGATCAGGGTCTACACTGTCTGATCAGGTTCTGCACTGTCTGATCAGGGTCTACACTGTTTGTCACTCTATCAATACTTTTTAGGCACACCAAAGGATAGTCAAACAGACAGTAAAATTTACGTGAATTATGGTGCTTAGTCCAAATATGATTAAGTATAAAAATGTAATAATAATAACAATCCCTGACTACCCTTCCTAGTTTTTTCTAACATGTTACCCTAAACAAATATACTTTTTTATTTAGCCTCATGTATACTGGTCAAACACATCTGTGGGAGGGTGATTTGGTCAAAGAAATCTGTGCAAGGGTGAACTGATACACATTGAGTGCTTAACATACATATACTGAGTAAAATTTCAGCAGAGAACATTTTGAAATAGAATTTCTTTTTTTTTTCTTTTTTTTTTTTTCCAGAAAATTGGCTTAGACATTTCATGCAAATTTTCTCCTTAGGAGACAATTTGCATGAAATGTCATAGCCTGTTTTCAGGGAAAAAATAGAAAAAATATCATCAATTTGTCATCTGCCAAATTTGCCCAGAGAGTGGTAAAGGTTAATTAATTTCAGTGGTAGTCCATGGACAGGAAGAGGTACAGCTCCATTGCCACCAGACAAGAACAGTCGTGACATTGAATTTCTTGATAAATACGCCCTAGAGAGGTGGGAGGTGTGTCATTCAATCTTAATCAATAAAGCTAACGGGAAAGAGATACACCTTCAAGGGAAATAAATTTGACATGGCAATATTTATCTTTCTTTACATTTGGGCTACTCTTAAAGGAAAGAATTTGCTCCCTCTGGGAGCAAATTCTTACCTTTAAGAATAGCCCCATTTTTGAAAGGTTTCAAATACTATGGAGGTAACTTCCTGTCTGCAAAAATTGTTTCCCTTTGCAAAATGGCTGCGAAATCTTTTAGGTGTATCCTTTCACCTTAATATATGTACAGTCATGTAAAAGAATAACCACTCCAAGTGGTTCTGTTTGTAGAGTGTCCCGATTTGGAGTGGGAGGTTAGAGGTTCATTCCCCATCTGGGTAATACCTAAGGCTCTAAAACTGGTCTTTCCTTTGGCACTTAGCACTAGGAAGAAGAGTGGTGACTGGTTGCAATGGTGTCAGTATCATGTGACTGATGCTAGCATCATGTCAGTTAATGATACTGTAGTGCAGTGGCACTATAAAAGGGCATCATTTACCTCCATCACAGCCAGACACCATCATGCCTTCACTGAAAGATTGTTGTTAAAGATGTTAAGCCTAAAGTCAAACAAATGGGTAAAATAATACTGTATTAACCCTAAGTATTTAAACATACAGCCCTGAGCAAAGGTTATAGACCCAGATCAAATGCTGCATCTGATAAGGTCTAAATCCAGCAGTTTTTAGATACATCAACAGGTAGTCAAATGGATCATGTTGGCTGTCAGTGTGTCAGTCTGTCGTGTGTCCGTCCGTCCGTCCATATTTCATTTACTGACAGTAAATTGAGTAAATGTCTATGGATTATATAAAAACTTGATATGTGCATTGATATTGTAGAGATCTGGTTTGGGATTGCTCATTGGCAAATTTCTCAGATTTTCACAGAGTTATCTGCACATGACATGGTGATGGCGGAGTATTATTGTTTCACACTTTTATTCTGATTTGAGAACAAGTTTGATAAGGAGTTATGGTATCCCAATATTCAGTACTGTAATATATGATGTGCAACGCGCAAAAAGAGCCCTTATATAATTTGCGAACAATGCAGGCCTAGATCAGCCTGTGCATAAGCGCAGGCTGATCTAGGCCTTTGTTGTCCGCATACAGAATCAGTGGATACTGAAGTATATGTCAACGAACAGACATTAGAACTGCACAGATGCACATGCTGATCTTGGCCAATGTTGTCCGCAAAATGCATAAGGGCCTTTTTGTGTGTTGCGCATAATATATGCTAGCATAGTTCCAGATATGAGGGAGTATCAGGTAAATAGTTTTCTCACATGAAAAACATATGTTGTTGATACTTATAAGAAATGCTTTGCTGAGGCACTTCTAATGACCCCATCGAATGAGTACCCACAACATAGGTTTTTGTAGAGAAATAAGGAAAATGTCAATACTTTCCTGCTCAAAAAAACACCTTTTCTGGAGCTATGAGGCAAGTGTTTTAGCTAAACTCATGGATTAAGTCTCCTAGCAGCAAGTGATCAGCTTGTCCTGTACAGCTGCAAAATCTCTAGTCTTCATGGTTCTGAGTATGCAATACCATATTTATCTTAAATGTTTTGGACTGAAAGTGCATAGACATGATGATCAGACTGCTTCTCGGGGTCAGCGCTGTTTGCTATTTCACTATCACTTTTCAGACTTACCAGCTGCTATTTTCAAAATGCTATGCAGAGAACCCTAAATACTAATCAGTAAGGCTTCACTTTGCTTAGCTAGTGTTATGTTGTGGTCACATAGAAGTGTGGTATAAAAACTGCAGATGAATACAAAAAGATCTGTGGAGTGTTATTTTAACCTTCAGCCTGCTGTAGATAAAAACTGGCATTCAACATTTTGAAATATTTTTTTTTTTATTTTACATGAAAATACATGTAGGACTGACATTTTATTTTAATCATGTATTGAATTAGTTAAGCAGCAACAAGAGGAAAATGACTTGTCTTCAACAGTCCAGTAAAGAAGAGGAAAAAAAGAAATATTTTTATTTTTTCCACAAAAACATGTATTTTGGGTACTCATTAGAATTGCCTCACTGAGGCATTTCTAATGAGTACCCACAACGTACATGTACATTTTTGTGACAAAATAAGAAAACCGTAAACACGGTTGGTTAAAAAATGTCTTATCTGGAGAGCTGATACTTGATTGTCTCCAGTAGGCAAAAGGTCTTGTTCCAGTCTAATTGTAAGCAGTTGGGAAAGAAAAGGAGAGAAAAGTCAGTGTCCAGTCTATATTTTCAGTGTGTTCTCCACTTCATGGTAGGGTCCACTGAAGGGGCTGATGGGGTAAGCAGGGATATTATAGAGGTACTTCTGACGTCAGGTCTCATGAAAGAGTAAGTAAATATAGATGCTCATACTGTCAGATAAAATTCATAGCTCCCAATGATAAGAGGGGGTATCCACATAATATTTTACTTATTCCTCTGCAAAAGCATATAGTATGGGTTGGCAGTGCTTCTGATGAGTATGCATAATAAATGTTTTTATGGAGAAAAAAGGAAAATATCAGTACTTTTCTGTTGAAAAAAGCACTTAATCTGAAGGTATGAAATTTGCATATACAACCCTGTATTAACCTTCAGCAAGCTGAATTGCAGCACATACAGATTATTTTAACCATTACCACTCTCTTGTCTAATTCAGCAAATGACAAACTGATAATATTTTTCTTTTTTTCCCAGAAATAGGCTATGGCATTTCCTGCAAGTTGTCTCCTTAAGAGAAAATTTGCATGAAATGTCAAAACCTATTTTTTGTGAAAATAAGAAAAAAAAAAAAAATTAAAATGTCATCTATTGACAAACTTATATTTTTCTTATTTTTACCAGAAAATAGGTTTTGACATTTTGTGTAAATTGTCTAAACCTATTTTGGGGAAAATAAGAAAAATATTTTGAAATGTCTACTGCTGAATCTTTTGATCAGCCTGATGTTTTTCTTATTTTTACCAGAAAATAGATTTTGAGATTTTGTGCAAATTGTCTAAACCTATTTTTGGGAAAATAAGAAAAATATTTTGAATTGCCACAGCTGAATCTTTTGCTCAGCATGCTAAGCATTAAAACATTTTTCTCAGAAAACAATGCTTGATATGTCATTGAATTTTCTCCTTTCAAAAAATCTTCACAGTAGTCTAAATTCAATAATATTACATTTTCAAATCTGAAACCAATTATAAATAGAATTATAAATAGAATTGTTGTATTTGCCTAGAGACAAGGGAGAACCCTGTATCACCCATTACATTTTCAAATCAGAAACCATTTATAAATAGAATTGTTTTATTTTTCTAGAGACAATGGAGAACCCTGTATCACCCCAGGCGGCTTCCAGTTTTTGCTGATGGATACCACATCCCAAGTTTGGTACTTCATGTTACAGTATCTGGAGACAGTTGAGGTAGTTTTTCAGCTTAAATCACACTTCTCTCAAAACTCAGTTTTTCTTCCTAACACACAGGGCCCAGTTGTTCAAAGCATCATTAGCTTAACGAGCTTGTTAGAAGTCAAAATGTTAACTGCTCTACTAAGTACAATATCTAATTCACATGTATTTTTGCTAAAAAAATGTGAGTAGCTTTTGCAAATGCAAGACAATTTTTCAGCAAAAATATTAGCATATATGCCATATTTAAAATATCAAAGTTTTAACGATACGTTAACTAATGACATCGTTAGTTTAGAACAGCTGGGCCCAGAAGTTTTACTTTGAAAAGTGTGAGAGACTACAGCATTATGCTTCAGATATAGGATATATATTTACCCAAATTATTAGGACCTCTTTACTCCTTACCATACTTTTCTGATGGCTCAGTTGGATGCGTGTCCAACTTGTGATGAGGAGGTTGTGGGTTCAACCACCGCCAGGACGACAACATTCTTTCATAGAGATTTGATCTTGAAATATTTTCTATGGTCATTCTCTCCCTTCTGCTGATTCAAGAGGGGCAGTTGTCAGTTTCTGGCGAAAGAATGTGAACAATACTGGTTAACCACTTAGAGGACTAAGCCTGCCCAGTAAAAGCGTTGTTAAGAAAATTGATAGCACTCTACATGACCCCATTGGGTTGAGTGGTATGTAAAACCTCAACACAACCTTCCTAAGATTTGAACAGGTTCATTTTACTACTTGTTGATGTGTCTTAAAACTGCTAGATAAGTGGCAAACAGTTAGACTGATGAGTATCTACAGTGGCTGCTAAATGGGTTCAACCCCCGCCGAGGTCGGCAACATTCTTTCGTGGAGATTGATCATGAAATATTTTCTATGGTCATTCTCTCCCTTCCGCTGATTCAAGAAGGGCAGCTGTCAGTTTCTGGCGAAAGAATGTGCACAATACTGGTTGACGGCTTAGAGGACTAAGCCTGCCCAGTAAACGTGTAGTTAGATAAACTGACCCTGCTCGACATGACCCCATTGGGTTGACTGGGCCATAAAACTTCAACACAAACAAACAGCAAACAGCCAGTGCCCTAATAAAATGGGAATGATAACATTTCAGTGTTGTAAAATCCCTACAATTGTGTTTGGGTCATTCAGGGCTAGTGAGGTGATGTCGTGCTTTTGGCTGTGTGCAAGGGAACACTGTATGTTAAGACTTTGCCATGAACAAGACCCAGTACCAGCTCAGTTGTGTTATGTGTAACAGGTGAAAAATGGAAATCACCATTTTTCTCAACCGTGAATCAACCTGGTCCACTGACTCCAGTCATACACTCTACTGCATCGCTATAAAAGCTGGCTTATACAGCAAGGCAGTACAGATGTGTTATATACACATACAAGGTGACATTCTTCCCCTCCAAATTGAAATTCATCCCTGAATTTTTAGGAGTCTGAAAATCACGCAAAATGATACTTGAGGAGTTTTTGTCGCACCAGAGTTAGCATGGGTGACTTAGGCATGCTAGTCTCCATCCATCCGTTCATTTTTTCGTTCATGTACTTACATCCACCATAATGAAGCCTACAAACTGTAAAACTTTACAGTTAGTTTCACTTCACTGATTTTTTTGTTTTATCTCACTGAGCTGAACAAAATGAAAATTCTCACTCTTCTGGTGCTTGTTTTCACATTTTAGTATGCACATTTTAGTATGCAGGTATATTGCATTTTAGTATGCAGATATATTGCATATATTCGGTCAGCCAAGTCTGAGCAAACAGTGTAGACCCTGATGAGACGCCACAAATGTGGCGTCTCATCAGGGTCTACACTGTTTGCCACCCATCCAGTTATTTTTAGATACAACAATGGGCAGTAAATTTTACTTTGTTCAAAGATTAGATTATGTATGGTAAGGAGTTTAGGTGTCTGAATACTAAGGGTAAATACGGTAAAGAAACAAACACAGAAATCAAATGATTGATTATTAGCAATTCAGTAATGGTAATCATTTTTGTGGAATTTATCGATAAATTAATTGATTATCCAATTAATCGTGCCAGCCTTAGTTATTTGGGGTGGGCACCAAATGTAACAGGTAGAAAAATGCAAAGCACCCTTTTCCATAGCCTGAGATCAAACCCAGGCTGCCTGAGTGACAGGCCAACACTGCTGCATCACTATAAAACCCGGCTTGTACCACAAGGCAGTACAAATCTGTTATATACACATATCTGGTGACGTGTCGATTGTTGTTGTTTCAGTCGAAGGGGATGGATCTGGTAGAATGTTTGTCCTTCTTGTTCCAGCTGAGCTTTTCTACTTTAGGCAAGGTAAGTGTTATCTGCATATTTATTTGGGCTAGAAACAATTTATCCTGTGCCTCTTTAAGATGGTCATTATGCGTATATATATAGTTTTCTTCAAGCCATTCTTATATTGTCTATCAGTGTTTTGGAGAGGCACTTCTAATGAACACAATTAGGGGATAACTGTCATTTGGGGAGGTAAATCGGCGGTTTTAGGATCGGAAATTTCATTACAGCAACGCCGTAAAACGTAATTTGCGACCGTAAAACCACCGAATACCTCCCCAAATGACAAATTTGAATGCAGTTATCCCCATTCTAATGCATTTATTCATTTTTTCTGTTGAAAAAATGTACTATTTGCACAAAGCAACAAATGCTGTGAGCTGCGTAAAACCAAATGCCAGCCAATGAGAAGCGACGTTACGTGATGACGTCGGATTTCCGACAGTATATCGCAGAATATACTGTTGCAAATTTTTCACGTTATCCAATCAGACGTCACGTTACATAGGCAAGTGCATTAGAATATAGGTTTTTATGAAGAAATTGAGAAAATTAATTACTACTCATCCTTAACCCTTGTCCTGCTGAACCTGGATATACCCTGCCTTTGCAAACAGTGTAGATCCAGATCATTTGGCTTCTGAAGAAGCCAACTGATCTGGATCTGCACTGTTTGGCATTAAGTTTGTAAATTTATATCAATAACCTGGATCAAGTAGTCTGATTGGCGGAAAATTGGAAGTGGGCGTGGCATCTTAATTTATTCAGCATGACAAGGGTTAAGAAGTCCTCTGAATACTCTTATTGTATATTGTCAGGGTTGTGGAATTATCAAATTTAATACTTGTCCACGTACAAGTAAATGGTCAAAATCCACTTGTCCAACCAAGATTTACCACAAAGTGGCCTTTTTCTTATTTTTTCGAAGAAAACATGTGGGTACTCATTAGTAGTGCCTCAATGAGGTGCTTCTAATAAGTACACACAACATATGTTTGCTTCAAGAAGTAAGAAAAATATATGTCTCATAATCTGGATATTCTTCCAGGAATTGTTGGGGTGGTTGGGTGAGACAAAGGTGTCGTGTATCTTGCGTCACTAGGGCGTCAAACTGATATTGGCTCACAGTTGGGCAAGGCTTGCTGTCCTTGCAGCAGGTAAGGGTAGAGGTGGGGGTGGAGGGGGGGAGTTTTTATTTCTTCTGTTTCTTTGCTTTCATTCATTTTCCTCTTTCTCCCTGTCCTTCTCTTTCATCTCCTCTACTATCTCTCTTCTCCCTTCCTCTGGGAGATGACACAAAATGGCCCACAAGGTTGACATATTGTTAAACTTCAACACAAACAAACAAACTTTCAGGACTTGCCCTTAGGGAAATGGGACAAACAAACAAGCTTCCAGGACTTGTCTATAGGGAAATGGGACAAGTTGGACAAGTCAGGATGGTATTTCCACAGCCCGGTATATTGTGAATGTCATGGCAAACAGTACAGACACACATCAGATGTCATGTTCTGTAGCTGATCTAGGTCTACACTGTTTGACAAGGACCATTTTGGAGATGCTTAAGGGGAATAGGCACAGATTCAAGGGAGACAGCTCTGCCATATAGTATTTGCTTCCCTTCTGAGAAGGGCTTTACTCTAAAAGGAAAGTATTTGCGCCCCTTAGAAGTAAATTCATTCATTTTAGAATAGACCCTTTTCTGAAGGGATTTGGTATGTAGGAAAGCAATCCGGCCTCGGTGGCTCAGTTGGATGCGCCGTCCGACTGGAGACCAGGAGGTCGCGGGTTCAACCCCCGCCGAGGTCGGCAACATTCTTTCGTGGAGATTGATCATGAAATATTTTCTACGGTCATTCTCTCCCTTCCGCTGATTCAAGAAGGGCAGTTGTCAGTTTCTGGCGAAAGAATGTGCACAATACTGGTTAACCGCTTAGAGGACTAAGCCTGCCCAGTAAACGTGTGGTTAGGTAAACTGACCGCGCTCGACATGACCCCATTGGGTTGACTGGGCCGTAAAACCTCAACACAAACAATGTAGGAAAGCAAAACGGAAGCCACAGAAGTTGTCTCCCATTTAAAGCTTTAATAGCAGAAAATTAACCAGGGCCCAGTTGTTCAAAGCATCGTTAGCTTAACAAGCTCATTAAGGGTCATTTCGTTAACTGTTTTAGTGGATTCAATATACATTATTCTGATATTTTTTGCTGAAAAAATGTGAGTAGTTTTTCACATTTTTTCAGAAAAAATTTCAGCATATTTGCGTATCACTCAATGTAAATTTTAACAAATCATTAACTAACGATGTCATTAGCTTTGAACAACTGGGCCCAAGTCTGTCCATTCATCTTAATGGGTGAAAGCTATTACAAGGAATGAGCTTCTTTTTGAAACTTTTTCCAGACTATCAGTGTTTCAGACAGAAATAAAGGAATAAGAAAGTTGTCCTTTAATGATAAAATGTTGGTGATATTTCAGGACTACAGTACAGAAGGTATGAGTGAGAGTCAACAGAAATTCTTACAACATCTTCGAGAATTTGGTCTAGTCTATCAGAGAAAGGTACATATTCATTCATACCCAGCGGGCACATGACGTTAATACAACGTCGCCTCAACGTCGATGCAACGTCATGACGTTGCATCGACGTTAAGCCGACGTTGTATGAACGTCATGTGCCCGCTGGGTACTTAACCTGTTGAATTTAACATTGGCGTTCTTTTTCTTTTTTAAATGAATTTTCCTAAAATAGTTTAAATTCAATTTTCTCTTTTTAAATAGAGCATTTAATCCATGATCTAGACAAAAAATAATAAAATTTATGCTCTTTTCACGCAAGGCCTGATTTACTATTCTTCATGTAGCATAAAATGCAGTTCTCAGTGGAACTGTCAACTGTTAAAATGTTATTATCCCAAAACTTTTCAAAGCCAGGGATCAAAGGTATAATCTCTACTGATTATTATCACTTTTGGAGCTTTGCTTCAAGTCAGCTTATGATGTCGCCTCTTGTCTATCGCCCACCTGTCCGTTGGGTAGCTTTTCACATTTTCAACATTTCCTCCCAAACTCAAACTGTGGAACAGATTGACATGAAACTTGATTTGTGGGATTGGGGTAACTAGTTAGTCAAAAATAGCTAAAAAAATTTTTTATCTGAAATCCAAGATGGCCGCCATCTTGAAAATGTATTTTGACCTTCTTCACCAAAACCAAACAGCCAATTGACATGGAACATGGTAGGAAATAGCTGGGCGTCTTCTGGATCAAAGATAGCTAAAATCATTGCGATTGGAAATCCAAGGTGGCCGCCATCTTGAAAATGTATTTTGAACTTCTCCTGGACCAAATGGCCAACTGACTCAAAACTTTGTAGGAAGTATTAGGGGGACTTGTGGATCAAAAATAGGTAAAATCATTCTGATCTGAAATCCAAGATGGTGGTTATCTTGAAAATTTATTTAGAACTTCTTATCCAGAACTGAAAGGCCAGTCAACTTGAAACTTGGTAGGAAGTATCGCGGAGACTTGTAGATAAAAAATAGCTAAAATGGTTCCTATTGGAATTCCAAGGTGACCACCATGGCCACCATCTTGAATATCTATTTTGACTTTTTTCTGAACTGAAAGGCCAACTGACTCAAAATCTTGTAGGAAGTATTAGAGCACATAGATCAAAATTAGCAAAAATCACTTGAATCAAAAATCCAAGATGGCTGCCATGGCCGCCATCTTGAAAACCTGTTTTGAACTTCTCCACCGTAACTGAAAGGCCAGTTGACTGGAAACTTGGTAGGAAGTATCGGGCAACTTGTAGATCAAAAATAGCTACAATAGTTCCAGTCAGAAATCCAACATGGCGAATCCAAGGTGGCCAGCATGGCCACTGTCTTGAAAATCTATTTTGAGCTTATTCTCCTGAACCGAAAGGGCAATTGATTTGATACAGGGTTAAAATATTGTGGTGACTTATAGTAAAAAAAAAATAGCTAATATCATTCTGATCAGAAATTTAAGATGGCTGCCATGGTTGCCATCTTGAAAATGTATTTTGAACTTTTTCTGCTGAAGAGAAAGTTTAGTTGACGTGAAACTTGGTAGGAAGTATCAGAGCTACTTGTAGATAAAAAATAGTTAAAATCATTCCTATTCAAAATTCAAGATGGCCACCATGACCTCAGTCTTGAAAATCTATTTTTAAGTACTTGAAACTTGGCAGGAAGTGTCAGTAGTGACTTGTAGAGTTCAAAATCACTAAAAATGTTCCAATCCAAAGTCCATGATGGCAATCTTGAAAATCATTTTGAACTTCTTCTCCTGAACTTAAAGGTGGATTGACATGAAACTTGGTAGAAAGTATCAGGACAACACTAGATCAGAAATTGCAAAAATCATTTCGAGTATAAATCCAAGATGACTGCCATGTCTGCCATCTTGAAAATCTTCTTTGAGCTTCTTCTCCTGAACCAAAGGGTGGATTGACCTGAAACTTAGTAGGAATTATTGAGGAAGAAATTCGTTCTTGGTTCAGATGTTCATTTATACAAATTCTGTTAATATAATATCTGATATGACCAAATAAGAAAAAAAGAAATGTTGGCCACTTGTGAAAGTGAATCCTTTCTTTATGAGGGCAAGTTGTTCCAGGTGAGCAATGTTTGGCCCTAAGGGCCTCTAGTTGTTTGTTATTCTATCTCCTATTATACTGTTGGTTATCTGTCATAGCTGTTTGGCTTGGGCTATATGCATGCATAAAATCATGATACTGTTTAACGATTTCTGAAATCACTGGACCAATTTTCACCAAGTTTTATGTGCAGCCTTCTGTAGAGGGAGGATTGTGAGTATCAGTCTGGCTTCCTTGACAAAAAATAACATCCACATCTTTTAACAACTCATTATTTTTCAAAACAACATTGTCATTTATATATTCCAGAGAAAGGAGAAACGCTACTATCCAACAAGATTAGCAATAAATTTAACATCTGGCGTGTCGAGTATTATGACACAGGCACAGAGGAAAGGCTTCATTATGGTGGAAACTAATTATAGAATTTATGCATATACAGGTATAGCTCGGATGCCAGATAACAGTGTTACGGTAAATGTCCTAAAATTTCGAACACTCTAAAATTTCGAACACCTAGTATTTTTGCCCAAAATAATTTCTGGAAATGTCCTAAAATCTCGAACAGTGGCGGTTTTGCAAAAAGGGGATTTCTAAAATTTCGAACACAGCTTTCTTCAAGTAATTTTTTATCGGTACATTCTAATTTCGGTAACGTTTTTTTTTTCCGTTACGGAACCGGAAACTAAAGTAGTAGTGTTGAAAGCCACAGCAAAACTAAATGCTCACGGCAGTGTCATAACAGTACATAAATGGCATGGGAACCGTACTTTAATTTTATACAAACCCAGGAGATAATGACTGAAAATTCACGAGAAAAAAAAAAAACCAAAAAACTTTCCATCACAATGTTAGCCATTTCTACGCGACAGTCACATGGATGTCTGCGTGACAAGGGTATGATTATGCGCAGGCAATCTAGAACTGTTGTTACCTTGTGGCAGACATGATAAATATTCCAGTTGAAAACGAAGGCTAGGATAAATCTATGGGTCCGCGCTGTACGATTTGACTATTTGCTGTTTGTTCGTGTATCTCACCACTACGTATGTCCTATTGCTTTATCTACGTAGATTTTCATGGGACTGCTCAGATACGCCACCGCAATTCTGGGACAGTCTTATTTCCAGTATAGATTACAAAAAAATATATGTGTAACAGTCACATTCCCTTTTCCCGCATGAAGAAACCGCGTGCTAGTAACGGTAATGTCACGAGAAATCGTGGCAGAAACCGCTTAGAGGGAAAACTCACACTTTTGTTCGTTAAATTATAGAGCAGTTTTTCGTCAGAAATGCATATGAAACAGGCAGGGAATAGAACCAAAGTATTGGGACAGATAGGCCTATTCAAACTGTAGACTCAGATCAGACGCCGCAGACAAAGAGGGAATGAAACTAGTTAGGGGGAACAGGGAACATGGAAATTTGGAAAACACTTTTAGGACAATAAGACGTGCGACCAGTGAAGACTCAGATCATCGATGCAAGGGCAGTCAGATTTTGCCGTTTGTGGTAACCAGTTCTTGGAGTGATTACAAATGTTTGGTTAAATACATCACCGTTTCAGTGAAGGTTTTACATGCGTTCTGCGGCGTCTGATCTGGGTCTACACTGTTTGCTCAGGCCTGTCTGTCCGAATACGTAAAGTACGGAAATTCGATCAAATCGAATCCCTATAGAAATCATCCTGGATCCGCCCCTGATTCATAAAAAAAAAATTACTGGGTCTGACTCGTAAAATTCATCGAGGCATATGCAATTACCTCCCTTTAAACAGTAAAAACCAAAAGAGTGAGGACCTTACTCCGCATTTACCAGAGTATAAATAAATATAAACACTGTTATTCTTTTACATTATGTATATATTATGAACATTATAACTATTAAAATATCCAGAAAATGAACAGTCACAAAGCAACATTTCCCTTGTCCTGCATTGAAACCACGTGCTCGAGAAACCTTTTCGGGAGAAAAACAAACTTAGAGCCTTTTCTCATCAGAAATGCATACGAAACTGGCACGTATTAAAAATTTAAAGAACCTAAACATTGGAACAGATATGCCTATGCAAACAGCGTAGACCCAGATCAGACGCAGCAGAGAACAAGGGAATGAAACTAATTGGGGGAAGGGGAATTGGCCTCTGGGCTTTTCAGGGTCGTCCTCCGAGTATATTCTTTTCTTAATTAAAGCCAGTATTGGTGTCTTCACAGGTATTCCTGTATTTTTCACGGGTATTCCGGTATTTCGGTAGTATTCCGGTAAGTCGTGTGACCGCAAAACCAGAATTCCAAAGTTGTCTGATCATTTCTGCAAAGTGTAACGCACATGGGATAGTAAGAAAGCGCTACACGCGAAATTGTAAATTAGCATGTGCATCCGCGCATTCTGATCTGGGTCGTTCCTGCTCGTCCGTACACTGTGTCCTTCGATAATACCTGCGGCTAATATTTAAGTTTAGCGTGCCAAAGGTTTCCTTTTAAGCACGCCGAAAACGTTTTCGTCGTGGGGATTAACGCCTCCAGCAAAATATTTCCTCTGACCTCTTGATTGTCATGATACGCTCAGTGCATCCTATTTGAACAGGCAATGGTCCCATCAGAGATGATAGGTCCCAACAATCCAAAATGAACCTAATCATTTGTTACAAATGTGATCAGTCTGTGCACTTGCTGGAGACTGCGATTCATGTATTAAAGTGTTTTATACCAATGACCTAAATTGAGAATTGAGTGGACACCATCCTGCACTAGACTGCGTCTAATCTGACTTACACATATACATAAAGGGACATTTTGGCCTGAACAGGGACCTAATGTAAGGATTACTATTGATGACAGATGATTCTTGCGATAAATTTCGTTACCGAATTCTAAACAACAATACATTTTTTTTAAAGAAAGAAATATTGCTAAAACGATAATGGCAGTTCACAGGTTTCGCATACGTAGTTCAGTTTGGTGTAGAGCTGAAATCTTTGATCTTGATCAGGCTGCATTCAGATCTGGTTTTCCGCACTGTTCGTTTATGTATGAGTCCTTTCCAACAGAAACGACCTTATGACATCTGAGACCAGCATAGACAAGATCAACATGCGCATCCGCACAATCTATGTATCGGGGCGGTCTGATCTGGGTCTACGCATATCGCCAACAGAATGCATTATGTCAGCAAGCAGTGTGAATACTGCGCTTCAAAATGGCGGAAGTTCTAATCAGTCTGCAATTTTCACATTTAAACTCTGTACACTTCACCTTTGAGAAAAGGGACTTTTGTGTTTCTGTAGTGGCTAAAACAAGAACAAACATGCGGTAACCTTTTGAAGTATTTTTGGTCAGCTTGTGTATCTCAGTGCCGTAAAGTGAAGAAGGTTGTTATGTAAGAAGACAGTGGACTAAGCCAGCCTATTTAAAGAAAGTGGCACATTCCCGCCGGAGTGCGGAACAAACTTGTCTGGCGATTAATTAGTGTACCGGATAATTAGTTGTTTTGTTACGAGAAACATTATTCGAAATAGAATTAATCGGATGGAATTAAAAACAAACATCAGCGTGGTAATTATTTATTAGTTCATACAATTTCACATTCAGTTTACCAATCACACATAGCAAATAAGAAAACCCTTTCGTCGTGTAGGTCCTTTTTTGTCGTTTCGGGTGTCCGAAAGCGTCCGATAGCCAGGTCAATTTTGGCTGTAAGTGAATCTGTCCTAAAATTTCGAACAGTAAATTTTTTAGCAAATCATAATTTCTAAAATTTCGAACAGCAAGAACTGAAATTATTTAATTCTGTTCGAAATTTTAGGACATTTACCGTAACCCATTTTAGTCGGGAAACTTTCAAAAAGGGTAATTGGCAAACAGATCAGATGCTGCAGAATGCTCTAGGCATTAAATACAGGAATTTCTATAAAACATGGTAATAAAAATTAACCAGACACCCTGCTATTGTAAAAAAGATTGGTCCAAAGAGTTGTAGTTGGTGTAAATGGGTTAAAAAGACAGCAGTATATTGATTTCATATACTTGTTTTTTTGTTTTTTTTAGTTCTGCTAAAACATATATTATGAATACTTTTTAGACTGCATGTTACAAACACATATCTCCAAAAGAAAATATACAAAAAAATGTTTTTTGCTTATTTTGCATCAAAACATATCTTGTTGGTACTCATTGAAATCCCCTTGCTCAGGCAGTTCTTATAAATACCCCTATATATGTTTTGGTGCAAAATTGGTATAAATTACTCTAGATAATTGTAACAGTTATCGCCTTTACTGCTGCTATGAAACTGTATTTGGCATGAATTGACTTCTGTAAGTCTTCACAGAATGGTCTTTGCCATTTTCAAAATAATGTATCCAGAATTTCTGCATAAGACGCTAAAGTACTACATTAGTACTCTTAACTGTTTACATGCTGGGTAATTTTGCATGCTTTTTTGTTGTCTGTGGATTTTTTTTAAATTAACTTTTTCAAAAAACATCTTTCAGGAGTACCATCAGAGTGTCAAACAGTTTGGATCCAGATCAGGCCCGACATTTTGTTGGGCCTGATCTGGGTCCAAACTGTTTGCAAATGTAATCAGCAGACAACAAAAGTCACCACTAGCGAGGAAAGAGTTTAGAAATGCTTTTGCAAGATGGCAAGGCTACCTTGATAAGCTTCAATAACATGTGTTTCCATAACATATATTTTGATGCAAACACAACAAAATTTAAAAGACATGGCTCTAAGTATCACCTTTCAGGAAAATGAAGTTTCAGATGAACTGTAAATAAAAATATTTTGTTTATCAGCAGGATTCTTGGTCTGTTGAGTATAGAAGTGAATTAAATTTATTTTATGGTCAGTCCAGCTCAGAAGAAAGAGGTCTTCAGAGCCAGTACTGACAGCAAAATCTTTGCTGTTAATTGATATATTCTCGGTATCCAATGAGTATGTGGCTCCTTTTCTTTTCAGATTCTCCTCTACAGATTGCATTGTTAGCTCTATTTTGTGAGATGTTGTATAGATTCAGTAATTTAGCTGTAGCCAACCTAAGCCGAGACAGTGTACGAGCAGCCTTGATGAGAGGGATCACTGCTGAACAGGTGTGAGCATGACTGATAAGCAGAATACCATATTTAACCCTGAGTATTCGGACTTCACCATAATTATCCTAAAACTTGAATAAGTTCATTTTACAGCTGTTCTTTTCTATTGCTGGATGAGTGAAAATATCATGCAGCATCTGATCTGGACCTACACTGTTTGCTCAGGCCTTTTAGTCCAAATACCTGGAGCGGGGCCCCCATAGCCTAGTGGATAGGAGTGGTTGAAGCCTCGCTCAGGTCACATATGGGAAAGCCAAGTTCTGCTTATGGATGGTCAGGTGGTTTTCCCCGGGTTCTCTGGTGTTTGTCCACCTTTGATGAATGATTGGCTCGATATAAGTGTTATATAACAGGTGTTCAATTGTTTTAAACAACATGTTTACTATGTTTCCATAAGTAGCTTTATTTACTATGTTTCCAAAAATAACTTTCTAGAACAACATGTTTACAATAACATGATGTTTACGTCCTTGATTCTGGACTGAGTTGTTTTTGGAATGTCATGTAAGATTTAGAAGTTTCTTGATTGGAACTGGAAAATAAGAGATGCTTGTAGTAAATTCTTTTTCTAGAACCTTCTTTGATATTATATAAGGAGAACAGATTTTCATCTGGGCATCTTTGTATACTTTCACTGGAAATTATTCTATACTGGATTACTTTACTATTTTATTCATTCTGGACTTAAATTCTGAATTCAGGAACATTAAATTGTGGGATCAGAAACTGATATTCAAAGGATTTGTTTTATAAATTCTCATGGATTATTTCAGAGGGACTTTGTGACATAAACTTGAAAGGTACTGTCTACTTACATTCTTTTGTTTTGAATCTTGTCTTATTTTTTTTTGTGAAATAAATATTGTTAATAATTTAAAACTTGTTGCTGGTTTCACTTTCATTTCTTTCTCGTTACGCCTGGCTCGTAACATAAGTGAAATATTCTTGAAAGGGTCGTAAAACACAAATAAAAAAATAAAATAAAAAGAACCTGGAATTGTGGTTAGCACTCCCAACTTTGGATCACAAGGTCCTGGGTTTGAATCCCGCTGAAGGCAGAATTCAGCTCATGACTGTACGGCACTTCATTTCACAAAGCCTTTCATTCTCGCCCTTCTTTCATCTCCGCATGATTTAAACAATGTTGAAAGGGATGTAAAACATCAGATCACCATCATCATCTGTCCAAACTCTTAGGGTAATAACAATATTCAGCATAGTTTTTTGTTTTTTTTCCACCTTGAAAACATATTTTCTCATTGAACTTGAACGAGATGATTCTAATGATTATTTAGAAAATTTGACATACTCCTGAAAGCATGTTTTCAGAAAGACATCTATGGCAGTGTTGGGTGGGATGCTATAGTCAACTCCTCTTACAGTTCTGGTTATGTTGTGTGGTTACCTTCTTGTTCACGAATTTATTACTATTTGTTTCATTTCAGATTATTAACTTCCTGAAAAGTCATGCACACCCAGAAATGCTTAAAACTGTAAGTATCATTGGAAACTGTCAAGGAAAGACGAGTCTTATTGTACTAGGTCAAGGTCAGCCTGCCCATCTGCAAAGTTGGAAAGTAACAGACTGCTTGCCAAATGTTGTTGTTTTCTCGGGATAGTCTGGCCTCCTCTGACGTTTGAATTTGCCCCTCTCACAGATATGTACTCTTGGTAAAATTTTCAGCAGACAACATTTTGAAACATTTTTTTCT
This sequence comes from Anodontia alba, assembly GCA_964016985.1. NCBI lineage: Eukaryota > Metazoa > Mollusca > Bivalvia > Lucinida > Lucinidae > Anodontia > Anodontia alba. The sequence goes on from OZ024821.1 coordinate 131,492,064, forward strand.
CATTTTTCCCAGAAAACAGCTATTGACATTTCAGAAAATGGGATTTGACATTTCATGCAAATTGGAGACAATTTGAATGAAATGTCAAAACCTGTTTCTGGGAAAAATAAGAAAAAATATCACCAATTTGTCGTCTGCTGAATCAGCCCAGAAAGTGGTAAAGATTAAACTGCAAGTCATTTAACAGATCCATAACTCTGGATAAGAGGGGTATTCAGATAATTGTTTTTTGTTGTTTTTTTGTTTTTTTTTTGTTTTGTTTTTTTGTTTTTTTTTATTTCTCCATCATAACATGTTGTAATACTCAAAAGAAGCATCTGGGTGAGAAATTGAGAAATAAGAAAAATATCAATACTATTTGGTTGTTGGGTTGAGAAAAAAAAGAGTTCTTTCTATCAGATTCATGTGATTTTTATAAAATGGGGCACGGACTGGGAAGATATTATGCAAATGGTAGAAAGCTAATTGTTTATTTTATAGTGCAAACTCTCAAGAATATGGCCCAAACTAAGCAAAAAGGTGTCTTTGGGCATATGCAGACAACAAAGGCCCAGATCAGACTGTGCATCAGTGCACTTTGATCAGTGCCTTTGTCATGGGCTACTGTAGAATGTTTTGACAGCAAAGATCTTGAGGAGACAGTGTGGATGTTGAAATAAAAAAAGAACAGCAACAATTTTTGGTTGCAAAAAGTGCTTTATGAGAATTCTCTGAATCTGTACATTTCACATATGTTTCATAGCAACAGATAGGGTGCTTTTTTCATCTGAAAGTGAGGCGCTTCTAATGAGTACCCACAACATATGTTTTCATGGAGAAATAAGAAAAATATTATGTGGATACCCCCTCTTACCTGTAGCTAAGTGTTTAAAAACATTTAGACTCTATGAATAGAAAAGCAGCTTATGGCATATGTGATCAGTGTAAACTCAGATCAACTCGTGCATATATGCAGTCTGATCAGAGACTATGCCAGATGCTAACATAATGTAAATTGTATGAACCTGAAACATTGTATTACTGAACAGTGTTGGTTAACAGACTGATCTGGGTCAAAGCTGGTGGAGTATGTCAGAAGGTTGTTTTCTGTTTGGAGGGGCTTATATGATGTTCCATTTACATGAGATGTATGGTATTTACCCTAATTATTAATCGAATGTTCTTACCATATTTATATGACTTACCATTATAGCCGTTTCAATACCAAACCAAGTTAATATACCATTTTGATGCAAATGAACCTAATGGATCGATGCTTCGTTAAACCTGAACTCATCATCATCATCATCATCTTACCATATTTGTCCATAGCTCCAGGTAAGAGGGTATAAGAAAAATATTTTTCTGACTTCTGCATGACAACATATGTTCTGGGTACTCATTAGAAGCCCCTTATCGAGGTGCTTCTAATGAAAACCCACAACGTAAGTTTTCATGCAGAAATAAAAAAAGAACAGCAACAATATTTGGTTGCAAAAAGTGCCTTATGGGAAGCTATGTTTGTCCTAAAATGTGAACAAATGTATATATAATCATGTGGCTCCTATATGAAATTTTGTTGCTGCAATACTGAGTTGGAAAGTGGTGAGGACTGTTATAATAATTCTGGCATGGTTCAGATGTTGAGTGATAATTGGCCATCAGCCTTTTATTGTAATAACTTCAAAGACGTTGGAGTGGCAAATTGCTTTTGGATCATTTGTCCATTCATTATCATATTTTTCTTGTTGGCAAGATATTAATAACTGTGAGCTAGGGCCTTGAAACTTTGTGTCAGAGCTGATAGGGGCTGAGGATTAAATCACCTGATTAACTTTTAAAAAATCATATTAATTTTGTGTGACTTATGTCCCTTTTCAACTTTGACATTTTGTAGGGACAAGCATATAATTGATGGCATAGTACATAGTTAATATTTCTAGTTTTATTTAGCATTGGCTTCATGATAACAATTTGCTTTTCAGACTCCTGTGATACCACCAACAATAACAGACCAGATTCGGCTCTGGGAGCTGGAGAGAGACAGATTCAAGTTTAATGATGGTGTGCTTTATAGTCAGTTCCTGTCACAAGCAGATTTTGAACTGCTCCGGGACTATGCTAGGGTAAGTTATGGGAAAAGAATTTATCCAGTTCTTCGTTCTAAATGAGAAGGGTATCTAGATAAATAATTTTCTTATTTCGCAATGAAAATATATACTGTAGACACTTATTAGAACACAGTTCCAGGTAAGATTTTTTTCAAACAAAAGGTATGGATATTTTTTCTTATTTTCCCCATGTAAACATAGTAGAAGTGCCTCACTGATGCAGTTCTTACGAATACCCACATTTTTTATGGAGAAATATAAAATGCAAAAACTACCCACATTTTTCAGCAAAAATATTAGCACATTTGCCATATTTAATGATCAAAGTTTAAAAGATGTGTTAACTAACATCGTTTGTTTTAAACAACTGGGCTCAGACAGTAAAAAAAGCTGCGTACAGTAAAAAGTGGCTTTATAATGCATTTGCCAACAGCAAAAGTCCAGATCAGTCTGTGTGTCTGTGCAGTATAATAATGATCTGTGCATCTTGTCATGAGTGGCTACAATATCTTTTGTGCATATTTGATGCACAACATGAAAATGGCCCTTATGTCTTATGTGAACAGCAAAGGCCTAGATTTGCCTGGACATCCAAGCCATCTGATCAGGGCCTTCTCTGTTCAAAGGTAAATTCTGCACTAGCCATTGGTTTTGTAAGTGGGCATTGAAAGCTCTGATCAGGTTGAGGACTAAATTGTTTTTTCATTTGTCAGGTATGTCGAAGTTTTAAACACACCTTGGGCAGGCCTCAATGGCTCAGTTGGATTTGCGTCCGACTGGTGATTAGGTCACGGGTTCGATCCCTGACGGGTCCAGCAACATTCTTTCGTGGAGATTGATCACGAAATATTTTCTATGGTCATTCTCTCCCTTCCACTCAAGAAGAGTGGTTGTCAGTTTCTGGCCAAAGAATATATACAAATACTGGTTAAGTGCTTAGAGGACTAAGCCTGCCCATGAAAAGTGTGGTTAGGTAAACTGACCATCTCGACATGATGACCGTTCCATGAAAACTCAACTCATACAATCAATCAAATGCTCATTTCTAATTTGAAGCATGTCAAACAAATATGGGCTTAACACATTTGATTTCTAATGCCAGAGAAGGGCCTATATATGTGCAATGCAGGCCCAGATCAGCCTGCACATCTGTACAGTCAGGAGATATTTTGCTATATTAATCAGGGCCCAGTTGCTCAAAACTAACAATGTTGTTAGTTAACTTAACGTTAAAACTTTGATAATTAAATATGGCATATACACTAATATTTTTGCTGAAAAAATGTGAGTAGCTTTTGCTGTTGCAAAGTCTGATCTGGGCCTTTGCTGTCCGCTGCCAGAATCATTGGATACTAATAAATATCAGTGGAGAGCAAAGGCCTAGGTGAGACCTTGCGCATGTGCAGGATAATGTGAATGCACATTTTTCCATGTTCAAAGGCCCTTTTTCTCTTGATGCTGTCCATTTTATGAATGGATCAGACTGCAGATACACAGGATGATCTGGGTCATGTATCCAGCATATGGAGGAAATATAGCTCCAGAGAAAGTGCTTTTTTTTGGGGCAACCAAAAAGTATTGTGATTTTCTTATTTCTCCAAGGAAGCATATGCTGTGGCACCTTGATGAGGGTTTCTAATGAGTGCCATAACGTAAGTTTTCGTAGAAAAATTAGAAAATATTTCACTGGATATCCCTCTTCTCTAGAGCTATGGTAGAAAGACTGTTTTCTCATATTGCACATTATATGATTCTTTTGGAGCTCCTGTTGTTTCAACAAAATGTCCACCAAATTGCTTGATTCAGCATAAGTTCCAAAACAAATTTTACAGAGAAAAATTATTTATGTATGATAATATGATAAAGTATGATAACATATGGGCTGTGTCATGCGAAATCATGTATGTTTTTGGGCATATGCGGACAGTGAAGGCCCAGATCATCCGTGCGTCTGTATAGTCTAATCAGGGCATTCACTGTCTACTAATAGACTCATTAGATACTATAAAATGTATCAGTGGAGAGCAAACACCCAGATGAGGCTTTGTGCATGCACAGGATGATCTGGATCTGAATCTGTGCATTTTGTACATACAGTCGCCTCTCGTTCTCGATTTCCAAGGGACTCTCTGAAATACTTCTAGATATCAGTACCTCGATATATCAGATTTGCAGAATTTAGGAAAAAATAATTTGAACAACCACATTTAACAAATATATAAGCGTGCTATTGGACTCTTGAAGTTAGAGATATATTGAAAATATTGTGGAAAAGAGGAGAAATTGCTCCTAAGGAGCAATTTCTCCTCTTTTCCACAATATTTTTTACCTATTGTTAGATGTTCATATTTAGGCAAGGACCAGATTTTCACTTCGAGATAAGCAGTTATTCGAGATAAGCGAGTTCGAGATAGCGAGAGTCAACTGTATTTGAAGGCACATTTTAGCTTGAAGCAGCCGATATTTGAAATATTTTTCAGGATTCAGGGGTACTAACCTGGGATAATCCCAGTAAAAGAGTTATGGTTGTTACACGTGCTGGACATGATGATGTGAAAAAGTTCTGGAAGAGACAAAAACAGTTTCAAGTGACATGAAGGGTGTGTTTGAAATCAAGCAAAAACAAATTAATGCTTAGCACTCTGGGTAAAATTTTTAGCAGACAACATATTGAAATATTTTTCTTATTTTTATTAGAAAATAGGTTTTGATATTTCATGCAAGTTGTCTCCAATGTACATGAAGTCAATCGGAAAAAATCAGAAAAATATCATCAGTTTGTTGTCTGCTGAATTAGCCCAAAGAGTGGTAAAGGTTAAGCTTTGCTACTGGGACAAACATTTGGTGTAGAAGAAGGAAATCACAAACAAGCCGGTCTTTTTGTGATTGCAACAAGATCAGCCTAGCTTCATATGGTAATGTGAATATCAGTGATATTAAACTTGGGTGGATTAACCTTGAATCTCCATTCAAACTTGTAGCAGATAACATTGAAATATATATATATATCAGAGAAAATAAGGCTTGCTATTTCATGTGGAAATGATTCACATGAAATTTCTCACCTTATTTTCTCAAAAAAAAAAATTAAAAAACAGTATGTTGTCTGCTGCTGTTGTGACTGACAATTTAAGTATTAAGTCATGTACAGAGGCAAATCCCATCATGACATACAGTCATGTAATTGTCTTTGAGTATATATGAATTCTGCATGCCCAAATAAGACAGCACATTTGTGAGTTTTAGTGCAGGTACTGTGATCTACCACAGTATTTGTGCCATGAACAAAATGCATGTATTCATTGTTAGAAATGCAGGACAAACTAATGTCTATAATGGACATACTGTGGTGAACTGAATAGAATAGATCAGAATTTCACACTTGTCACTACAATGTAAAAGTTACATTTTAACACTTAGCACTCTGGGTAATAAGGCATAAAAAAAATAAAAAAAAAATAGCTGTGTTTCAGCTAACCAGACCGACCCTATTTCAAACACCCAACTCTTCTATTTTTTATCAGTAAAAAAGCAAAATAAACATCTCAACAAAATACCTGTATTTTCATAAAATTACAGGCCCGACTCTGTTCTTTTCTGGAGAAAAAATAGAAAAATAAAAAAAAGTTTCTCCTACCTACCAACCAAATTTTTTTTTTCAGCATGTTAGCGGAAACACAGCTGTTTGTTTTTATGCCTAATTCCAGCATTTTGAAATATTTTTCTTATTTTTTCCCAGAAAATAGACTTTGAAATTTCATGATAATTGTCTGGGAAAAGTAAGAAAACTATGATCAATTTGTCATTTGCTGAATATGCAAAGAGAGTGTAAAGGTTATCCTTTGACAAGGTGGATTTGAACAACAGATGATATTTTAAAATATTTTACTTTTCTCAGAAAATTTGGCATAATATTTCATAATATTGTCTCTTAATGAGACTAGACATAAATCTCAAACCCTGTTGTTTTGGAAAAATGAGAAAAAATATCACCATGTCATCAGCTGATTTTACCCATTAAGGGTTATGATGAGAGGACACTACAAATAGAAAGATCAATATCTGTAAAAGACCCTGTTCATGCCACTCTGTCAAGTTGCAAGCATGTTGAACTAGATAAATGTACACACAGTCCAGTCAGTGTTGTTGCAGGTTAAAGAGATAGACACCATTTTTGTTCAGTTTTGACAATTGATATATTGATGTATAAGGTATTTATCATATGATGTCACTATTATTTAATGGATAACATCATGTCATGAAAATGATATGACTACATGTTACATAAGACTTAGTTACTGGTGCATTATCACACTATCTGTGACAGTGTTGTGTTTTCTTTTGATAAAGGTTCAGCTTCTGTGACCATATAGTTTAAAAATCCTCTGATAAACAGAATCTTACATTAGTATTCATCTCATATGAAATTTATGAAACTCGCCAAAGGCACATATCCTAAATTTAATATGAAATTACCACTCATGTAAGATTGTCTGTTTATTTGTAAATTGATGAGCATTTCACATTTTTGGATCCATGCATAGATAAATAAAAGATAAATCCAGAAAACACATTTTATTTTTTGTAATTTTCCCTGATTCAGTAGGAGTATGAATTCAAAATGACCACAAAATATTGTATATTATTTAACCCATTTAAGCCAAATGGACTCATCTATCTTAACTATTTGGACCAGTCAATTTCCAATAAGAAGGGTGTCTGGCTAATTAGCTTGCCGGAACTATGTCCCTGGAGCGCTCATGTTGTCACCCAGTCATTGGCATCTGCAGCACCATCTGACTTTGATCTGCACTGTTTGCTAATTACCCTTTTGTGGGTTTCCAGACTAAAATGAGTTAAAGAAAAAATAGAACAGAGTTGAGAAAGTTTGCAATATTCATTGCAATAATTTTTGTAGCCATGAAAATACCTCAAGTCATGAAAATTGCAAAGTTACATGTCTATCTTGCTTCATCTGAGGTAGCATCTCTATCCCAAATGTTGGATTCATCAGCTGCTAATATGTAGAAACACACAAAAAGCTCTTGCACTGATGATTATGGCCAGTCATGATGGATGGATGAACAAAGAACACTTTGCAACTGAGTCTTCTTCTGAAAAAGTCATTCAACTGTAACTGACAAGCAGATGTCATCAGTTACCGTAATTAACCCAAATAGGACACTTTTTAAAACTCCTTGCCATATTTATTCTAAAACTTAACTATGGTCTGGATGAACCCGGATATGCTCTGCCTTTGCAAACATTGTAGATCCAAATAAGTTGGCTTCTTCAGAAGCATCTGTATCTGCACTGTTTGTCATTCAGTATGCAAATTTATGTCAACAATCTGGATCAAGTGATCTGATTGGCTGACAATTAGAAGTGGGTGTGGCATCTTAATTAATTCAGCATTACAAGGATTACTACCTGTCCATGTATCTTAAACTCTGCTCTATGAGTTATGAATGGAAAACAGTGTGTAACTTGTTCAGATGCCACTCTGCTTTAAGTCTTCACTGTTTGCTTAGACTTGCCTATTTCAATACTTAGGTTTATTATGTTATGATCTGTGGGAAGGTATGTCTCTTTAGTTATTACCAAGAAATATACTATAACCAAGTAAGTTATAAAATGAGTTGTGCCAAGAGAAAAATGGTCTGAGCATATGACTGTTATGGGCTATGTTCCCAGCAAGGATGTCCTAAATATTTAGACTGATATGCCAGAGCAAAGAGTGTAGATCCAAATCAAACTGTTTGCCATTCAGCCAGCAAGTTTTAGACAAATCATCAGGTAGTCAAATGGATGTTCAAATTTTTGGTTAACCCATTAAAGACAGAATAAACTCTCACACACTACATTTGTATATATTGGAAGAGTCCATTTTTGATTTTAGGTAGGTCAGGCTATATGATATAAATATTCCAAAAGAAAAATGGTAGAACTATTTGCAAACATTGACAAAGCCAAACCTCCAACTTCTGCACGGAAATGACAGGGCAATGGTCAGACAGATCTGCAAGGTTAAGCCACAAGATATTGTCACCACCAGATCCAATGAGCTACTTGCACTGCTTGGCATTGAGGATCTGGACCTAATTCTGAAGGAGAGAAGGCTCCTCTGGCACGTACGTGGAACACTCCAATGGTGCAGTGAAGACAGCCTTTGATCTACAGGTTGATGGAAAGCGTAGGCCTGGGAGGCCCAAGATGACATGGAAGCAGCTGACAGAGAGGGATCGCAGAGAGTGGAAGCTCTCGGCATTCGACCTTCATGATAGACATACTTGGAGATCTGGTGTGAGATCTGCCATACTTGCAGCAATCCAGCTACCTGGAAGGCGGCCCACTGATGTGGATGTTGCCTTTGTAACCACATTAAAAATCCAATGATGATGACGATGATGATGAGTGGAGACCCTGATCAGATGCCACATTCTTTGGCATCTGATCTGGGTTGGCACTGTTTGCCAATTACCCGTTTAGAGGTCTCCAGTCTTCAATGGGTTAATTGTTATAAAAGAACATGTCCAAATATTTCTGGAAATTACTGTAGGGCTACTGGGTCCTTTTCTAAAGTAACAATTGTTCATCAGGTTTTACATCTCCTGGCAATGATTACTGAATAATTGGACAGAAAGGCCTGTGTAAACTGTAAATCTAGATCAGACAGCCAAAGTATCTGTTCAGTCAGGGTCTACACTGCTGGCCATTCTGTCATGTAATTTAGAGACATCACCAGGTAGTCAAGTGGACCTTTCCAGAAAAAAAAAAAATGGGACAATAATGTTACGGAGTTGAGGTATCTGGCGGAGGAGCCAGGATGATTTCTGAGAGGGTTGATTTGATCAAATTACCATACTTAACTCTACATATTCGGAAAGTTAAGCCTAAGCAAAGAGTGCAGACCCAGATCAGATGCCACAGAATGCAGTGTCTGACCAGGGTCTACACGGTTTTTCACTTGGCAATTTTACACACATTTATAGCTAGTAAAATGGACTTGTTAAAGAGAAGTATGCTAAAGAGTAAGAGGTGTGACTATTTAGGGTAAATACTGTATCCCAAATTTATCCATAATTGCCCTTGAAAATGAAATTTTGAGTCAAGGAGGTTTCGACTGAACACCCGAACCTCCTCTGAATCCGCCTTTGTCAGAATATTTAGGGTAAATATGGTATGAAACACTTGTCTCTGCAAATGGAGCAGTCAAGTAAGCCTATTTTAAAGCAAGTGGTGGTAGGCAAAATTATACACTTCCCTATTTCTGGTCTGGCAGGGGTTAAACTGTCTCTCGTGAACCCCCTCCGGCTTCGCCCCTGTTCAAGAAGATTATGTATGTACCATGTTTTAAATAATCTGATATCGTCCAAGACCATAGCGCTAGATATAGAGAAAATATCCAGTGTTTGTGTGCAAGCAGTAATCTGAAATCAGTAATAGGTTCAGGCGTAATAGGATGCGCGTCCGACTGGTGATCAGGAGGTCGCGGGTTTGATTCCCGCCAGGTCCGGTAACTTTCTTTCGTGGAGATTGATCATGAAATGTCATTCTCTCCCCTCTGCTGATTCAAGAAGGGCAGTTGTCAGTTTCTGGCGAAAGAACGTGCAGAAGAACTGGTTAACCACTTAAAGGACTAAGCCTGAGGAAGTGAGGTTAGGTAAACTGACCGCGCTCGACATGACCCTAATGTGTTGACTGGACCTCAGCTAAGTCAATCAATTGTAGCCGACGATATTTTTTTTTTATTTACTATTTTTTCATAGAAAATAAGTCTGACTCTTCATGTGAATCATCTGCTTGTCAGTCAAGTCACATGAAATGTCGACATTTTATTTGAAAAATGATAATAAAATGTCTACTGCTATACAGTTGTGATTGGTGCTTTAAGGGTTCAAATAGTCTTCAACGGCCATTTTTCCGGATATCACTTTCAAGTCCCCAACATCTGACTGGCTCGAACTGACAACGAATTGCGCACTGCGACAACTGAATGAAGATATATTTTCTACTTGCGATAAAGATCGACAAGGAATATACGCAAAGATTGATGTTATCTATGCCGTGAAATTTCACGAAATGAAAGGTGTTATTTCTGGGCTTGTGAACGCGGGCGCATAGGAAACGTATACAATCCCGGCATGTACAATAAAATTCTTTCTAGGTATTCGGTGTCCGCATTTCCCCAACAGTTCCTTATCGCTGCAATTTAATACAGTGCTTGTAGGTTCCCGTAGCAGACTGTGTTACTAGCTGTGCATTTCCAGTTTGTGAACGTCCTTATCCTACATTCCACAAAGGCCGCAGTAGTTTGATTTCGAAAGTCGTAGCCCTAAGAAAGATGTCAATGTCCCAATTTCGACAGTCGTAGTCCTAAGAGAGCTGTCAATGTCCCGAGCCCGAAAGGCGAGGAAGTCGCACTTTCAGAGGGACATAGCGAATACAGGAATGCCTTGTTTGATCGCTGTTATTGAACTTTCGACTATTGTATTTGTGAAAATACAAAAATCATGAGAAAATATCGTAAACAGAAAGGGAACCAGGGCCCAGTTGTTCAAAACCTGGATGTCGCTAGTTAACGTATCGTTAAAACTTTGATCATTAAATATGGCATAATTATACGCTAATAATTTTGCTGAAAAAAAAATGTGAGTAGCTTACTCACATTTTTTCAGCAAATATACCTGTGTATTAGCTATTATACTTACTAGAACAGTTAACATTTTGACCACTAACGAGCTTGTTTAGCTAACGATGCTTTGAACAACTGAGAACACGCTTGATATCCGTTGATGCAAAACGCATTTTCATGGCCGTGACGGAGGCCGACATCATTTGACCTGCAACATCAGAAAAAGGACTTTCGGACGTGCGCCCAGTGAAGCCCAGTAAAGATTCTGATCAGCTTGCACATTCGCGCAAGCAGCTGATCAGAATCATCACTGGTCGCATTTTGGATAGCCACGGATACAGTTTCGTCATGCGGACAAAGAAGATGCTGATCAGACTGTACGGATGCTCAGGTAGAATGAGTCTTCGTTTGGTGCACGTGACTGAAGGTACGTTTCTCACAGTGAGGCTCATTTGTTATGGCAAAAAAAAAAAAAAAAAAAACGTTCCGAAAATGACGTCTGACTCGGAATGCGTTTTGAAATTAACCCATTAAAGACTGAATAAACTGTCCCAAACTATATATTGGAAGAGACCATTTTCGATTTTAGGTATGTCGGGCTATATGATGCAGATATTCCTAAAGAAAAATGGTTGAACTATTTGCAAACAGTGGAGACCCTGATCAGACGCCGCGTTCTGCGGCGTCTGATCTGGGTCTGCACTGTTTGCCAGTTACCCGTTTAGGGGTCGCCAGTCTTCGATGTGTTAAAAGCCGTGCTCAAACAGCACGAAAATGTTAGTCAACAATATATGTATCTCGCTCCACTTGAGCATGGCTTGTAATAAGGTATTTCGTAGAATATAGCATCGAAGCGCGATGTTGTAACAATGTGGAAGGGTTCAGACTTCCATAAAGCGAATTAGAATCAATGACCTTTTGGTAATCATGAAAATTTTATTTATTTAAACACAGTCAATATTTTCAAAAGGAGGAAGTAGATCGGAAATAATTTTGAAAATAATTTGGCTGAAAGACAGGCTGGCAAGCAAGTGAATTGTGAAAAATGGCCGAGTTAAAATGTATCAGTTAAATAAACAACACAAAACGAATGTGCACAAAACAAAGAAACATTCTCAAGAGTTTCAGTGAGGCAATGTGCCATTTTCAAAAGGCATATAAATCCGAATTTTCACCTTTGCATATTAAATGTAGAATATATTTTGACAGGATGATACGAGTTTTACATATGAGCAGGGTTGCCGGCCTCGGCCACGGTGGCTCAGTTGGATGCGCCGTCCGACTGGAGACCAGGAGGTCGCGGGTTCAACCCCCGCCGAGGTCGACAACATTCTTTCATGGAGATTGATCATGAAATATTTTCTACGGTCATTCTCTCCCTTCCGCTGATTCAAGAAGGGCAGTTTTCAGTTTCTGGCGAAAGAATGTGCACAATACTGGTAAACCGCTTAGAGGACTAAGCCTGCCCAGTAAACGTGTGGTTAGGTAAACTGACCGCACTCGACATGACCCCATTGGGTTGACTGGGCCGTAAAACCTCAACACAAACAAACAAACATATGAGCAGGAGCAAAGCATTTCCTACAAGATTGCATGTGCACCTAGTGAAAGCTAAGGCTGATCTGAGTCTTAGCTGTTCGTCTGTAAACGCTTTGGATCATTGGCCACCCACAGAGGGCCCTACAACGACTCTGATCAAATTGCGCGGATACGCAGGCTGATGTGAGTCTTTACCGGGCGCATATGCGATATTGTAGGAAATGATGTGCCTCGGCTAACCCATTGAAGACTGGAGACCCCTAAACGGGTAACTGGCAAACAGTGCAGACCCAGATCGGATGCCACAGAACGTCTATCTGATCTATATGATGTAGTCTGACATACCTAAATTCAAAAATGGACTCTTCCAATATATTGTGTGGGAGAGTTTATTCAGTCTTTAAGTGGGCTGGGTGGCCTAGTGGTTAGCGTACTCGTCTTTCAAGAGGGATACCGTGGGTTCGAATCCCGCTCGGGTCGAGACAGTTTTCAGACCATTAGTACTCCAAGCTCGTATTCGACGTACCCTGGGTTGAGTGGACAGGATTGCGCTTGGTGATAGACAGCGGCACCAAGTGTGCATAGGCGATCCATGAAAGCAAGGCTGTACAAATACATGTACATAACAATCGCCGCTGCCTGTATGTGCCTCAGGTGCCTGGTAGGGTTAAAAATCCGCACAACATCTGTTTTAATGGGCTGATATGTGCCCAAGCCAGATACATACTGAAATTGGCTACGAAGTTTAACGAAATGTGGCATTCTATAAATTGCAGATTCTTGTTCACAGTAGCGATATGGGCCGCTGCAAATTAACCCTTGTCATGCTGAATAAATTAAGATGCCACGCCCACTTATTGTCAGTCAATCAGTGTGCTTGATTCAGGTCGCTGATACAAATTTACATACTGAATGAAAAAGTGCAGATCCAGATCAGTTGGCTTGTAACAAACCAGCTGATCTGGATCTTCACTGTTTGCAAAGGCAGGGCATATCCGATTTCAGCAGGAGCGGGTATATAAAAATCCTGCAGTTGAATTCTGTATTTACCCTGAATATTCGGACAGTAGGCTTAAGCAAACAATGTAGACCCAGAACAGACGCCAAAGAAAGTCTGAACTCTTTACTTGTCTTCCAGCAATTTTTACACATCAACAGGTAGTGAAATGGAAATTTTGCGTAGATGTTGGCTTGAAACACATGCACACGCACGCATGCATGCGCGCAAGCTTTGTTATGATGGTAAACGGAAGGAACTACACATGTACATAAAACTTCATGTTTAGATATGGATCCAAGAAATTTTATTCGTTACTTTAAAAAAATCTGAAATTAGACCGTGAGCACAATAAGCAAATGAGCTGCGATGTGTGAGCATGACGAGCAAAATGAGTATTAAATCTCCGAGTCAGCGCTTAATTTCTCTTACTTTTCATTATATATATATATATATATATATATATATATATATATATATATATATATATATATATATATATATATATATATATATATTATTTATTTTTAAAAATCATACACAACATACATACGATACTGCACTATTTTCAGACGTACGAGTATTTCATTTGTGACATAACTAACAGAAACTCACGAGTAAGAAGAGAAATCCAGTTCGTATGCAAGATACTGTACAAACTCTGTTTCTCTTCTCACTATATTGTACAAACTTGATTTATCTTCTTACTGTACTGTACAAACTCGATTTTTCTTACTATACTGTACAAACACGATTTATCTTCTTATTATACTGTACATACTTGGTTTATCTTCTTACTGCACTATACAAACTCGATTTCTCTTACTATACTGTACAAACTCTATTTCTCTTTACTATACTGTACAAACTCTGTTTCTCTTCTCACTATACTGTACAAACTCGATTTATCTTCTTACTGTACTGTACAAACTCGATTTTTCTTACTACACTATACAAACTCGATTTCTCTTACTATACTGTACAAACTCTATTTCTCTTTACTATACGGTACAAACTCGATTTCTCTTCTTCCTATACTGTACAATCTCGATTTCTCTTACTAAACTGTACAAACTTGATTTCTCTTACTATACTGTACAAACTCGATTTATCTTAATTACTTTACTGTACAAACTTGATTTCTCTTCTTGCTATACTGTTCAAAGTCGATTTCTCTTACTCTAATGTACAAACTCGACTTTTCGTTTTACTAGTAAGAAGAAAAATCAAGTTTGCACAGTATCTTGCTGTAAAGACTCGATTTCACTTCTTACTCGTGAGTTTCTGTTCATTTTCCCCGTGTATTAAGCTGACAATCAAAATCATTTATTTACCAATTATATTTAAAAGGAAATGGGTTAACTATCATTTTATATTATCACTGTTTACAACAATTAGTGGAATGAATATTTTGATAGTGACTTGGGAGCGAAAACGACTCGAGAGCTCACGAGCAATGACTCGTGAACACGAGGACATGACAGTGTTACGAGTCATTCTTCATGTGTTCCTGTTCATTTACTTATTAACTAGTTACAACCAACCCTGTCTTAAAGGTCACTTGTATGAAGCAATCACCTATATTTAAAGGCCAGTTTTTCAGGTAACATAAAGGGCAGTAAATATAAACTTACCTTATTAAGCAAGCACCTGCATTAAGCAATTAAAGTTTGCCTTCCCCTCATGTGCTTGTTTAACGCAGGTTAGACCGTATTTCATTTATTTAACTATTTACTAAACCAGGTTGGTGCCTTCTGTGCACACTAGCGAGGGCTGGCAGAGCTGGTGGACAACAATCCAAACTACATGTAGGAAATGACCACTAAACAAAACCTGTATCTCAAGATTTTTCCTATTTCGTGGTTGTAAAATCTGTTTCGGCATATGGGACGGAAGTAATCAGCTATGACTGAATGACCAAACAAATCAATTCAGCAACGTACTGAGGAGCGCGAGGAACATGTTGGGACATCCACTGCATCTTTGCAATGTGTTGCCTCTGAATACAGTTAAGTCAAGGCAAGAGAGTGAGATTGACTCGGTAATATCTGTTTCACTACAACCGAGTTTGCAATTCAGTCATCACAATGATCAACTTGCAAACATAACACACCACAAACAATACTAAAAACGACCATTTAAATTCTTCGTCTACAGAATGATGATTAATTCCCAAACCATTTCCCTGTTACAAGAAGTGAAACAAGGATACGTGCTAGCAGCAACCCTGTCCAGAACATACAATTTCAGTGAAATAGTGAGAATTGCCAGTAGTTTTTCAGCTGACTTAGCTTGGAATATACAGTCGTCCTGAAAAAGGCAGAAATGACAAAAAAAAAAAAAAAAAAAAAAAAAAAAAAATATGCTCTTCTGAAGTTGGGCTTGCCAAATAAAATGTTCTATTGGGGAGTATGAGAATGGTAAACGTTCCTATTTGGACAAAAGAAACGTTACAAAAGCATCCTGAAAGCTCCTCTGAAATACTGTCCGATTTTTGTACGAGTTGCTAAAGAATGTACTGCTCAAAACATTCAGTATTATGAACATCAGAAACGTTCATTTGCCTCAGCCAAAACGAGAGAGATGCAAAGCCAATGCTATACATTCTGCTAGCATTCTACTTAAATCTATATCGGACCGTTATCGGCCCGACAGGATTCCTGTCGGGCCTATAACGGTCCGATATAGAGAAGTAGACTGCTAACCGGGCACTTAGTATTGCCAGTTCAGCTACCATCTTCAGATCGAAGTGGCCGGGTGGCCGAGCGGTTAGCGCTCCCATCTTCGGATCATGAGGTCCCGGTTCGAATCCCTCTTGAGGTGGAATTCAGCTCATGGCTGTACGGCGCTTTGTTGCACAGAGCCTTTCATTATCACCCTTCCGTCATCTTGATATGACTTAAATAATGTTGAAAGGGACGTAAAACGCAAAATTATCATCATCATCATCATCACCATCATCATCATCATCATATCTATCCTGCACTAAGAGCAAAGACTGGACTCATCAGTCATCCATAGATACAAAGATACATGATCGAACCAAGAAGAAGTGCATTTGTCGTGTACCATATTTACCATGAATATTCGGACACCTTAACCCATTTATGCCGAGTAGACTCTTCTACCTTAACTCTTTGGACCGGTCCATTTCGAATAGAAGGGGTGATAGAAGGTATGTCTGGTTTGTATTTATAACTATCATGTTTTTGTAGAAACTCTTGTATTAATGCTAACAGTGTAGAACCTGATCAGACGCCGCATCCAGCGGTGTCTGATCTGGGTCTACACTGTTTGCCATCGTCCATTTTAAGGAATGATAGGCGTAAATGGGTTAACTCCTTACTATACTTGTACTAGTAAAATCTAAAACGGGTTGTCCTCGGAAACACCGTTCACATAAAAGAACGAAAGTTGGAGTCTTTGTTTAATTGAGACCCTTCATATGGTAGCAATGTAGTTTGCAGGACTGCCTATGCACCCAACCCCTCACCCCTACTCCCAATCTCCTAGCACCGGCTTAAGTGGAATTCGATTTTCAAAGATATCAGAGTGGATTCAGTGATATCAAAGAAAATGATAATAATAATAAAAAAATACTTCTATGAAGAAGGAAGTATAGTACAGGAAGTTTTATGAGCGCCACACAGCACTTAACACCAGCTACAGTGGTCAAATAAAATCTGAAATGGTTGTCCTTGGAAACATCGAACACAGAAAAGAACAAAAATATGTCTCGAAACTTTGAACACGTTCATTTTAGTACCTATTGTTATGTCCAGCTGAATGGCAAACAGTGTAGAATCTGACCAGACGTCGCGTTCTACGACGTCATCTGGGTCTAAACTCTTTGTTCAGGCTTATCTGACTTATGTCGCGAAGCTTAAACGTTTATAAAAAACGAATAAAAAGATTGGATAATAATAATAATAATAATAATAATAATAATAACAATAGCAATAATAACAATAATAACAATTACTAATTATAATAAATTCATAAATAATAAAACTAGACTGCGCTGTAGATGGCACGCCGACGCAAATACCATGCCTTTTTGCCTTAGCGCTAGCCCCTCTCTCCCTCCCATCCGCCCTACCCCACCCCTTCCAACGAATTAAAAGAACGGACAAAGTGATGCACGACTGTAGCACATGAAAAAAAACAACAACAAAAAAACTTTGATTGAAATTCATCGAGTGGTGTAAAAAAAAGATGACGGACAAAATGAAGTTCCATACATACGAGTTAAGTATACTGAAAGGAAAAAGAAACGCAGGGTAAATTTTATTCCTAAATTTCATTCAAGTTTGAAAAAGTTTGTTAAATATTTTACTATGATTACAAAGCGGTACATGTATGGAACAAAAGTTCAAAATTTCATTGGTTTGTGATCAACAAGTCTCGAGTTGTTGAAGTTCATTGGTAGCTACCCCCCAAATCTTGAAATCAAAATCAAACTGAAAATCAATATCGGGTGTGCCCCCCTCTTGCTGCCGTTGCTGCTCTAATTCTCCTTTGGATAGAGTTAACCAAAGCATTGACAGTTCGCATCGGGATTTTATTCCATTCATCGATCAACGCATTCCTTAGTTGTGCGAGAGTTGCGGGGGGATTTCGACGCTTCCTAACCCTTCTGTCCAGCTCATCCCACATGTGCTCTATTGGGGTCAAATCAAGTCTGTAATTTATAGGGATGAGATCTTGCGTCCTGTTGCAGTCCCGCTTGTGCAACAACGTAATCTGATTCTGCAGCAGGACAATGCCCGACCACATGTTGCCCGAGTTTGTCAGGATTTCCTGGCAAACAATAACATCGCACCACTAGCATGGCCACCGTACAGTCCAGATTTGACCCCAATAGAGCACATGTGGGATGAGCTGGACAGAAGGGTTAGGAAGCGCCGAAATCCCCCCGCAACTCTCGCACAACTAAGGAATGCGTTGATCGATGAATGGAATAACATACCGATGCGAACTGTCAATGCTTTGGTTAACTCTATCCAAAGGAGAATTAGGGCAGCAACGGCAGCAAGAGGGGGGCACACCCGATATTGATTTTCAGTTTGATTTTGATTTCAAGATTTGGGGGGTAGCTACCAATGAACTTCAATAACTCGAGACTTGTTGATCACAAACCAATGAAATTTTGAACTTTTGTTCCATACATGTACCGCTTTGTAATCATAGTAAAATATTTAACAAACTTTTTCAAACTTGAATGAAATTTAGGAATAAAATTTACCCTGCGTTTCTTTTTCCTTTCAGTATATTTGGACAGACAGGTCTGAGCAAACAGTGCAGACCTGGATCAGTCTCGGCAGGAAAACAAAGAGCCCAACAAACACACAACGTCGCATCAACGTCGTTACAACGTCGCTGCAACGTCGTGACGTTGCAGCAACGTTGTAACGCGGTTGTAACTACGTTGTGTGTTTTGCTGGGAGTCTACACTGTTTGCCACTCACCGTGCAGGTTTAGGTACATCAACGAGTAGTAAAATGGAGTTGTCCAAATGTTAGGACAAGAACGATAAGGAGTTAAGGTGTTCGAATATTTTGCGTAAGTACGGCACCAGATTTGATATGTTAACCATCCTCCCGGCCATAGCTGTCGGAGCAAGAAGTCAAAGTGGTGGTGCACAACTTTAGAAAAAAACATAGTTCGAAAGCCGTTGAATGGTTTAGACGGACAACGCTTGATGAACAGGAGAACCCAGTAAGCATTCTTTATAAATCTATAGCGGGCCGTTATCGGCCCGGCCCGTCAGGGTAGCTGACGGGAAGAAGGTTAGATGGGTATAGATCTGGTGATTTGGTAAGGATGAGGGTAGAATTTTAAAAGTTGTGATATGAACGATTTTTTGGTCCACTCAATCAACTACATATGTTAATTCTGTAATACCACCATTTTGGCAGTTCAGATGTCACAAAATGAAGAGATAACCAATGGTTTATCTACCTATCCTAAAATCAACGTATTCTTACACCTCATATGTTCAAGAAACTAAAAATATAGTGACCCGTTAGCTTTGAGTCCTCAATTTGCCATAGAAACCTGCACAATAGATTTAATTTTAAATATCTACTTCTTTCTTCTTTCTGCGATTTCTTTTCATTTAAACATAAATTAATGCATCTTCACTGCCAGTCAAAAACTGGAAAATGAGTGTGCTCCAGTTTTTCAGTTAAAATAAAAGTATGTTCCACCCCTTGAACCAACAAGTCATTTATACTTCTGTGGTCTCTTTATACTTCTTTGGCCTCTATACAAATTATATGCGAGTAGGAAGCTGGTTTATTAAGGGAGAATCTCCGTCGTAGATGTCCTTCAGCAGATGGCACATTGATTATGAAATGTCAAGCCCTATTTTCTGGAAAAAATGAGAAGAAAAAATACATATTGTCTGAATTTTTACCCAGCATGTTAAGCGTTAACCCATTTATGCCTAGCGTCCAATAAAAGGGACATTGGTTGGCGTCTGATCATGGTCTACATTGCTTGCATTAACTATAGGAATTCAGTCTATAGAACATGATAAAAATAAACAAAACTAACCAGACTCCCCTATTATTGGAAATGGACTTATCCGAAGAGTGAAGGTAGAAGAGTCCATTCCGTTCACATGGGTTAATTAGTCAATGAGCAAATGAAAGGGTAAGATGTGTCTGGCCATTTTGTGTCTGGTATAGATTCTCTCTCTCTCTCTCTCTCTCTCTCTCTCTCTCTCTAGTATTTATTTCAGAGTTTTATGGCCCTGTCAACGTCATATCGAGTCGATCAGTCAACAACTTGCACTTTTCCTTGGCGGCAGGCCTAGTCCTCTAGTTAACCGGCGACCTGTAGGTACTTTCGCCAGAAACTGACAACTGCCCTTCTTGAATCAGCGTAAGTGGGAGACTGACCATAGAAATAGCTCTACGAAAGTTATCTAGCCGAGCTGGGATTCGAACTCGCGACCCCTGTTTCTGCAGTCAGGCGCGTTACCGACTGCGTTTTGGAGCTTTTTTTTTTTTTTTTTTTTTTTTTTTTTTTTGATACTGGCTTACGCCCTCGCGCGCATGCTGAGCAGGTGTGCGCTGTCGTGCTGAAAGAAGATGGAAAATACAGACAAAAGTAAAAATGGGATACTGAGATAAAAGGTGATAGGGTTAAAAACAGTTAGTGAGATAGAGAGCTTAAAAAATAAAAAAATAAATAAAAAAAAAAAACAACAACATCACTTTCGGGACCAGGGGCGGAAATGGTGCAGTTTACCATCCTTGAATCATCATGGGTTGGCAAACACACAACCGACTTCGGAAGGGCATTGCACTGGACTATAGCCAATGGAAAGCAGGAGTACTTATAAAAGTTTTTTTTTTTTTTTTTTTTCAATCACTTTACTGAACTTAATCATCACTCCTACAACAAATATAATAAAATAAAAAAAATAAACAAAATTTGTGTCCTCAGATATTCTTATGTTACAGGCCCCGGTATTGTATTAAATTTGCATGATTAGTTGAAATGTCTCCATATTAAGAGTCACTTTTAATTTTTACCTAATTATTGCATATTTAATTAGGCGGAGATCACAATCAATTATCGATTCTCGGCGACAACAAAGAATCAGCTGATTGTATTTACAATCATCAATCGGAGTATCTCGGTGAAGTTTTTGTGCAGCCTCGCTTTCGATTCCAGTTTCAGACCAAGATGGCGGCGACCTATGAAGGGAGGAAGTAGTGAAATTTCAACAGTGTTTTCAGGATTTATTCTTATTCTAAATCAAATAATGACTTTTAAGCGTTATACAGAGTTTGACCCCAATCACTAAAAGTTGTATGATGTGACAGAAAAATGAGTTAGCGATATTTAGTTGATTTTTGGCCCCAAATATCATGGGGGCCCAACAAGGGAAAGAATCAAAATCGAGTTCCGCGAAAAAGGAAAGAAAAACAAAGGATAACAGGCAAATTATTCAGAATTTGCAACAAGATTCAAGCGGTTGGTATCTCTTGTACCTATAAAAATGTCAGAAAGCGAAAATGCTGCTGTTGTTAATGAAGAGTCTATTTTCACTCTATTGACAAATGCATGAGTCAGAGACCCTATTTTAGAATGATCTTGTTATGTGTATATGTAAATATTATTGGATTCACTTGGTCTTGGGTGGAATTGTTGCTCACCAGTTAAACTTGCACACATAACAGGATGTACCTTCACCATTTGATTTACATGGACACTGAATTTGGGCACTGGGTCTGGTATCACAGTTTATTGAAATGCCCACCTGAACCCCTCCCATTTGGAAACCAATCTTCCATGTCTCACTCATACATACACAATATCTACAGGAGAACAAGGCATTTTTATTGTCTGATAAAAAAAACTTGTTTAGTCAGGCAAAAATCCTGAGAATTTCAGGTACATTTTAATTATTTGTCTGACCATTGTCAGACTTTGAAAGTTGTCCATTTGATGTCCCATTTCCCCGAGAACAAGCAAGAATTTTCGATTTACTTATCCTGGGACAAGAACTTCATAGCTAGAGCTAAGAAGAGTATCCAGATTTTGAGGCATATTTTTTCTTATTTCTATTGGGTACTCATTAGGCCTCACTGTGGCACTTCTAATGAGTACCCACAACATGTTTTATTCCAGATAACATGTATAAGAGAAAAGGAAAAGGTCAGTTTTTTTGGCAAGTATTTGGTAAATTTTGGTCGTCGGACAAGAGGATTTGACCATTTACTTCTCAGTGGACAAGTAATAAGATTTGATAACTTCACAACCCTGGCGTTCATCTTCATGTTCTCTGCCCATACTGTGTGGGACTCCTGCAATTTAATTTTTTTTTTTTTTTTTTTTTTTTGCATGTTTTATTCCAGTTCTCAAGCGTACTGGAAATTATAGTAAAACAGTAAATAATTGTGCATATACTGTATTAAGTCACAAAATGTCAAATGAAACCGCAGAATATTGATGATGAATGGAGTAAACAGGAAACACCTGGTCTGAAATATTCTTTAATGCAGGAAATAGCTCCCAAATTTAATGCATTCTGTATATTTTCATGCAATTCTTCAGGACTTGATCATTTCTGGTCACATGTACAGGAACAGCAATAGAACTCCAGTTGAGCTACTTTAGATATAACCTTACTATTTGTTGTTTACATGAAAAGTACATACTTCTACTCTGATACAAATTCTACTGATAACTTACTATCAGTAGCTTTAACCATTTTAGTCTGGAAACCCCAAATTGGTAATTGACAAACAGTACAGACCCAGATCAGATGCAGCTGAATGTGGCATCTGATCATGGACTACATTGTTTGCATTAAATACCTGAATTTCTATAAAAGTACATTTTGTAATAATAAAAAGTAACCAGACACCCTGCTATTAGAAATAGACTGGTCCAAAGAGTTGTGGTATAAGAATCCACTTTAAGTAAATGGGTTAATATTGGAGGAAATAATGTTTAAGTAGGTTACTAAGGTAGTTTTTTTTTTTTTGCAATGGCTTAAGCAAGTGGGTACACTATAGGTTTCCAATTTTCTATCAATTTATCCATCAACATTCAGGGTTTGCACTAGGATTTTTTTTTCTTTCGCCACCATTTTCGCCAATTTGATTTTTTTTGTGCCATTTTCTTTAACTTTGAGCCAGATTTTGAGCCAAATTTTGGCCATTTTTCGCCAAAGAATTATCTTGTCAGAAAAAAGGTGTTCATTTACTGATTCCTTTAATTGCAGCAGTAGATTCAAGATTCAGTATAGTGTGAAATGTGTGGGGGACTTTAAATTAATTCTCACACTGATTTTTAAAACTTCTGCTGTAATTAATTAATTACAGTGTCATGAATTAATAACAAGTCTTTGTTTTGCATATCGAATGTTGAAGACACAAAAATAGAACACTTTACATGGAAACGAAAGTTCTGAAAAGTGCTGTATAAGCTAATAAATATAATGTTATTAATGTATTATACTGTAAGAGAATAACGTAACAATATTCATTTGTACCCTGATAAATGCGGGGTAAGTTTCTTACACAGCAGGTTTTACTATTTAAGGGAGCTAACTGCAACTGACTTAAAAGGGAGTTTACTGCAATTGCTTTACGAATCGGGTCTATGCGAAATGGAATGGGGAACAGCATTTTTTTACGAATCGTGCCAATAAAAAAGAGGGGGCATGCTTATACAATAAGCGGTTAACCAGTACATTGCACACCCTTCCGCAAGAAACTTGTAATTGCCAATCTTGAAGCAGTGGAAGGAGCGAATGACCGTAGCAAATACATGTGTTTCATGATAAATCGCTACAATCTGTGGGGATGGAATGAGCGATCTGGACCATCGGAGACTAATGTGTCCGCCTCCGAGGCATTATTCGTGTGTTGTTTTTTTTTTTAGTTTTTTTTTTTTTTTTTTTCGGGACGATGTTCGTTGATCGCCAAATAAAATTAAGGCTCATAAGAAGGTACGGAAACATGCTTAATTAAAGTCGGCACTGTCAAAGTGTACTTACCGCTTTAATAAGCCTAACCGATTAATGACAATAATTATTTCTCGTGTAAATTTGTTTTCCATCTTTGTGTTTGACATAGGGTTCCACGTGATTACATTCTGGGTAAATTTCTGTGACGTAGGCGATGCGACTTTGACATTAATTCCTGATTGGTAGTTTCGGCAGAGCGTCATGAATATTGAGGACAAAAGGCGTGGAAAGTGGGCAATGCTACTGTCAAACTGCGCATCACGGCACATGACCTTCTATCGCTTTCATCAAATTCAGGTTAATTTGATCAACTACCGTTTTCTGACCGATAATTGAGTTGTTAATTGGCGAATTATACAGTCAAGGAAGGTGCGATAGACACGCGCGGCAATTATATGGCTCAGTAGCGGGTAATTCAGGCGATATTTTTTTCGCCACTTGTGCTCGCCAATTTAAGGTTTTTTGTGCCAAATTTTATTTTTCTGCGCAAATGGCGACAATGGCGATCGGTAACGCGAACCCTGAACATTTGTCACCACTAGCACCCACGTCCATTTTTGAATACATGTAACTATACACCTACATGTACAATCATCAAACCTGGCATTCATTTTCTCCTTAACTCAGTTCAGTTTTCAGTTTTTTAACACTGCCAGGCAACTGAGTCACCTAGAGGCAGCGCCAGATAAATCTGGATTAGTTTTACTGGACTACTGGGTTGGCTTGAAACGGTGCCTAGTTATAATTCATAACTAGGTCACCTCGCCCAGATGGAGTGCGTGCATGTCCAGACACGATGCGGGTGTGTTCCAGACCTCGTGCGAGAGTAGTAGTCCAGCCTGTTAGTTGCTGAATTTTGCATGTCGGTGGAAAAGTTTGAGCTTTTAATCTTGCACCTAATGCGTGTCAATACCAACTGCATTATGCATTAGGCACTCAGCTCGAGTCGTGCAAAAGTTTCAGACACAGACCATATATCAGTCGATCGGGCGCGGGAAAGGGTGCAAGATGGGTGTCCTCACCCAGGAGCCGAGTGGGTGTCCTCACCCAGAAGCCAAGGAGCGGGGTGTCCTCACTCAGGAGCAGAGAGAGTGTCCTCACTCAGGAGCCGAGAGGGTGTCCTCACCCAAGGACCTATTGGGTGTCCTCACCCGTCCACGTGCCGCCAGTTGATCTACTTAGAGTAAGTCATGCCAAGATAACTTGGTGGCACGAGCCTAAGTAGGGGTGGTCCTCCACCATCCCCTAAGAGATCTCGACAGGATTTTTCCAGGACGTCGTACCAATACGCCATGAATGTCTGTAGCACGCAGGTCGCCCCCATCAGCATCTCGATGTTGATGTACCACCTACATGTACAATCATCATAAAACTTGCTGGTAGACCCCTTGATATGTAACCAGTGCTTGTTTTCTTTATGGTAGACGAAGAATACTTGAAGATCTATGTTGAGTTCTTTGTCTTCCTTAGGCAGTATTGTTGCTTTAATGATGACCTTGTAGGTGGTGGCGTGGACGTCCTGGAGGTTGTATTTCTCTTGTAGAGGATATTGGTTGACATGGAAATACTGTGTCAGCTATTTGGTCATGTAATTTGGTAACTTTGTTTTCGGTCTCTTGCCATGTGGAGTCTCTGGAGGAGCCGTCGTAGCTGGTTTCTGGATGTATGGAGATGACGTGAGCTGTGCTGTCTTTGGTGGTCTTGTAACTGTGATGGTGTCTGGAGTGTTGATCTCCAGTGTCTGTAGTGCTGGCGGTGAGGTCTCCTTCTCTGGTGCTGTCGGTTCTCGGCGTGCTGTAGGCGTCGTTCTGGTCGTAGGTGGTGGACGTCTTGCAGCTGTGGGCTGGCAAGGCCACTCGCCAGCAGAGGGTGCAGGCTGCCTCCTGCTTTCTGCCCTCCTCTTGTAGACTGGTAGTGTTGGTAAATTCTTATGGAAGGTCAGTTCAACGCAAACATGATCCTTCCCATCGGCCATCCTCCAGAGAGGATGACCAACAAACTTGTACTCACTCAGGGCCCTGAGTAGTACTGCAGGTATAACAGACTCAGACATGGTTATTCTTTAATTATTCTGCAGACGATGTTGACACTTCAGAGGTCGAAGGTCGAATGTTGGTGTTGGTGTAGCCTGATAGATCAGAAAATGCAACAAGGACTCATACAATGCGGCATCATTTAATGACCATGACCAATTTTTCATGGTCTAATGAGTAATGTCTGCCATTTTAGGTCTCAGGTGCCTGCAGGTGTAAAACCACCTTCCACAGAATTCTTGTAGGCTACTTAGCCAAGATAGGAGATAATCTGTTTTAATGATTATCAATTAAATAGTGTTTGTGATATGTAAAAGCATTAAACATCATGTGGTATATCCATGTTAGCTCCCTTGAACAACTTTTATGAAGAGCTGTTGTACTTCCCCAGCATCAGTGTTAACGTCAGAATCCACAAGTGTTAAAGTTTTTTGTTAAAGTTTTGAAGACCTCATTAACTTTAGCCTTATCATAGATTCATTTCATATTTGATATGATGATATACATGTATGTACATATATAGGTACTGGTCCAAAGCTTTTATTAGCACCATCCATAGCTTTGATGTAGTCCTGTGATCTTGACATCAAGGTCACAGTCTTTGAATTTTCATATTAAAGTTTTTGTGTTAAGGTTTCTTAGACCTCATTAAATTCAAACCACATGATGGATTTAGTTCATATTTGATTTGCCACACCTACATGTAGTACTGGTCCAAAGTTTTTATTAGCCCCATCCCCACCAAGGTCACAGACTTAGAATTTTCATGTTAAAGTTTTGCATTAAAGTTTTTAAGACATCTTACAGCCAAATCTTATATTAGATGGATTTAATGATGTCTCCCCATTACAGGGTGGGGAGATATATTGTTTTTCCTATGGTCTGTACTTTAGTCCATCCATCACAAAATCGTGTCTACTCTGTAACTAAACCATTTGAGATATTTTCAAGAAACTTGACAGAAATATATAGCGCCATAAAACAATGTGCAGAACACATGAACCACAACTCAGGTTTTCCTTCTTTGAAGTTGTGACCCACTGAACATTGTAAACAGCGATTTCTGTCATATACCGGTACTCTTGTCGGCTCTGTGGCTTGAAAACCATTGATGTTTTCATGAAACTTTACACAAATATATAGCACCACAAAATGAAATGCAGACCACAAGAATCATAACTCTGGTTTACCTACTTTTGGAGTTACGGCTCTTTGAACATCTTAACTAATGATTTCCATCATACATGTATACACGTGTCCACTCTGTAACATGAAGTCCGTTTGAGATATTTTCATGAAACTTTACACAAACATAAACCTTTACAATCTTCAAATATATACCTTCCATGATCTTGGGGTCATGGTTACAGTCTTAAAAATGTTATGTTAAAGTTCTTGGGTAAAGTTCTTTTTTTAAAGTCTATTTAAGCTTATAAATGTATCTGTAATAGTTGATACTGTCTGAGATGAGGGACTGGTCTAAAATTTTATGCTGTACCATACAAAACTAGTTCACCAACCATTGTGGTCAAGGTCATGAACTTAAAAGTTTTATGTTTTGATTACAGTTTTTATGTCGGACCTGATTTTGCATTTACCGGTGTGTATATTTCTACAAACAAAACAAAAGTTTATTGGCAAGGCGAGATTAAAGCAAGTATGCTGTCCTCTAACAGCCGTTCTTTATATACATGACATGTATATATTCATGAAAAAATAAAGCATTTATTAACAGTTTTTTGTAGATTCTTCAGAACGTCATTTAGAGCAAATTCATAGAATTATTTTGGGCATAAGAACTCTTTTTCTAATTAATTTTACAAAGGCTATATCTAGAATGCACAGCCAATGGTGTGCCATCGGAAATACCAACGCTCGTTGGTAATGTTGCTAAAAGCATGATTGATGAACGGACAGACTTGCTCCGCACACCCTTACCATGAGGGGAGGTTATGTGGCAAGTTTGGTTAAATTCTGCCCAGTGGTTTAGGAGGAGATAGCCTGACGGACAGAATGATGTATGACTAATCTTATGTCACCGGGGCGTCCAACCAACAGTTGGACAAGGTCTGCTATCCTTGCAGCAAGTAAGGTCAGAGGGGAAATGTTTTTATATACATTGTATTTCTTCACTTTCATTCATTTTCATCTTTCTCCCCTGTCCCTCTATTTCATCTCCTCTACTATCTCTCCTATCTCTCTTCTCCCTTTCTCTAGGAGATGACACAAAATGACCCACAAGGGTTGACATGTTGTTAAACCCCAACACAATCAATCAGTCAATGAAAAGATCAGGGTCAAAATTTGACACAATGTTGCATGAATATGGCAGACAGGAACATTATACACATTATATAGCAGTTTGCTGTATACTAATCCTATCATATCATCATATCATAATCGGATTTTGTACAGGTACAGGGGCAACATCCACATCAGTACATCCCCTTCCAGATACCTGACTTGCTGCATGCATGGCAGATCTCACACCAGATCTCCAGGTACATCTATGATGAGCGTTGATAGCTGAGAGCTTCCACTCTCTGCAATCCCTCTCTGTCAGCTGCTTCCATTCATTTTGGGCCTCCCAGGCCCACGCTTTCCATCAACCTGTATGTCAAAGGCTGTCTTAACTGCACCATTGGAGCATTCCACATGTCCATACCATCGAATCTTCTCTCCTTCAGAATGAGGTCCAGATCCTCAATGCCAAGCCGCACAAGTAGCTCATTGGACCTGGTGGTGACAATGTCTTGCGGCCTGACATTGCAGATCTGTCTGATCATTGCCCTGTCATTTCGCTGCAGACGCTGGAGGTTCGGCTTTGTCAATGGCCAAGTCTCGCTGGCATGGAGCATTGCACTCCGCACACAAGAGCTGTACGCACGGCCATGTGTTTTGAAAGAGAGGTGGCTTGAAGAGAGAACTGGTAGCGGATCCTTGAACTTCTTCCAGGCGGTTTTCACACGTGTTGTGGTTGAGAGTTCACAGCTACCTGCTGCTGAGAACATGTCTCCTAGGTAGCAAAAGGAAGCTACCACCTCAAGCTTGTCAGGTCTGACCTGGACTCCCTTCTGTGGTCTGCCATCCAAAGGGCGTGCAGTTCCTTGGCACCATGTTACGATGTACATCTGTAGTCAGGGTCCTTTTTTTAAGCGTTTGAGCCCACTGCATTTCTTGTGCACCCAGTGCTTGCAGCCATTGCAGAAGATGCTGTTGCTGCTCACCCCAGTGCGACAGACATTGCATGGAAACTCGCCTGAACTCTGCAGGAGGTCCAGTCCCATACCGGAGATCATGGTCTTTGTCTTTCTTGCATTTACTCTCAGTTCTTTCTTCTCCATTGCTTCTTTCCAAGTCAGGAGCCTCCTGACACATTCCTCAAGTGATTCAGCGATGATAACAAGATCCTGCTTGCTACATTCATGCAACGTTGTGTCAAATTTTGACAGGCATGTGGTTCGATGTGGACATCACATTTCATAAACACATTTTGTAGCTCATCTTAAAAGTCTCATTGTAAATGTTGGTATATGTTCACCAGTTTACATATGGAGCTTCCATGTGACAAGAAGATTTTAAGATCTTGTACCTGCCCTGAGTAGGGTCATGTTAGGGGAGAAATATCTTTTTTATGGTTGGCCTGAACCTGTTTAAACCAGACAAGAAAGTCAGTACATGTAAGTGATATATTTACATTGTCTCGAAATTGCTCATAAGCAAATCTGTCAAAGTTATTTCACCAAGGTGAGTAAATGGTGGCCTTTGGGCCTATTGTCGAATATACTAAACTTTATATATGCTGATGAATGTGCGGCCTGTAATTTTGTTTTTATTTATACTGAAAAACAGTGCTTGCACTACAATGTAACTGTCAAAATCAGGAAGTCCCAGTACTTCCTAGCTCCAATATCTGGAAGTCCTGGTAATCAATTTTTTTTCACTCACTTTAAGGCATTCAACCTCAACATTCTTAAACTCTCATTTATGGAGTAAAACCACCATTCTTAAGCTAAATAACACATAAATTCATTCTGAATTTTTGTTATAAATGACTAAATATCTTTATAAGTTGGGAGTCCCAGACTTCTTGGCATTGATTTTTGGAAGTCCCAGGGCAATTCTTGGGAATCTCTGACTCCCAGACTTCCCTTAATGCAAGCACTGTGAAAAATGCATGTACAATTTTGAGCGAATTTTTTAGGGCTTTGCGTGGACCTTAATCCTTTCCGCGCATTTCTGCGCATCACACGCGAGCAAGAACCATTGAACTTCCGCGGCGACTGTACTGTATACATGTACAATTTGGACATCTTAAATCCAATTCTGATCCTAAAATTTGAACAAGCCCATTGGACTGCTTGATGATTTTTTTGATAAGATGGCAAACCATGTAGACCCTATCAAACTTTCCTGGTCTACACTGTTCATACAGGCCTTTTATGTCATTTCAGCCAATCAGATTACTGGATCCAGGTTGTTGATACAAATTCACATACTTAATGAACAGTGCAGCTTTTCCTCAGAAAAAAAATGTTCTAGTTAGCTCACCTGAGCCACATGTATGCTTAGGATGAGCTATAATGATGTAATTTTTTGTCTGTCGTCTGTCCTCCAAAGCCATTGACTCGTTTTGTCCTTAACTTGGTAAGAATAATGCTTGGTTAGGGGCCTTTAAAAAATTGCTAAAATTATGGTCATCTGCCTCTTGGTTTGATTGCCATGGCAACAGAAAGCTCCTATAGACTTATAATGGGAAAAAGGTTAAATGGTATTTTCTCCATACCCAGCAAATTGATGTGAACCATATTTGGCAGTTATGATCATTGGATGATTGTCTACCCATTTTATGTGTTTTATGACCAATGGCCATTTTGTTTGGTTGCCAAGGCAACATTAAATTTTAAAAAAGATAAATAAATGACATCTCCTCCAAAACCACTGAAGCAGTATGACTCTAATTTTTAAATTATGGTGATCAGTCTCTTGGTTTGGTTGCCATGGCAAAAGAAAACTCCCATAGACTTATAATGGAAAAATGGTTAAATTGCATTTTCTTTATAACCAGTGAAGTGATGTGAACCACATTTGGCAGTTATGATCATTTGATGATTGTCTACTCAGTTTGTGTGCTTCATGACCAGTGGCTATTTTGTTTTGTTGCCATGGCAACATTAAATTTAAAAAAAAAAAGGATTTTTTGTTTTTACTACTCCTCCAAAACCGCTGAAGCAGTAGGACGCTAATTTGGTACAAATGTTAAATGGGTACGGGCAATTAAAAATAGCTAAAAGTCTGCCAATCTGCCACTTGGTTTGGTTGCCATGGCAACAGAAAACTCCGATAGACATAATGAGAAAACGGTTAAACTGCATATTTTCCATAACCATTGAAGTGATGTGAACCATATTTGGCAATTATGATCATTGGATGATTGTCTACCCATTTTATGTGTTTTATGACCAGTGACCATTTTGTTTGGTTGCCATGGCAACATTAATTTAAAAAAAAAAGATTTTTTTAAATGACAGCTCTTTCAAAACCACAGTAAGTTGTGTTGCAAACTTCATTACTGCTTATGAAGAGTCTCATTAAAACAGAGACTCCCATTTTCTAATCCGTAGTGAGTTCCTTGTTTCCAAAGGCAATATTTTTGTCATTTATTATATTTCCCTGCCTCTGTGCTGTTTACTTGTATAAAATCATGATATTTTAACTCTTCAGAAACCACTTAGCCAATTTCCACCAAATTTCACATTGTTGAAGTGTGATTGAGAGTTTTTTCAAATGATCATGCTCCATTGACTGTCATGCCCATATATTCTTCTTCAAAACTAAGAACTTAAATGGTGATCCTTTCATAAGTTGCAATGAAAGGATTTGAAAAATGTTGCATAACATCTGCATTTCTGCAGTGGCTATGTCACTCAAGTGAGCGAGCCGTGGCCTGTGTGCCTCTTGTTTTATATTTTCATCCATACATGTATATAAACTTTTGGGTACCCCGTTTTGTTAATGGGTGCAAGAAATACTGGTTTTTGGCTATTTACCCCATAAATTTAATTTTGAATTGCTTTTTCAGGAATTTTAATTGACTAAATAACCCATAAAGCAGCTTATCTAAAGTACTGCTTCATGCCAAGTCCCTTCTGAGTATCCGAAACATATGTTTTCATAGAGAAAGAAGAAAAAATATCAAAGAGTTAGAAGAAGAAAAAGCTGTGCTTTCTCAGAGGTTGGATTTAGTAAAGAGTACTATGGATTTAAGAAAATTATTTTAAAATGTTGTCTGCTAATGTTTAAATTCTGCAATGGAGAGAGTTAACCCTTAAAACGCCAAGCCAAACCTGCATCTGAAAATGTCGTCTGTTTATATCGTCTGCTGAATATTCTTGCAAACTTTTCAAACCTATTTTTGCATACCGGGCAAACAGTGTGGACCCAGATCAGACTGCTCCTAAAGAACCCGTCTGATCTGTGTCCACACTGTTTGCAGCAATGAGTATAAAAGTAACCAGCAGAAGACAAAGCAGACGACAATAGTTGTGACTGGCGCTTTAAGGGTTAAAAATGTACAATGAAAAGTACTATAATATTGTTGAGTTCACCCATAGCACCAGATAAGAGTGCGGATATCCTCATAATGTTTTTCTTATTTTTCAATAATAAAAACAAATGTTGTGTGTATTCATGTGAAGTGCCCCAGTGAGGCACTTCTAATGAGTATCCACTACATATATTTTCATGGAGAAATAAGAAAAACACCAGTGCTTTTCAGATGAAATAAGTACATGTACTTATCTTTGGGTTCACCCCTTGAGTATGATTAATTTCCCTGGCTCTGAAGTTGTCATTTGTACTGATTAAAGCATTTGAGGGAATTCATTGAAGCAGCTGTGATTTATTGTGTAACTTAGTGCTAATTTCTCACCTTTCTGTCAGATGTTCATCCACTGTCATATCCATAGCTCAAGATAAGGCACTTTTTCAACCAAAAAGTGTTGATATTTTTCTTACTTTTTCCATAAGAATATATGTTGTGGGTACAGGTACTCATTAGAAGCACTTCACCTTATCTAGAACTATGATTCATATATCTGCAGAGTTGTCTTAGTGGTTCAGTGTTTTCCCTTTGTCCCCATAAAAAATCAAAACCCTAACAGCACTGCCCAGTCGATTGTCTCTGAGTGTAGGCTGGGAAAATGGTCCTGAATACGGACTTTTTTTTTAGCTCACCTGAGCTCTGCTCAGGATGAGCTATTGTGATCACTTTTCGTCCGTCCATCCGTTAACATTTTCAAACGACTTCTCCTCTGAAGCCTCTGAGCCAGTTTTGCTCAAATTTCATATGGAGCCTCCTTAGGGTGGGGAACGAAAAATTGCTAAAATGGTTGCGGTCGGTTGACCAAGATGGCCGCCACGCCCATATATGGTAAAAACCTTTAAAAATCTTCTCCTCCAGAACCGAGAATGCCTTGGGGCTGAACCTTTGCAGGAATATTTGGGGACGGGAGGCCTACCAAAATTGCTAAAAGAATTTTCGTATGTTGACGTTTGACCTTTTTACGGTAAGGTCAAGTTTGCTTCCCTATGCATTTGTATGGGAAAAACCTTTAAAAACCAAACAACTTCTCCTCTGGAGCCTCTGGGCCAATTTCGCTCAAATTACATATGGAGCCTCCTTAGGTAGGAGGAACAAAAAATTGCTAAAATGGTCACGGTTAGTTGACCACGATGGCAGCCATGTCCATATATGGTAAAAAACCTTTAAAAATCTTCTTTTCTATAACCGAGGATGCTTTGGGGCTGAATGTTTGCATAAATCATCGGGGACAGGGGGTCTACCAAAGTTGCTAAAATAATGGTCATATATTGACATTTGACCTTTTTACGGCAAGGTCGTTTGCTTCCTTATGCATTTGTATGGGAAAAAAACATTTAAAAATCTTATTGTCCAAAACCGAGGATGGCTTGTGGCTGAATCTTTGCATATATCATCTTGAATGGGCGGTCTACCAAACTTGCTAAAATAATTGTCATACATTGACATTTAACCTTTTTACGGCGAGGTCAAGTTTGCTTCTGTATGCATTTGTATGGGCCCCATACATTTGTATGGAAAAAATGTTGATAATTTCAAATGGCTTTTCCTCTGAAGCCTCCAGGCCAGTGTTGCTCAAATTTCATGCGGAGCCTCCGTGGGCAGGAGAATGAAAGATTGCTAAAATGGGTATGGTCCATTGATCAAAATGGCTGCCATGCCCATATATGGTAAAAACCTTTAAAAATCTTCTTCTCCATAACCAAATAAGCCCTGGGTCCTAATCTTTGCACAAATTATGGGGGACAGGAGATCTGCCAAAATTGCTAAAATGATGGTTCTATGTTGACATTTGACCTTTTTACCTCCAATGTCAAATTTGCTTCCCCATTTGTATATGCCATATACATTTATATTGAAAGTATCGAAGTGACTTGTAGATCAACAGTAATTAAAATTGCTCTGATTGGAAATCTAAGATGGCCATCATCTGGTTTATATTTATAATATTTCCCTGTCACTGTGCTGTTTTCATGTATAAAATTATAAAATTTGTAATCAAGTTACAATTTTATGAAGAAAACTTATACTTACATACGAAACTATACAATAGGATTAATTCCCCTGACTAGTTCACAACCCGCTTGAAATTTAATAAGCGTCTATAAGATATCACGTGACTAACACAAGACGCATGAATAAACACCAAAATACCTCAGTTCTATAAGGCGACAAACAGTGTCACCCAAC
Source organism: Anodontia alba (assembly GCA_964016985.1). Lineage (NCBI taxonomy): Eukaryota > Metazoa > Mollusca > Bivalvia > Lucinida > Lucinidae > Anodontia > Anodontia alba. Next base: position 131,526,641 of record OZ024821.1, read on the forward strand.
ATCTAAACTGAGGGGAGGAGGGAGGGTATGTATGTAAGTATAAGTTTTCTTCATAAAATTGTAACTTGATTACAAATTTTATAATTTCATTTCAGAAAACTTATACTTACATACGAAACTATACAATAGGATGATTACCAAGTAATATTACCTGGATGGTGGGTATGTTGATGAAGAAATCTATCTCTGTCCTCTTGAAACAAAGATTTCCTCTGATATCTGATGGCCAAAACCCCATCTCTCAAACATCATCCTGTCTGTATAATGTATATCATCCAATCTTCTGATGAACGAACCCTCCTGTACATAAGGGCATATTTGCCCATAAATTGTATATATACATGTACATCTATATGTACCGAAAATCTGACCGACAACCCGCCGGATATAAAAACTTACTTATAATTCCCAGCTTTGAGAATCCATCTGTCTATAATAAAATCTTGTAAATGTGGAGTCCTTACTCCAGTCAGCTGCTTCTAACACAGAAGCTAAGGAGGCACCTTTAAACAATGCCCAAGATGGTCCTATAGCACGTGTAGAATGTGCCTTGACTTTAAGATCCGAGTCACCATAAGCTAGCCTAATGATATTTACTATCCACGAAGCAATTGTCTGTCTAGAAACAACCTTATGAGGTTTCTGAAAAGATAGGAATAATCTAGTTTCTACGTTTTCGCCCACATTTCGTAACTTTTCCGTTCGTTTTAAGTAATTCTGTAGAGCCCGTTTAGGATCTAACTTAGAATTCTGTCGAAAACATGGAACAAGAATCTTACTACCTTGGTGTCCCGGTCTGTCTTGTTTTGCCAAACCTTCTCTGATAAAAATAATCCCTTCCGGAACTATGGACATAAAACCTTCTGCAATGCTTAATGCTTGGATGTCTCCGCAGCGTCTGAATGTCGTAACTGCAATAAGAAAAACGGTTTTCCATGTTAAAAACTTTAAAGCAATTTTAGACAATGGTTCAAATAGCGGACCAGATAGTAAGTCTAGAACTCTTTCTAGATTCCATTCTGGAACTAGCCTCCTTTGAGGTGGTCTTGAGTTGAATACACCCTTCAATAATCTGATAATATGAGGGTGTTGACCTACTGGTATGTTATCTATTGAAGGTAACATGGCTGATAACATAGAGCGATATCCAGCTATTGTTCTATATTTCAAACCTGACTGAAACAAACAGGAAAGAAAATCTGCGCACTGAGCTAGAGTTGCCTGATAGGGATCAATATCCCGTTCACAACACCAGCTATGGAACTTGTTGAACTTGACGGAATAGTCTTTTTGGGTTCCTGCTCGCCATGATGCTGCCAGTAAAGATCTAGATTTTTCTGAAAAACCTTTCTTTTTAAATGATCTGTTGATAGCTTCCATGCAACAAGATTGAACACCTGTGGGTTCGGGTGGAATATCTTTGTCTTTGGCTGACAAAGCAAGTTCGGCTGTATAGGTAGGCGAAGCGGGTAATCTGTCAACATCTGAAGAAGATCTGTGTACCAGGTCCTCCTGGGCCACTGGGGTGCGATCAGAATTAGCTGGCACCGAAATCTCTTCATATGCTGAAGAACTTTGGGAATTAGAGTTAAAGGAGGAAAAGCATAAGCTTCCATGTTCTCCCAAGGAATTGACAAAGCATCTGTTGCTAGTGCCATTTGACTGGGAGTCCAGGAGCAGAACATTTGGACTTTGTGATTCAGATCTGATGCAAAAAGATCTATCATTGGAGTACCCCAAAGATGGAAAATCTGATTCACTATGGCATCGTTTAGAGTCCATTCTGTTGGACGAATCTTTACTCTGGACAAATCGTCCGCCAATGAATTTAATCTGCCTGCCAGATGAGCTGCTGAGAATACTATCTTGTTTGCTATTGCCATGCCCCACAAATTCCATGTCTGTAAACAAAGGCGAGGAGACTTTGTTCCCCCCTGTTTGTTGATATATTGGACCACAGTTGTATTGTCTGACCTGATCAATACACTGTGGCCCCTGAGTTGAGGGAGAAAGTGACGGACAGACCGAAAAACTGCTTCCAACTCTAGACAGTTTATGTGGAGTTGTTTCTCTCTTCTTGTCCAAAAACCTTGAAAAACCTGGTTTTCCAAATGGCCTCCAAAACCTTGCTTCGAGGCGTCTGTTGTGAGCACCTTCGTACTCTCTTTTGGAGTGAAACATTTCCCTTGAATCAAATTTTGTTTGTTTAGCCACCACTTGAAGTGGTCTAACAAAAACTTGTTTACCGGAATTTTGGCTTGGAGATCCCTTGTTGCTGGCCTCCAAAAATGTAGAAGATGGAGCTGCAGTGGCCTCATGTATAGGCGAGCGTTTTGAACTATGTCTATGCATGAGGCCATTAGCCCCAACAAATGAAGGAAATTTAGAGCTGTTGGATCTTTCTTTAATAAGTGAATTGCTTGTTCGATCTTCGCAATCCTTTCTAGAGTTGGACACACTATTCCCCTGTCTAAATGGAAAACTGCCCCTATGTATGTTATGTGTTGACTTGGAATGAGAGAAGATTTTTCTAGATTTATCAAGAACCCTAGATCTGCTAGAAGATTGAGGGCTTTCCTCTTGTTTAAAATCAACATTTGTTTGACCTGATTGACCAGAAACCAGTCGTCTAGATACACTGCCATTAGCAAATTCTGCATTCTGAGATGTGCTGCTATTACAGTCACTATTTTTGTGAAATTCCTGGGCGCTTGGTTTGACCTAAAACAAAGGCAAGTGAACTGGTATGCTTTTCCGTTTATGTAAAAACGTAGGTACTTTCTGTGAGCCACATGTAGAGGAATATGAAGATATGCATCTTTTAAATCTAGGGAAATTGCCCAATCTCCGAGTTGAACTAGGTTCTTGACCTTGTTTAAACAATCCATTTTGAAATGCTGTTTCCGCAGATACCTGTTTAATGGTCTCAGATTTATCACTGGCCTTAATTCGCCTGTTTTCTTGGTGACAAGGAAAAATGTTGAATAAAAACCTGTTTGCATTTGGCCTAAAGGGACAGGTTCTATTGCACCTTTTTGTAGTAACTTGTCTACCTCCAACTGTAAAATACTTAAATTTTGGGCAGAGGCATTTGTTTGTCGAACTCCTGAGAAGGGTGGTTTTGAAATGAATTCCAATTTTAGGCCCTCTTTCATTACTGAAAGAACCCAACGATCTTGAGTTATTTTTTGCCATTGATTGAGGAAAAATTTTAATCGACCCCCTACAGGTATCTCCGGAAACTTGCACATTACCGAGTCATGCTTTTCTTGACTTATCCCCTTGGGGACGAAAAGAACTTACTGAGCTGGAGGACTTGGAGTTTCCTCTGAAGCGATTAGTATAACCACTGTTTCTTGGATTCTTATTATACCCAAAACTTGAGTCTGTGGATCTGTAAGACTTGAAAGAGTTGTCTGACTGTCTTGGTCTCTTGGAATATGCTGATTCACTAGGATAGGAAGATTTCCTTTTGTTAAAAAATTTCTTTCCTACTTCAGGCATCAAATCTGATAATTGTTTGTCCTTTTCCTGTCTGTCTTTAAGCTTCTTTTCAAATTCAGCACCAAATATACCTTCCCCTGAAAGAGGAGCTGTTAATGAAGTCTTCTGTAGATCCTTGAACTCGTGAAGTCCCGTATCAGCTACTGTTGCCTTTCGGCGAATCAAATGATGGAACGCACCAGTACGTGCAACTTGGTCCAGTGACTTCGTGGTCATTGCAAAAATGTCTCGCACTGTCTGAACTGCCTCGTCAATGTTGGGAGAATCTTTCTTCAAATTTGAAAGCAATAACCCCAGAGCCTGTTGAGTGTAACATAAAGAAATTATGCCTAATCTAGCTGCAATTTGTCCCTGATAGGCGATCTTTTCCATAGACTTGTATGGCTGAGAAAATAAGGACTGTGAGCTACCAAATGCAGCCTTTCGACCATGTTTTTTAATCAAGAGTCTTTCTGAAAGTTCATCTAAACTGGGAACTTGCAGGATCTTTGCAGCACTTTCGCTTACAGGAAACGATTGCTTAGAAGACTCTTTATAAGCCGATAACTTGTCTGGAACCTGACATCTCCAGGAATTATTCAAAATTTCAATCTGAGCTTTATCCAGACATAAACCTGTTTTTGTTGCAGAAGAGACGGCCTGAGCATCTTCTCCAAACATTTCAATTAACATATCGTGTGTCAGTGGCTCGTTCTCTTTAGCACTACTGGACTGAGCACTGTTTGAATATTTCCCAAATCTGGATTCAGTAATCTGTTCTGCATTTTCTATCTCTACACAAGAACTATTGTCCCTGTCTTCAGAAGACAACAAACCGATACCTCTACGCTCTTTCTGACCTGGTTGTAGAGATAAAACATCATCCATACTGTGGCTTTCCAACCCAAAATCACGGTTCAAACTATTCTCTAACGAAATAAGAGGCTCACGCACACCTAGAGTGTCGTTTCTCTGTGTTTGAAGTGGTTCACACGCACCCGAGGTGCTGTTATCCACAATAATTGGTCTGCGCTGAACGCAACCTGAAGTATCTAAAAGACCAATAAGTCTTTCAAGTCTTCCATCTAACGATGAAAATCTTGACTCAATCTGACCTGATAATTTGTTTTCTAAAGCTGTCAAGTCATCTAACTTCGCCATAGAACGAGGTTTTGACTTGGTTTTCCCTTCCGTGGATTTGTCCGCCATCTTTTTACTGGCCGTTACACGTGGCACAGACTGAGACTTAATAGACGAAACCTCTTCGTCCGAAAGATACAAAGCTTGGCTTTCTTGTGAATGCAACGACGCTTGAGTCATCTCAAAATACACAAAATAAATTCACTTAATTGTGAAAGACTACTTTCCTAAAAATCACATCGAAGTTTTCGGAAACTAAAGAAAGCGATGCGAACTGTTTGTCGCCGGAAATAAAACTGAGGTATTTTGGTGTTTATTCATGCGTCTTGTGTTAGTCACGTGATATCTTATAGACGCTTATTAAATTTCAAGCGGGTTGTGAACTAGTCAGGGGAATTAATCCTATTGTATAGTTTCGTATGTTAGTATAAGTTTTCTGAAATGAAATCATGATTCTTCAGAAACCACTTAGCCAATTTCCACCAAATTTCACATTGATCCTTCTGTTGAAATGTGATTGATAGTTTATTCAAATGATCATGCTCCATTGACTGTCAGGCCCATATATTCTTCTTCAAAACTAAGAACTGCTCAAATGATGATATTTTCATTAGTTGCGATGATAGGATTGGAAAAATGTTGCATAACATCTGCATGTCTGCAGTGGCTATGTCACTCAGGTGAACGAACTGTGGCCCGTGGGCCTCTTGTTTATTTAACCCTTAACTATCTGAAATTTAAGCAGATAGTGCAGATCCTGATCAGACACTGCATTCTGTGATGTCTGATCTGGCTCTGCACTGTTTGCCAATGTCCCACTCCAGGTTTTACAGATAACCCTCCTTACATGGCACTCTGAGGTCACAGCAGCAAAAATAGTGTGGCTATAAATAACCATTACCTGGATTTCGTACAAACGCACACTTTGATTTCATTGGTCAATGATAATCACATGTATGTAAACTTAGGCTTGATTGTAAACAATCGGAATCCACCCCAAAATTGGGGAATATTTCTGAATAAATGTTACCACCTACAATGATCTTATCTGACAGACACTTTCTCCTTAACATGGACTCAAACTTTTGAGTCATCATTTTATGACCATGGCTTATTTTTAACGGTCAACTAATTTTTTACATCAATAATAGCTTTTACATGTACTTCCATTTATGATCAACTGTTTGACCTACAATCATCAACCCTGGCATACACTGTCTCCTTCACAGGGACTTAAACACTGCAGTAAGATTTTATGGTCTTGACCTATATTTCACGGTTCAGTGGCTGTCATTCTGGACATGACTTATATTAGTGTTTAACTTGTTTATAACACTGACAGATGTGGGTGGGTGTGACACAAGCTTCTGCAGAATTCTTGTTTATTGTTGCAATCAAACATAGCTCTCAGGTAATAACTCTTACCCGGCTATGGACAGATTCAGCAGATGACAAACTGATGATATTTTTTCTTATTTTTCCAAGAAGATAGGATCTGACATTTTATGCAAATTGTCTCCTAAGGAGACAATTTGCATGAAATGTCAGATCCTATTTTCTAGAAAAAAATAAGAAAAGCATTTCAAAGTGTCGTCTGCTGAAAATTCTACCCAGCATGCAAAGTGTTAACCCTTGTCCTGCTGACCATGGATATACCCTGCCTTAGCGAACAGTGTAGATCCAGATCAGTTGGCTTCTGAAGAAGCCAACTGATCTGGATCTGCACTGTTTGCCATTCAGTATGTTAATTTGTATCAACAACCTGGATCAAGTTATCTGATTGGCTGAAAATTAGAAATGGGTGTGGCATCTTAATTTATTCAGCAGGACAAGGGTTAAGAGGAGTATCCTGACTATCCATAATCCAGATTTCTTTCTTATTTCTCCACAAAAACGTACATTTTGGGTACTCATTAGAAGCGGGTTTTTTAGGCACTTCTAATGAGTATCACATGTTTTCGTGGAGAAATAAGAATACCAACATACTATGGTTGAAAAGGGCATCTTATTTGGAGCAATGAATCAAAGATCATATTTATTGGATTCAGTGCTAAAGTACTGCATGGTGAGTCAATGACAAACAATAGTCTGCATGCACATCCAGGCTCTGGGCAGCATGCATAGCCTGGCAGTCTGGAAAAAATACTGCAACCCTTTAGCACCAATTACAACTGCATAAGACAATATTTTGAAATTACAATGTATTATATTTTCTATTTTTTTATTTTTTTTTTCCAAAGATCCTATTTTCTATTTTTTTTTTTTCAAAGAAAATAAATCTTGACTGATCATGTGAATCGTCTGCTTTTGCAGACAATTCAGATTAAATCTCAAGAGCTATTTTTTTTTGAAAAAAAAAAAAGTAAAATAAATAAAATGTCGTCTATTATTAATATAATAAAATAAATCTTGACTGATCATGTGAATCGTCTGCTTTTGCAGGCGATTCAGATTAAATCGCAAGAGCTATTTTTTTGGAAAAAAAAATAAAATGTCGTCTATTATTAATATTGCTTGGTGCTTTAAGGGTTAAAATATTGGCAGTACCTGCATTTTTAGCTCACCTGAGCCAAAGGCTCATTGGTGAGCTTATCATATGACAAGGCCGTTGTCTGTATGTCTGTCTGTCTGACTGTCAACATTTTCAAATGTCTTCTTCTCCGAAACCGCTGGGCCGATTGAAGCCAAATTTCATGTGGAGCCTCCATGGGATTGGGGAACGAAAGTTTGTTCGCGGGGTCCAGGTCACATGACCAAGATGGCTGCCAATATCTTGCAAACCGTTCAAGTTACCACCCCTAAACCATATATATTCTTGATCCTTGTGACAAGAGGCATTTAATGGCACAGATCAGTGGTCCCCAGGGTGTCCGGCGGGGGCACGCCCCACCCCCTTTCATCATAATCAGATTTTTGATTAACGTGCAGGTACAGGGGCAACATCCACATCAGTGGGGCCCCTTCCAGCTAGCTGGCTTGCTGCACGCATGGCAGATCTCATACCAGATCTCCAGGTACGTCTATCATGAGGGTTGATAGCCGAGAGCTTCCACTCTCTGCAATCCCTCTCTGTCAGCTGCTTATATGTCATTTTGGGCCTCCTAGGCCCACGCTTTCCATCAACCTGTATGTCAAAGGCTGTCTTGATTGCACCACTGGAGCGTTCCACATGTCCATACCATCGAAGTCTTCTCTCCTTTAGAATGAGGTCCAGATCCTCAATGCCAAGTCGCACAAGTAGCTCACTGGACCTGGTGGTGACAATGTCTTGTGGCCTGACATTGCAGATCTGTCCCTTTACTTCATAAAATGTGTAATAGCTCAGAAACCGTTAGAATTCCCACCCCTAAACCATATATGTTCTTGTTCCTTATGATAAGACACATTCAGCGACCCAGACCTTGGGTCACATGACCAAGATGGCCGCCATGCCCATATATGGTAAAAACCCTTCAAAAATCTTTTTCTCTGGAACCGCTGGGCCAATTTCTACGAAACTTGGTATGTAACATTGGGGACTGGGGGCCCATCATAGTTTGTTCAAATGATGACCATGGGATGACCTTGACCTATTTTTGACCAATGTCAAATTTGGTAACATTTGTATGGGGAAAAAGTCAAAATGTCTAATATCTTGCAAACCGTTCAAGTTACCACTCCTAAACCATATATATTCTTGTTCCTAATGATAAAAGGCATTTAGACACACAGACCTTGGGTCCCTTTGGATTCCCCTGGGGGCATGCCTCACCCCCTTCACTTCATGAACGGCAGTATATCTCAGAAACCGTTGAGATCCCCACCCCTAAACTATATATATTCTTGTTCCTAATGATAAAAGGCATTCAGTTACACAGATTTTGGGTCCCCTCTGGATGCGCCTGTGGGCATACCCCACCCCTTTCACTTCATAAAAGGCCTGATATCTCAGAAACGTTTCAGATCCCCACTCCTAAACCATATATATTCGTGTTCCTTATGATAAGAGTCATTCATTGTCACAGACCATGGATCCCCAGGGGGTCCCCTGGGGGCATACCCCCACCCCTTCTCTTCATAAAATGTGTAATATCTCAGAAACCATTAAGATCCCCACCCCTTAACCATATATATTCTTGTTCCTTATGATAAGATGCATTTAGAGACCCAGACCTTGGGTCCCTCTGAACACTCCTGGGGGCATGCCCCATCCCCTTCACTTCATGAAAGGCCTTATATCTCTGAAACTGTTTAGATCTCCACCCTAAACCATATATATTCTTGCTCCTTATGAAGAGACACATTCAGTGACCCAGTCGTTGGGTCCCTCTGGACTCCCCCAAGGGCATGCCCCACCCCTTTCACTTCATAAAAGGCCTTACAGAAACTGTTGAGATCCCTCCCACTAAACCATATATATTCTTGTTAGATCAATCATTATGAATCTTGCTCAAAATGTTTGCCTTGATGATTTATAGAGCAAGTTCAAAACAGGGCCATTTTGGGTCAAAACAAGGTCACTGGGGGAAATCAAAGGAAAACCTTTTTAACACCATAGTGGTCACAGTTTTGAAGTAATCATCATAAATCTTGCTCAAATTGTTTGTCTTGGTGATTTTAAAGTCAAGTTCGAAACTAGATCACCAGACAAAATCAAAGGAACACCTTGTTAACACCCTAGAGGTCACATTTTTTAAGCAATCATCATGAATATTGTTAAAAATGTTTGTCTTGATGATTTCTAGGTCAAGTTCAAAACTGGGCCATTTGGGTTCAAAAACTAGGTCACCAAATCAAAGGAAAATCTTGTTAACACTGTAGTGGTACATTTTTGAAGCAGTCATCATGAATCTTGCTTAAACTATTTGTCTTGATGACTTCTAGGTCAAGTTTGAAAGTAGATCACTGAGTTAAAAACTAGGTCACCAGACCAAATCAAAGAAAGATCTTGTTAACATTCTAGAGGTCACATTTTTGGCTCAATCATCATGAATTTTGCTCAAAATGTTTGTCTTGATGATTTCTAGGTCAAGTTTGAAACTGGGTCACTTGGTATCAGAAACTAGGTCACCAGGCAAAATCAAAGAAAACCCTTGTTAACACACTAGAGGTCACATTTTTGAAGCAATCATCATGAATCCTGCTCAAATTGTTTGTCTATGATTTCTAAGGCAAGTTTGAAACTGCGTCACTTGGGTTTAAAAACTAGGTCACCAGGCCAAATCAAAGGAGGTCACATTTTTAAAGTTACATGTATATTTTGGTTAGTTTCTCAGTAACTATAGCTCCTACAGCCAGTGATACTTAGCACATGCATACATCTTAGCGTGGCCGGCCTTGGTGGCTCAGTTGGATGCGCCATCCGACTGGAGACCAGGAGGTCGCGGGTTCAACCCCCGCCGAGGTCAGCAACATTCTTTCGTGGAGATTGATCATGAAATATTTCCTACGGTCATTCTCTCCCTTCCGCTGATTCAAGAAGGGCAGTTGTCAGTTTCTGGCGAAAGAATGTGCACAATACTGGTGAACCGCTTAGAGGACTAAGCCTGCCCAGTAAATGTGTGATTAGGTAACCTGACCACGCTTGACATGACCCCATTGGGTTGACTGGGCCGTAAACCTCGACACAAACAAACAAACATCTTAGCATGGCCTCTTGAGTGCAGTCATCCATATTTGACCTTGACATCTATTTCACAGTCCATTAGACATGCAACATTGTCTTGTTAATATAATGATCATAAATTTTGGTCACAATGTTTGCCTTGATCAGTTCTAGGTCAGGTTCTCTTAGTGCTATGATACTCAGGTGAGTGTTACAGGGCCATTATGGCCTTCTTGTTTTTAATTCAGCGTGCAGAGAGTACAATATGATAGAAAGTATTACTTGTTCACTGAAATAAGTGTAACTAAACTAAGCTGTGCTCCATAAGCACAATCGGTAGCATGTAACCAGTGCAGATCCAGAGCTTTAAGTTTGAATCCCAGCTCCGCCACATAACTTCCGTGGAGATTTTTATTGCTCATGAAATCATTTCTAAGATCATTCTCTCCCTTCCACTGATTCAAGAAGGGCAGTTGTCAGTTACTGTGGTGAAAGAATATGCACAGTTACTGTTTTCCATTTAGAGGACTAATGCTGTCAAGGAAAAAGTGTGAGTAGGTTAACTGACTAGCTTGTCATGACTTAAACAGTGTTGACTGGGCTGTAAATCTCCAAATCAGACAAACAAGAGAGTAAAAGATACATGTATATGCATATCGAGTATGAGCGAGGAGTACTAATGGTCTGAAAATTTTCTCTACCCTAGTCTACCCTAGTTGGGTTTGAACACATGACCTTTCGCTTGCCAGTCGAGAGCACTAACCACAAGGTGACCCAGCCCCCAGCATACGAAGTATGCAATGGGGGTATATAGTTCTTGTCTTTTCTGTGTGTCAAAGATATCTCAGGAACTACTTTACCTAGAAACTTGAAATTTTGTACACATGACAAGCATGACTAGTTGTATTGTGGGAAAGAAAATAAGGGCCATAGGGCCAGGTCCCTTAGAGTTATTTCCCTTTTTTGTTCTGGCTATACCATAGAGTTATTTCCCTTTTTTGTTCTGGCTATACTGATGGCCATGGCATTTATTTGTGTCAAAGATATCTCAGTAACTACTTTACCTAGAAACTTGAAATTTTGTACACATGACAAGTATGACTAGTTGTATTGTGGGAAGGAAAATATGGGCCATGGGGCCAGGTCCCTAAGAGTTATTTCCCTTTCTTGTTCTGGCTATACTGATGGACATGGCATTTACTTGTGTCAAAGATATCTCAGGAACTACTTTACCTACAAACTTGAAATTTTGTACACATGACAAGTATGACTAGTTGTATTGTGGGAAAGAAAATGAGGGCCATGGGGCCAGGTCCTTTAGAGTTATTTCCCTTTGTTGTTCTAACTATACTGATGGCCATGGCCGTGGGTATTAGTGAGCATATGCTCACTTCATGATCTAGTTCATCACAAAACTATATGCTTTAGGTGCTTATTAGAACTGCCTCTGTGTGATATCCATGGACCGCTGGATAAAATTTGACCAGTTTTGTATGGAGAAGCTATTTGGAAGTGTGAATAATTAATTTAACCTATTTATATCGAGTGGATTCTCCTACCTTAACAGTTTGGATACATTCACTTCAATATAAGGAGTGTCTGGTTACATTTTATTGTTAGCAAGCAGGAGTGACATAGGGATCATCGTCCAGCGGTGTCATTGGAGTAAGCGTCGTCCGTGGACATTATTAAATCTGTGCCCTTAGCTCTTTTTCTCAAGCACCATGGATTCTAGATTAATGACACTTTATACACACATCCACCATGATTCACCCTGTCCACCGTCATCGACCATTACATTACTGACCTTGACCTCTTTTTAAGCTTGGCTGAACAGTGTTTAGTCTGTGGTTTTAGCTCAATGTAAAGCCTGTGCATTTAATTCCATTCTTCGAACACCAACACTTCCAGGCACTCACACATCTGCTATGATGCACTCCGTCCACTACCATCAACAGTTACTGACCTTGACCTACTTTTCACGCTTGGCTGAACAATGTTTAGTCTGTGTGTTTATCTCCGTTTCTCAAACACGGCCTAAATGAAACTTGATACACACATTCGCCATGATGCTCCTTGCCCGTTTCCATTGACCCTGTTACTGACCGTGACTTCATTTTCATGCTTGGCCGAACAATGTTTGGTCTGTGTATTTAATTCGGTTTTTGGAACATTGACGGGGGTGGTTGGGTGAGGCTTACAGTTGGGCAAGGCCTGCTACCCTTGCAGCAGGTGGGGGTAGAGGGGGAATGTTTTTATTGTCCCCCCCCCTTTTCGAAGAAAAGTGGAGGGACACTGTTTTTGGTTTTCCGTGGGGCGTGGTGAGTGGTGCGTGGCGTGTGGTGCGTGGTTCCGAGTTTTTAGTAGGTACTTTGTCCCCTTAACTCCTCCCACAGTTTTTGTCCGATCCTTTTGAAACTTTACAGGTGTTTTAAGGATGGTCTGAAGATGTGCATGTGGTTTTTTCAGAATCCTGAAATAATTTTTTATTACTTTTTCCGCATTTTTAACTTAGACATTTTTTGAGTTCTGATATTACAGAAGTCTATAGGGAGTAGGTACCTTGTCTCCTTAAGTCCTCCCACAGTTTTTGGCCGATCCTTTTGAAACTTTACATGGGCTTTTAGGATGGCCTGAAGATATGCATGTGGTTTTTTCAGAATCCTGAAATAATTTTTTATCACTTTTTCCGCATTTTTAACTTAGACATTTTTTGAGTTCTAATACTACAGAAGTGTATAGGGAGCAGGTACCTTGTCCCCTTAACTCCTCCCACAGTTTTTGGCCGATTCTTTTGAAACTTCACAGGTGTTTTAAGGATGGTCTGAAGATATGCATGTGGTTTTTTCAGAATTCTGAAATTAATTTTTATTACTTTTTAGACATTTTGAACATAGACATTTTTTGAGTTCTAATATTTCAGAAGCGTATAGGGAGTAGGTACCTTGTCCCCTTAATTCCTCCCACAGTTTTTGGCCGATCCTTTTGAAACTTTACATGGGCTTTCAGGATGGCCTGAATATATGCATGTGGTTTTTTCAGAATCCTGAAATAATTTTTTATCACTTTTTCCGCATTTTTAACTTAGACATTTTTTGAGTTCTAATACTACAGAAGTGTATAGGGAGCAGGTACCTTGTCCCCTTAACTCCTCCCACAGTTTTTGGCCGATTCTTTTGAAACTTCACAGGTGTTTTAAGGATGGTCTGAAGATATGCATGTGGTTTTTTCAGAATTCTGAAATTAATTTTTATTACTTTTTAGACATTTTGAACATAGACATTTTTTGAGTTCTAATATTTCAGAAGCGTATAGGGAGTAGGTACCTTGTCCCCTTAATTCCTCCCACAGTTTTTGGCTGATCCTTTTGAAACTTTACATGGGCTTTCAGGATGGCCTGAATATATGCATGTGGTTTTTTCAGAATCCTGAAATAATTTTTTATCACTTTTTCCGCATTTTTAACTTAGACATTTTTTGAGTTCTAATACTACAGAAGTATATAGGGAGCAGGTACCTTGTCCCCTTAACTCCTCCCACAGTTTTTGGCCAATCCTTTTGAAACTTTACAGGTGTTTTAAGGATGGTCTGAAGATATGCATGTGGTTTTTTCAGAATCCTGAAAATATTTTTTATCACTTTTTACACGTTTTGAACTTAGACATTTTTTGAGTTCTAATATTACAGAAGTCTATAGGGAGTAGGTAGCTTGTCCCCTTAACTCCTCCCACAGTTTTTGACCGATCATTTTGAAACTTTACGTGGGCTTTTAGGATGGCCTGAAAATATGCAGGTGGATTTTTTCAGAATCCTGAAATATTTTTAGTTTTAGTTTTTAGTAGGTACTTTGTCCCCTTAACTCCTCCCACAGTTTTTGTCCGATCCTTTTGAAACTTTACAGGTGTTTTAAGGATGGTCTGAAGATGTGCATGTGGTTTTTTCAGAATCCTGAAATAATTTTTTATTACTTTTTCCGCATTTTTATCTTAGACATTTTTTGAGTTCTAATATTACAGAAGTGTATAGGGTGCAGGTACCTTGTCCCCTTAACTCCTCCCACAGTTTTTGTCCGATCCTTTTGAAACTTTACAAGGGCTTTTAGGATGGCCTGAAGATATGCATGTGGTTTTTCAGAATCCTGAAGTAATTTTTTACCACTTTTTCTGCATTTTTAACTTAGACATTTTTTGAGTTCTAATACTACAGAAGCGTATAGGGAGTAGGTACCTTGACCCCGTAACTCCTACCACGGTTTTAAGCCGATCCTTTTGAAACTTTACAGGTGCTTTAAGGATGGTCTGAAGATATGCATGTGGTTTTTTCAGAATCTTGAAATTTTTTTTTATCACTGGTTTCCTGCTTCAATACTTAGGTAATTGATACAGGACCAATGGTCCTCTGGTTAACTTTACCATTTTTAACACCTCAAATAAAAATAAGGCGGGGGACATAAATTCCCCATGGAATTTGCTTGTTTCTTCTGTTTCTGCGCTTTCATTCATTTTCCTCCTCCCCTGTCCCTTTCTTTCATCTCCTCTACTATCTCTTCTATCTCTCTTCTCCCTTTCTCTGGGAGACGACACAAAATGACCCACAATGGTTGACGTGCAGTTAAACCTCAACACAATCAATCAGTTTGGAACATTGAGGCTTCTACGCTAATGAAACTTCATACAAACATCCGCCATGCCACACCCTGCTGACCTACTTTTCACATTTGGCTGAACAATGTTTAGTCAGTGGGTTTAGCTCCATTTCTTGAACACAGAGGTCTCTACATTAATGAACTTCATATGCACATCTGCCATGACACAACCTGCCCACTGCCATCAACCGTAACTGACCTTGACCTATTTTTCACGCTCGGCAGAACAATGTTTAGTCTATGTTTAGCGCCGATTTTCAAACACCAAGGCCTCTACGCTAATGTTACTTCATACACACAGCCACCATGATGCACCCTGCCTCCTGCCATCTACCATTTTCTGACCTTGACATACTTTTCCCACTTGGCTGAACAATGTTTAGTCTGCGCATTAAGCTCCATTTTGTGAACACCCAGGCCCATAGGTTATTGAAACTTCATACACAAATCCATCATCATGCACCCAGAGCAGTGCTGTAGTCTTTTATTGACCTTAACCTCTTTTTCGCATTAGCTGCATAATACAGTCGACTCTCGTTATCTCGAATTCCAAGGGACTCTCTGAAATACTTCGAGACATCTGTACTTCGAAAAACAGAATCGCAGAATTGAGGAAAAACTAATTCGATTAACCACATTTAACAAATATATGTGTAATTGGACTCTTGGAGTTAGAGATATATTGAAAATATTGTGGAAAAGAGGAGAAATTGCTCCTTAGGAGCAATTTCTCCTCTTTTCCACAATAATTTTTACATGTTGTTAGATTTTCATGTTTAGGCAGGGACCAGATTTTCACTTCGAGATAAGCGGTTATTCGAGGTAAGCGAGTTCGAGATAACGGGAGTCAACTGTATTAAATCTGTGCATTAAGCTGTGTCTTGAACACCACCAGCAGTGGCAACATAGCCATTCGGCGAATTTCTGGTTGTTACCATGTTTTATAGAAATTGATGTTTTTATTGCAAACAGTGTAGGTCCTGATCAGATGTCATGTTATGCGGTGTCTGATCTGGGCCTACACTGTTTGCGACTGTCCCTTTAAAGGGACAGTAAGCATGAATGTGATAAATGGATTACTAATTAGATTTGGGTGACCTTGTAATGTAATTTTGGTAGCTTACTGTAGCATAGCAGTATATAAGAGGAATATCCAGAGAATTATTTTTCTTATTTCTCCACAAAAACATACATTGTATATTAAGTGGGTATTCAATGGGATCGCCTCAGGCAATTCTAATGTGTATCCATAACGTATGTTTTCATGGAGAAATAAGAAAAAAAGCTTTTCTAGAGCTGTGTATAGCCTTCACTCCTCAAATTCTTAACCCTTGTCCTGCTGAACCCAGATATACCCTGCCTTTGCAAACAGTGTAGATCCAGATCAGTTGGCTTCTGAAGAAGCCAACTGATCTGGATCTGCACCGTTTGTCATTAAGTATGTAAATTTGTATTGACAACCAGGATCAAGCAATCTGATTGGCTGAAAATTAGAAGTGGGTGTGCCATCTTAATTTATTCAGCAGGACAAGGGTTAAGGAGTCATAACATGAGAAAACCTGCCACATGCAAAAAGCATATAGTCTAGACCACATACATCTCAGTGCTCCAGCTAGAATTTGAGGGCAGATTGGTGCTGGGTAGGGCACTTTTTGCATGTTCAGGGCACCATGTGTCATGTAATGTGCTTAGTATCAAGACATATTACAAAATATTATCCCAGTCCACATTAAATGCCTCAAACTAGAATACACATATAACTGACCTTTAAACATTGATCTTTTTTGATTTTGGTCTGATTTTCATGAATTTTTCACCAAAATATAGGGTTTTGTGTCTGGAGTGGAAAGAAGGCAAATGGCAGCTTAAGAAGGGCAGTGGGTAGGCAGGAGAGGGCAAGAGGGGTGGCCCACCCCTCTATATATAGGGCTTGCTGGAGGACTGCATCTGGATAAAAAAAAAAAAGAAAAGAAAAACACTGACCAAAAGACTTGGGGGCTAGTGTTGTCACCAAGAGATTAGAAGAATAAAAATTAATCCTTAAAGCTCAAAGCAGAACTGTAGCAAATGACACTTAGATTTTTACTATTATTATTATTCTGAGAAAATCAGATGGCTTTTCATGTGAATCATCTGCTGGGCAGATGATTCACATGGAATGTCAGGTCTTATTTTCTCTGAAAAATACAGTAAAAATTCAAATGTCATATAATGGGGTTGTAATCTGTTTAGATGTTTTTGTTCTACAAAGTGCATATTGAGCAGCAGCAGCATTAGACAGAGGAATTGTTTACCCTTGTCCTGCTGAATAAATTAAGATGCCACGCCTATTTCTAATTTTCAGCCAGTCAGATTACTTGATCAAGATTGCTGCTATAAATTCACATACTTAATGGCAAACAGTGCAGATCCAGATCAGTTGGCTTCTTCAGAAGCCAATTGATCTGGATCTACACTGTTTGCAAAGGAAGGGTATATCCGGGTTCAGCAGGACAAGGGTTAAGGAGGAGTATTTGGTGATATTTATGGGATAATTTTCTCCATTTATCCCAGAATTATCACCGAATACTCCTTAACAATTCCTCTGAAATTTAGATAAAGGCCCTTATCACAGTTGCTGTCTATGAAAGACCAGAGCAGGTTGTGGAACTGAGCAGTCTGATCAGGACTTTTGTTAGCTGCTTACAGAATCATTGGATAATGTGGATTATATGTGGAGCTATGGGGCTGTGAAGCACATGTTAGTCTGGACCTTCCCTCATTTGCAGATAATGTTTTTCTTTGTGTGCCTGAAATAGGAATAATACCAGTACATTTTGCAACTCACAACATCCATGTATGCTTTCATGGAGAAAGAAAAAAAAAAAGCTGACATGTTTTGCTTGAAAAACTTCACATGTAGAACTTCAAAATTTGTCGGAAGGTATAATTTTTTGAGACATGCAAGTTGTAGTAGCTGTTTTCTCAGACATGAAAGAACAGCTGCCGGGAGATAGTGCACCAGTTGTCACTTCACTCCAGATGGCTTTAACATTGCTGAAAAACAGCCAAAATTGTTTATCTGTTTTTATTACATCATTGTAGAACCAATTTTAAACTTTACCTGGCTGTAGGTGAAAATGGATCAAAAAGAAATATGTAGCGAAAAAAAAAACATATGTTGTGTGTACACTTCTGTGTGGCACTTATGTGAGTACCCACAACATACATTTTCAGTGGTCGGTAGTAGCATGATCCAGGGATCACATGGTCAAATCCCAGCTCTGCCACATAAATTTCATGGAGATTGATCATCATGAAATAATTTCTGGGGTCATTCTCCGGTTTCTGCTTATTCAAGAAGGGCAGTTGTCAGTTTCTGGGAAAGTAGGTGCACAAGTACTGGACAAGAACTTAGAGGATACTTGCCTACCCAGGAAAAGTATGAGTAGGCTAAATGACCAGTTCGACATGACCTTAACAATGTTGACTGGGTCGTAAAATTCCAACTCAAAACAAACAGTTAGTACTTTTCAGATGGAAAAAAATGCCTTATCAGTAGCTTTGCTTATCTAAAGCTATGAATAACAGTTCTCCTAAATTACAGCTACAGTTGTCCCCTTATGTGTAGCTATGAGTACATGAACATGACATGGGCCACGTCATGCGAAAATATGCCTTTTGGCATATGCAGACAGAGAAGGCCCAGATCTGCCTACGCATCTGAGCAGTCTGATCAGGGCCTTCCCTGTCCACTAACAGAATCATAATGGGTACTTTAACCCTTAAAGCGCCAAGCAAAATTTGTAGCAGAAGACATTCAATTTTTTTTTTATTTTTCAGAGAAAACAAGTCTTGCCATTTCATGCGAATCGTCTGCCAAGCAGACGATTCACATGAAATGTCAAAACTTGTTTTCTCTGAAAAAAAAAAAAAATTAAAAAAAATTGTCCTCTGCTGCAGTTGTGATTGGCGCTTTAAGGGTTAAGTCTACAGAATGTATGAATGGAGAGCAAAGGCCTAGATGATACTTTGTGCATGCACAGGATGATCTGAATCTGCACTTTTTCCTCATGGTTGAAGGCACTTTTTCGCTTGATGCAACCCACATGTTTGTAGAATTGAATGGATGCTTGATTGGGAAATGTACGGAGAGGGGAGTGTGGTTGGGAATTGGAAAAGCATTTGTCTGCAAGATACATTAGGTTCTCTAATTAATTTGCTCAGGTACTGTAGTAAGTTTTAACTTGCATCAGAGTTGCAAGTTTATGGTGAGTGGACTCTTCTTCCATAGCGCTTTTGAACCCAACTACATGTATTTCCAATAGTTGGATGTCTGGTTAGTTTTTATTATATGCCCATTTTGTAAAACGGGACATATTATGTTATGGCGTTAACTGGTCGCCTCCTCCCCACACAAACACAGTTTGCCAGATGATATAATGATCATGTTGGTGTTGCAAAATCCTATTTCATGAGGAAGGTATATCAAATTGGTTTAAATCCATTCAGAAGTAAGAAGTTACTCCAACTTTTCATTTCTGACTCCAACTTTTTGGAAAGTCTCAATAGAAAAGTATGGTAAAACTTTAACTTTTTCTGGACGACAGCATTTTACTCCAATTTTCAAAATCCTAGTGAGAACCCTGTAGGATAGTGTGAAAAAAACTCTAATCAAAAAGAAGTAATTCAGAAAATAAGGGACGTTGACTTGACCTCATACACATTCCTGGACATTCCATACAGTTACCTAGTTATGGTGTGCACAAGGATAGTCTGAAAAAAAAAAATCAAAGGGAAGTAACTCAGAAACCAAAAAAGGGAGTACAATCATTTTTGTACATGGCACGCCATCTTGACCTTACACACATCTCTGTAAAGTTTCATCAAAATATTCAGTACAGTTACCTAGTTATGGCATGCACAAGACAAGTTCATTCCAGACCGATGGATAGGGGTATACTGTTTTCACATTGTCAGTCTGTATGTCTGCCCATTACATTTGGTTTCTGCTTTATATCTTGCTAAAAATATCAGAAGGTAATCATTACCTTGTGGGAGGGGGGAGTGTGTGTGGGGGTATCTAATAAGCTTTGCTTATTGATATTTCTTGTTGTCCCTTATCCCTTTTGCCCATGGCAGGGTCAAACAGTGACACCTACATACAGGTGCTGATTTTCGTCCCTAACTCTATCTACTCCAAACATGGTTGGGTGGTTTCAACCAAGTTTACTGTATAAAGTATGATTTCATGGACAAATGAGAAACATGAACATTTTTGGGTTGAAAGAGTTTGCCTTATCTGGAGCTATGTGATCTGAGCCTTTGCAGTTTAAACAGTTCACATATTAGCCAGTGCATGACAAAACCTACAAAATGACATGTGTGCCCAGTGAAGACTCAGATCAGCCTGGGCATCCACCCAGTCTGATCAGAGTCTTTGCTGTGCACTCAGTGGGTAACTAAGGACCCAAGCTTCCTTCATGCGGACAGCAAAGACTCTGATCAGACTGGACGGATGATCAGACTGATCTGATTCTTGTAGGTTTTGTCATGTGCTGGCTCATATTCCATTATGGTGGGGCTGTAGAGAAAAAAACAAACTTTAGTAGCATGAATGAAAGACAGTATGCTTGTAAATACATGTACAATTGTATATTGTTGATTGGGATAAAGTCCTGAAAAGAAAATCCATTTAACCTTTACCACTCTCTAGGTGAATTCAGCAGATGACAAATTGGTGATATCTTTCTTATTTTTCCCAGAAAAAAGGATTTGACATTTCATACAAATTGTCTCCATCCATTGGAGACAATTTGCATATAATGTCAAAAACTACTTTCTGGAAAAAATAAGAAAAATATTTCATTATGTGGTCTGCTGAAAATCTTACCCAGAGTGCTAAGCATCAAAAGAACTGAATAAATGACCAATTAAAAGGATTTAAGAAAATATGATTTTTCGAACAGAAAGCCCATTGTTGAAATAGGGTGAATACTGAATAGAAGAGAACCTTTGGAAAAGTGACTTGTAGAATGGCATTTATTTTAATTAAAAACCTTATTGTAGGAGAAAAAATAATGGTATCTGATAACAGAGGTTGTTACCTACCACATTTATGCTAATTGTTTGGACAGATGTATAGCTCCAGATAAGAGGGCGTATCCTCATAATATTTTCCTTATTTCTCCATAAAAACATAATATTGTGGGTACTCAGTAAGGTGCTTCAAATGAGTACCCAAAACATGTTTTCGAGGAGAAATAAGAAAAATATTTGTTTTTTGGCTGGGAAAAAAACCTGACTCACCTGGAGTTATGGACAGATGGGCCTGTGCAAACTATAGGCTGAGGTCTCAAACCGCTCCTTAGTTTGATCTGGGTATGCACTGTTTGCCATTCTTTTTGACACTTTCTAGATGCATTTCCAGGTAACAAATGGACATATTGGAATTTTAGGATAAATATGGTAAAACATTAAGGTGTCCAAATATCTGGGATAATTATGGCACATGATACAATAGTCTACTTAATAACTAGCTTCATTAAACCCCCTCTGGCTCTCTCTTCTTAACCCTTGTCCTGCTGAATAAATTTAGATGCTACACCCATTTCTAATTTTCAGCCAATCAGATTACTTGATACAGATTGTTGATATAAATTCACATACAAAATGGGAAACAGTGCAGGTCCAGATCAGTTGGCTTCTTCAGAAGCCAACTGATCTGGATCTACACTGTTTGCAAAGGCAGGACATATTCAGGTTCAGCAGGACAAGGGTTAATGAGCCTCTGCTACAGTGTTTGCCTGTAAGAAACTGGTGAAATGTTTGGGAGCCATAGGTCTAGATAAGAGTGGGTATCAGGTAAATATTTTTCTTATTTCTTGACAAAACATGTGTAGTGGGTACTCATTAGAAGTGCCTCACTGAGGCACTTCTAATGAGTACCCACAACATAGATTTTGTCAAGAAATAAGAAAAAAATAGATACTTTTTGGTTGAAAAAAGCGCCTTATTGAGCTATGATAGAAGCTTTAGATTGTTTTACACACCACCCCTCCACCCACATCTGCATGCTTATCATCAAACCTGGCATAAACTTCCTGACCCTAACAGGGGCTCAAACACTGTGTTGTAACATTTTATGACCAGTCCTATATTTCACAATCTAATGATTAATTTTTTTCCTCAGCCCTAGTGTGTAGCTCCATTTCTAAGTAACCATACAACTTACAGTCAACAAACATGGAATAACTCCTTCGCAAACAGAGATTCAGACACTGGTATAATTTTGTGGCTAGACCCTCATATCAGGGTCCAATGACTTTGTCATTCTTTAGAAGCATCCAGGTGACAGAGTGGTTGGTGCAGCCAACTTCGGATCACAAGGTCATAGGTTCAAATTCTGCTGGATGCAGAATTCAGCTCATGACTGTATGGTGCTTCAGAGCCTTTCATTATCACCCTTCGGTGGTTTTGATATCGCTAAAGTAATGTTAAAAGAGACATAAAACACCAAACCATAATCATCATTTGTCATTCTGTACACAAATTTTTGTGTTTTTTTTTACTTATTTATGATGCTGACAGGCGCTGGCAATGTGACACTTATTTCCATGAAATTCTTGTTCTTATTTGTAGATGAAAACATGCTGTGGGTACTTATTATGAGTGCCTCAAGAGACACTGCTAATGAGTACCCACAAAAATACACTTATATAATTTTATCAAGAAACAAGAAAAATATCAATTACATGCTCTTGGTTGAAAAAAAAAATAGAGATACACCAGAATATTACCAGCCACTTAACCCTTAAAGAGTCGATCACAACTGCAGCAGATGACAATTTTTTTATTTTTCAGACATTTCATGTGACCAAGCAGATGATTCACATGAAATGCCAAGACTTGTTTTCTCTGAAAAAAAAAAAAAAAAAAAGTTTGAATGTCGTCTGCTACAAATTTTGCTTGGCGCTTTAAGGGTTAAAGGTATAACAGTTTAACAATCTAGGATCCTATGTGCAGTTTCAATGAGCCTTGAATGTACATGTACCATATTTTACCTATTAAGTATTGGGACACATCAGCTCCTTACCATACCTCTCCTAAAATTAGAAAAATGTCCTACCACTACCTGTTTAATGTGTTTAAAATATTGTTGGACGAGTGACAAACAGTGTAGATCATGATCAGATGCTGTATTCTGCAGCATCTGATCTGGGTCTACTCTGTTTACACAGGCCTGTCTGTCTCAATACTTAGGGGCGGGCCTCCGTAGCCTAGTGGATAAGAGAGTTGACTCTTAATCCATCAGGGTTTCTCACTGCTATTGTTCGAGCCTCGCTCGGGTCACATGTGGGAAAGCCAAGTTCTGCTTACAGATGGTCAGGTGGTTTTTCCCCGGGTTCCCTGGTTTTCACCCACCTTTGATGAACCATCGGCTCGATATAAGTGAAATATATTCTTGAAAGGGCCATAAAACCAAATCAAAAAAAAAAAAAAAAAAAAAAAAAAATACTTAGGGTTATTACAGTATTTGTTTTGTATGGAGAAATAAAAATTGAGTCAAATTCAGTATTTTGTTTGTTTGTGTTGAGGTTTTGCAGCCCAGTTAACCCAATGGGGTCATGTCGAGCGCGGTCAGTTTACCTAACCACCCGTTTACTGGGCAGGCTTAGTCCTCTAAGCGGTTAACCAGTATTATGCACATTCTTTTACCAGAAACTGACAACTGCCCTTCTTGAATCAGAGGAAGGGAAAGAATGACCGTAGAAAGTATTTCATGATCAATCTCCACAAAAGAGTGTTGCCGACCTCGCTGGGAGTTGAACCCGCGACCTCCTGGTCTCCAGTCGGATGGCGCATCCAACTGAGCCACCGAGGCCGGCAAAATCAGTATTTTATTTATAATATCTCCGAAATACCTTACTTGGGGCTCTGCACTAGGAGATGGGTAAATAAAGGTTAGCACTTAAAACAGCACTTTAGTACCGAGTTTATAAATCAAATCACCTGAAAAACTACATTTGAAGGTACTTGTTACCAATATACACACACAAATTGACTTGTTTAGTTTTATATTATCAGACTGGTGGTTTGAGGAAAGGTTTTATGACAGTTTTTAGATTGTCATAGTTTGCCATAGCTACAGATAAGACAGGGTATTGGGAAAATATATTTATTATTTTCTCCACAAAACATATGCTGTTGGTACTCATTAGAAGCGCCTCATGGAAGAGTGACAGACTCTAATTTTAATTTTAGGTATGTCAGGCTACGTGATTTAGATATTCCTTGAGACCCTGATCAGATGCCAGATTCTGTGATGTCGGGTCTAGGTCTGCACTGTTTGCCAATTACCCTTTTGGGAGTCTTCAGACTAAAATGGGTTAACCCTGTGAATTCTTGCTGGAGACCTCATGAAGATCACTGATTTGGGGTGTTTGAATGATACCTGTTTGCATGCTTTTTAGTAAGGTGTTAAGAAACTGTGTTTTGACCAGACTAATACTGAGTCACTTCCTTTTACTCTGGTTTGCGCCAACAAAGAATATACCATACATGAACTTTATGTGTACAGGACAGAGTTAATCTTTAACCATTGTCCTGCTGAATAAATTAAGATGCCATGCCCACTTTTAATTTTCATCTAAACTGTTTGCAAAGGCAGGGTATATCCGGGTTCAGCATGACAAGGGTTAATAAATTGTACTCACTTGGCAGATTCAGCAGACAAGACAAATTGATTATATTTTTCATGTTTTATATTTTTTCAGGAAGGGTTTGATACAAAATAGCTTAGGAGAGAGACCATTATTTTATAGAAGGTTGGAAAGACACCTCTAAATTATCCCCATTTGCCTCCTGACCTGACGCTATGATTTAAAACCCTCAGTGGCTCAAACTACCCATGTTTAGAACAAATTTCCATAGTCCCTCCCAAAGATCTCAGCTCTTGATAAGGCCAAAACAAAATATATATGTGGTTCCTATTACATGCATTTGAGAATTTGGGTAGGTAGGTAGGAAAATTATTTTATTTTTTCAAAATATTTTTTTAAACATGTGTTCTAGTTTCAAATGCTATGTATGTTGTTTTTTTGTTTTTTTTTATTATTAACAAATTTTGTATCATACTGTCCTGTATAAACAGTTGATATATATTAAAGTGTTTTATAACTGCTAGGCTTACTTTTCTTTTTATATCCCTTTGATCTATTACATGTACATGTATGTCCTGGTGATCATTGTTCTGGTGGTCTATTGTCTTCGGATGTCTCACCAGGAAACACTTCTGATATTCCAGATTTTTCACAGTGATGGTGTTTTTGGACTCAACATCCCAACATTACATGTATATAACTTGATAGACTGGCTCCAGTCATTTTTGTTTTATATCTATTTCTCTCTTTCTCTACATTATTTTTTTTATTATGATCCTCTTTAATCCAACTTCAAGTTAGTCAAGGGACTGAAGTAAACAAAAATTCTACAAGCTATACAAGTGTTGTGTCCCCTCAAAAAAAAAGAAGAAAAAGAAAGAAAATAAAAATAAAAAAAGGGTCTGGGGCTAGACTAATAACTTGGCCATGGGAAAACTGATCTTTATTCTGAATTTTTATGGCCCTTTAACACTCTGAAGGTCTAGTTTGTCACAACCAGTACTCTTTCTAGGCCAGCAATCATACTAGCTGGATTCAGTATACTTGAAACACTCAAAAGACTCGTACAGGTTTAACCCATTGTAGTCGGGAGACCCGTAAAAGGGTAATTGGCAAACAGTGCAGACCCAGATCAGATGCCGCAGAATGCGGCGTCTGATCAGGGTCTCCCAGGGCTTCCATTAACTTTCAGACTCAGGAAGTCCCAGACTTCCTACACCTCAGATTTGGAAGTCCCACAGGAAAATCTAGGAAGTCCCACTTTTTCCGTGCTGCAACAGGCTGCCCTTTGTTTCGCAAAACATAGGTTCTTATTTCAGTGTCACACAGAATCATCATGATCTATAATTCTTTCAGATGTGTCTTAAAAACGTCCTTATCGCTTAAAATTCGATCGCATCTTTTTGGAAAGCCTGAACTTGTATGTCAGACCTTAGAGAAAGCATCAACAATGGTAAAACTTCGCATTCGTTTCAAAGCCCAGAGAAGGGAAAAAATAAAATAAAATACGTGAGAGAAAAGCCCCAAAACATGTTTTCTTAAAAATAAACTACCCGGTATGCTGAAATTACTTTGCAGACATGTTTATAATGAAATATTTTGTTCGGACAGAAGCTGATCGACACGAGCGAACGAGTTGCGTCCTTCACAAATTTGCGGGAAAACGGCGCCGACTCGTGTGTAACAACAAACAAATAAAATGCAGCTCTTGATGAAATACCAACAGCAATAACGTTCGTTCGCAGAGAAAAGCAAGCAAAACCATCACAATTCTTCTAAATTTAGACTTACTTTGCGTCTTTTCCGCGCTGGTAAACAGCGCAACTGGAACGAGGCTACGCATTTAGAAACGGGTTTTCCGAAAATGTTGACGAAAAATATGTTTTATTTTCATTTGAAAAATTGCTTTTATTGTCATAGCATTGTAGGAGAGACAAGCATAAGCTTCTAAATTTGAATAGATTTCAATTTGCGTTTTGCGCATAATTATTTATTTATAGAATTTCCCTCGGTAACTCCCGGAAGTGTTGAGGTGTTTTCAGACGACACACCTTCTTAGCAAAATAATAATTTAAGATTTTAAGACCTGAATATTAAAACAATTAATGACTTCATATAATTTCATTATTTTCTTCCAAAGATCATTTGAGTCAACACATTTTTGATGTTTATTTCTGGTTCTGAATTTAGCTATTTCCAGACAAGGAAAATCCGCTCGTCTAAATTCAATTTATTAGTGCTTCTTGTCTTTGTTTAACTTGCATAATCTGTTGAACGCGTCTTCCTGCTAAACTGGTGCGCTGGAAAGATTTATTTATTTCTCATGCATTCTTTGTGTATTTGTTAGGTTTTGGAACTGATAAGGTTGCCAGGAAGTTTAGAATATAAAGCGCAACCCAAGAAAATTCCTCCCGACCGAAAATTTTCGGGTTCATTGGTCAACGTTTTGAACGCGCGTGAACGAATATTTCGGGTGTCGCAGGAGAAAGTTAAATTATACAAACATCAATTAATCAACTCATCACGCTTGACAAATACATGCAGTGATCACACAGCTATCAAAAGGGTGCCACGACACGTGAGATGGCTGTCAATAAAACTCCCACAAGCGGAAAGTGGGACGTCCTTAGAAGCTCAGTGAACACAGGTAGTGAATTTCCGATAAGTAGGCGGGGCAAACATCATACAACTCGTTAAAAGTGGGCGGGGTTTTTGACAGTTTTGGACGTCTCGGGTATCGATTTTGGACGGACAAAAGAAATTTCGGAGGTCCGCGGTACGTCTTTGAAGTTCAATTTGGACGTCCGGTGGCAATCTCAGGGCGTAATATACGCCGTACGTCCGCTTAACGGAAGCCCTGGTATCCACTGTTTGCAAATAGTTTAGCCATTTTTCTCTAGGAATATGTAAATCTCATAGCTGGACGTACCTAAAATTGAAATTGGACTCTTCCAATATATAGTGTGGGAGAGTCTATTCAGTCTACAATGGGTTAATAGCAAACAGTGCAAAGTAGGACTGAAAATACTCTGGAACTGATACAATCAAATTACACATCCCCACTCAGACACCAAGTGGGAAAGAAACAGACAGCTCCAGTGTAGATCAAACCACTCTTGCACATTCTTTGGCCAGATATCTGACATAATAGCTGGACTAAATATACTGTAAAATTTCTTGAGATTGGACAGATTTTAAAAGGCCTTAGCAAACAGTGTAGACCCAGATCAGACCACTTCTGCATATTCTTTGGCCAGCAGTCATAAAAGATGGACTCGGTACCCTGTAAAACTCTAAAAATTTGAACAGATAGGCCTAAGCACAGTGCAGACACAAATCAGACTGCTCTTACAGTCTAATGAGGATCTACACTGTTTGCCTTCCATCTAAATGGTGAATTTGGTTGTTGAACGCATGAATGTGTGTGGTTTGTGAAGAGTGAACATTGTGTTCAACCTGGGTCGATGAAAAAAAGATTTCAGAAGACAGAAATGGGTTAATAGCAAACTCTACATGGCTTTTGTAGACCTGGAGAAGGCGTTTGATCGAGTGCCTCGGAAGGTCATCTGGTGGGCGCTGAGAAAACTTGGTGTGGAGGAGTGGATTGTGCGACTGGTGCAGGGGATATATGCAAGTGCACGGAGCCGTGTCCGTGTTGGTGAGGGGTACAGTGAAGAGTTTGAAGTGAAGGTTGGTGTTCACCAAGGATCAGTACTCAGCCCACTGCTCTTCATCATTGTGCTTGAAGCCTTATCACGAGAGTTCCGCTCTGGGGTCCCCTGGGAGGACCTCTATGCTGATGACCTTGTTATCATCGCTGAATCACTTGAGGAATGTGTCAGGAGGCTCTTGACTTGGAAAAAAGCAATGGAGAAGAAAGGACTGAGAGTAAATGCAGGAAAAACAAAGATCATGATCTGCGGTACGGGACTGGACCTCCTGCAGAGTTCAGGCGAGTTCCCATGCGCTGTCTGTCGCACTGGAGTGGGCAGCAATAACATCTTCTGCAATGGCTGCAAGCACTGGGTGCACAAGAAATGCAGTGGGCTCAAGCGCTTGAAAAAGGACCCTGGCTATAGATGTACACGGTGCCAGGGAACTGCATGCCCCTTGGATGGCAGACCGCAGAAGGAAGTCCAGGTCGGACCTGAAAAGCTTGAGGTGGTAGCTTCCTTTTGCTACCTAGGAGACATGCTCTCAGCAGCAGGTGGCTGTGAACTTTCAACCACAACACGTGTGAAAACCGCCTGGAAGAAGTTCAAGGATCTGCTACCAGTCCTCTCTTCACGCCACCTCTCTTTCAAAACACGTGGCCATGTGTACAGCTCTTGTGTGCGGAGCGCAATGCTCCATGCCCGCGAGACTTGGCCATTGACAAAGCCGAACCTCCAGCGTCTGCAGCGAAATGACAGGGCAATGATCAGACAGATCTGCAATGTCAGGCCGCAAGACATTGTCACCACCAGGTCCAATGATCTACTTGTGCGGCTTGGCATTGAGGATCTGGGCCTCATTCTGAAGGAGAGAAGACTTCGATGGTATGGACATGTGGAACGCTCCAGTGGTGCAATCAAGACAGCCTTTGACATACAGGTTGATGGAAAGCGTGGGCCTGGGAGGCCCAAAATGACATGGAAGCAGCTGACAGAGAGGGATTGCAGAGAGTGGAAGCTCTCAGTTATCAACCCTCATGATAGACGTACCTGGAGATCTGGTGTGAGATCTGCCATGCGTGCAGCAAGCCAGCTATCTGGAAGGGGGCCCACTGATGTGGATGTTGCCCCTGTACCTGCACGTTAATCAAAAATCTGATTATGATTATGAGAAATGGAAAAAGGAGGGGGCTGTACTATGACTCATAAATGACAAGTGTCATCGTTCACAGCATCACCTTTTCCCAAGCCTAATAGAGAAATAAAATCACCAACCTGAAATTTCTCCTCTCCGGATCCCAGGCCCATGCTAGACGTAGCTGTGAAAGTATAGCTCAGAATTTTCAGAATCAGAATTTTTACTGGTGATACATCTATGCTCTTGTCGTATACATCATGAATGCAACTAAAAACAGCGCTGGTGCTGTCACTTTTTGCAATGGATATGTAGGATTTCTTTTCCACTGAATGATCGCATTTACTGAGCTTACAAGTCAACAAATGTAATGTAAACAATGTGGCATGATGGGTTTAGTTTTCTGGAAGTAGTTTCACATACCGAAATTTGTCCAATAAAACCCAGAACTACCGGAAAAAATGATCGGCCGGAACCATGTAAATTGTTAAATGATCAATGGGTGCAAAAAATGTTTAGGGTTGGGCGAAAAAATTAGACCTGGTCGGTCGAAAAGAACTATTTGTATATTTTGTTTTGGCCTAAGATGCTTTTTTTTTTTTTTCAATCCAAAAGTATTGATGTTTTTCTTATTTCTCCACGAAAACGTGTGAGGCACTTCTAATGAGTACCCACAACATATGTTTTCATGGTGAAATGAGGAAAATATTTACCTGATACCCACTCTAGACCTATGAAGATGTTTGACTGTACATTGCATAATGCATTTACCCTAAATATTCAGACATTTTATTTCTTACCATACTTGTCCTGATTTTTGAACAAGTCCAGTTTACTCATTGATGTGTTAAAAACTGCTAGATGAGTGGCCACCATTGAAGACCCCATTGGCTGCTCTAGGTCTACACTGTTTGCTCATTCCTGTCTATATGAATATTTAGGATAGATAAGATATATAAATTATTTATTTTGTCTTCCAGAAGGTCTTTTCCAAACAAGGCCCCTTCCAGATGCACCCGGTGGACTCGATACCCTTGGCTCAAAATGGATGTCCAAAGAAAATCTATTGGCCAATCAAGGAGAAGATGATCCCAACCTCTTTGTGGCATTATATGAATTTCAATCAGGGGGAGATAACCAGCTCAGTATTATTAAAGGTAAGTGACTTAACCTTTAACATTCTTTGAGAAAATTTAGCAGATGGCAAATTGATAATATTTTCCTTTTTATACCCCGCCACACAATAGTGGCGGGGTATTATGGTTTCATGTTGGTTGTCCGTGAGTCCGTCCGTCCGTTTGTCCGTCATCCGTCCGTCTGTCCGTTTTTCGTTTCCGGATGATAACTTGAGTAAACATCAATGGATTTTCACCAAACTTGGTGTGTGCATTGATATTGTGTAAATCTGGTTTGATATTGCTAATGGGCAAATTTCGTCAATTTTTGACGGAGTTATCTGCCCGAGACACGCCCATATTTTCGTTTCCGGACTATAACTTGAGTAAATAACAAAGGATTTTGACCAAACTTGCTTTATGCATTGATATTAAGGAGATCTGGTTTGGGATTGCTAATGGGCAAATTTCATCAAATTTTTACGGAGTTTTCTGCCCGAGACATGCCCATATTTTTGTTTCCGGATGATAACTTGAGTAAATAACATGGGATTTTCATCAAACTTGCTGTATGCATTGACATTAAGGAGATCTGGTTTGGGATAGCTTATGGGCAAATTTCGTCAAATTTTTCGGAGTTATCTGCCCGAGACACGCCCATATTTTCGTTTCCGGATGATAACTTTAGTAAATAACAAGGGATTTTAACCAGAATTATCTGCCCGAGACACGCCCATATTTTCATTTCCGAATGATAACTTGAGTAAATAACAAGGGATTTTCATCAAACTTGCTATCTGCATTGACATTAAGGAGATCTGGTTTGGGATAGCTAATGGGCAAATTTCGTCAAATTTTTACGGAGTTATCTGCCTGTTTAGGATTGTTATCTGTCCATTGATATTATCAAGATCTGGTTTAGGATTGTTATCTGTCCCTCTGTCATTTTCTTTCCAGACATTTTTGCAACAATAACTTTAATACATAAACAAATAATTGCTATGGCGGGGTATTATGCTTGCGGTGGTTTTATTTTCCCAGAAAATTAACTTTTTTGCCCATGTCTCCTGAAAACAGGCATTGACATTGCATGCTAATTGTAGGAGATAGTTTCCAAATTAGAAACAAATATTCTAACACAGTACCCCTGTATAGGCAATGGAGAAAAAGTGTGATTTATTCTGCAACAAATCACTGGGCGAAAACTTGCAATGCTATATCGCGCCCCTCTGACATCATTTTGATACTTTGCTGATGTTAGTCCTCATTTTTGTTGTGTTGGATGGTGTAACATGGTTTTTCTCGCATCAACAATGTAAGAAATGCATTTAAATGTCAGCGTTAGAGTCAAAGCTGTTGGGGGGATTTCTTTGTGCGATGGCGGGAAGCTGGTAGAATCTGAAGGATACAATTACTTTTTCTCCATTTTCTTTGTGTTACAATCGAAATAGATCAGCTCAAGAACGTGATTTGTTGAGTAATAAATCACAGTTTGTCAGTCAGTTGTAAGAAGATAAATCCCTTGTGCGGGGGTGGTCGGGTGGTGCGAAGGTGCTGTGTATCTTACATCACCGGGGCGTCCAACTGATATTGGCTTACAGTTGGGCAAGGCCTGCTATCCTTGTAGTGGGTAAGGGTAGAGGGGGAATGTTTTTATTTCTTCTGTTTCTTCGCTTTCATTCCTGTTCTTCTTTCTTCCCTGTCCCTCTCTTTCATCTCCTCTACTCTCTCTTCTGTCTCTTTTCTCCCTTTCTCTGGGAGACGACACAAAATGACCCTCAAGGGTTGACGTGTCGTTAAACCCCAACACAATCAAAAAATCCCTTGTGCTTCATGCTCGTGATTTGATCTGCTTTACAAATGATCTCCAAACTGTGATTTATTACTCAACAAGTCACTGCTTGAACTGATCTGTTTCTTAATTTCAAATGTTGGCTGAAAATATTACCCAGCATGCTGGTAGGGGAATATATGGACATATTGCTTTTGGTGCAGATCTTGTTGTTGGCCTTTGTGTTGGTGTCAGCGTTGGCGTAGGTGTCATATTTGCTTGTCTGCACAATATCTTGTGAACCAGTGGTTGGATTCTTACCAATTTTCATGGATATATAATTGGGACATAACAAAGAACTGATTAGATTTGGTGACCATGACCTAATTTTCAAGGTCGCAGCAGTAGAAAAACTGGAAATTCACTGTGTTTGGGAGATCTGTTTTCTCTGAAAACACTGTTACTAGTGTTGTTTGTATTTTATAAATGCTGCTGCCTCTAAACAGACCAAAACTGATTCCTTTCACAGCAGTGTAGATCCAGATAAAATAGTTGGTAAATACAGTCTCATCAGGATCCATTCTGCTATGATTTATCACTGAAACTCCCGTTGCAAAAATGAATGTGTCCTGATCCATACATGTACATGTAGATGGAAGAGTAACATCCGAAACTCAAGGGTGAAAGGATTAATTTATCAGTCTGCATATAAAGATTGTCTATTGAAACATTGGTTTTTGTGATAGGATGATCAGACTTTTGCCATTATAGTTATCAGAAGACTTATTAAGGAGGAGCTTTTGATAATATTCTGGAATGATTTGCTCAGTTTATTCATAAAAACACATGTTGTGGGTAGGCACTTCTAATGAGTACCCACACAATGTTTTTATGGAGAACTGGAGAAAATTTATCGGAAGTTTTATTGTCAAATACTCTTCCATAACAAGTCCTCGGATAGTAAACAACTGCGAGGTTTGATTCATAGTGTCAAAGCCACACTGTTGTTTTCTCAACATGTCAGCAAAATGATGTTTACATGTATGTCCCAAATGACATTCGGTGCCAATGGCATACATGTACATGGTCAAGATAAATGAAAACAATACATATTCATAGCTCCAAATAAGTGTTGGTATCCACAATATACTTGTATTTTTAGCTCACCTGAGCTGAAAGCTCAAGGTGAGCTTTTGTGATCACTCACCGTCCGTCGTCGTCGTCATCGTCGTCCGTCCGTCCGTCCACAATCTTTAAACAACATCTCCTCCTAAACCACTGATTGGATTTTGACCAAACTTCACAGGAATGATCCTTGGTTGGTCCTCTTTCAAAGTTGTTCAAATGGTTCCGGTCCATTGCATATCTAGGTCACAGGAGCTAAAAATAGATTTTTTAACTAAAAACTTAAAAAATCTTCTTGTCAGAAACCACTGGACCAATTTCAATATAATTTTGCAGAAAAGTTCCTTAGGTGATCCTCTACCAAGATTGTTCAAGCCATTCGGATTCGTCAAAAAACATGGCTGCCAGGGGGCGGGGCTTATTTTCCCTATGTATCTATATAGAAAACTTTAAAAATCTTCTTGTCAGAAACCACTGGACCGATTTCAATGTAATTTTGCAGAAATGTTCCTTTGGTGATCCTCTACCAAGATTGTTCAAGCCATTCGGATTTGTCAAAAAACATGGCCGCCAGGGGGCGGGGCTTATTTTCCCTATGTATCTATATAGAAAACTTTAAAAATCGTCTTGTCAGAAACCACTGGACCGATTTCAATGTAATTTTGCAGAAATGTTCCTTTGGTGATCCTCTACCAAGATTGTTCAAGCCATTCGGATTCGTCAAAAAACATGGCCGCCAGGGGGCGGGGCTTATTTTCCCTATGTATCTATATAGAAAACTTTAAAAATCTTCTTGTCAGAAACCACTGGACCGATTTCAATGTAATTTTGCAGAAATGTTCCTTTGGTGATCCTCTAACAAGATTGTTCAAGCCATTTTGATTCGTCAAAAAACATGGCCACTAGGGGGCGGGGCTTATTTTCCCTATATATCTATATAGAAAACTTTAAAAGTCTTCTTGTCAGAAACCGCAGGGCTGATTTCCATATAATTTTGCAGAAATGTTCCTTTGGTGATCCTCTACCTAGATTGTTCAGGCCATTTGGATTCGTCAAAAAACATGGCCGCCAGTGGGCGGGGCTTATTTTCCCTATATATCTATATAGAAAACTTTAAAAATCTTCTTGTCGGAAACCACTGGACTGATTTCAATATAATTTTGCAAAAATGTTCCTTTAGTGATCCTCTACCAAGATTGTTCAAACCATTTGGATTCGTCAAAAAACATGGCCGCCAGGGGGCAGGGCTTAACTTCCCTATATATCTATATAGAAAACTTTAAAAATCTTCTTGTCTGAAACCACTGGACCGATTTCCATATAATTTTGCAGAAATGTTCCTTTGGTGATCCTCTACCAAGATTGTTCGAGCCATTTTGATTAGTCAAAAAACATGGCCGCCAGGGGGGTGCGGGGCTTATTTTCCCTATATATCTATATTGAAAAATGTAAAAATCTTCTTGTCCGAAACCACTGGACCGATTTCCATATAATTTTGCAGAAATGTTCCTTTGGTGATCCTCTACCAAGATTGTTCAAGCCATTTGGATTTGTCAAAAAACATGGCCACCAGAATGCAGGGCTTATTTTCCCTATATATCTATATAGAAAACTTTAAAAATCTTCTTGTCCGAAACCACTGGACCGACTTCAATATAATTTTGCAAAAATGTTCCTTTGGTGATCCTCTACCAAGATTGTTCAAGCCATTTGGATTCGTCAAAAAACATGGCTGCCAGGGGGTGGGGCTTATTTTCCCTATGTATCTATATAGAAAACTTTAAAAATCTTCTTGTCAGAACCACTGGACCGATTTCCATATAATTTTGTAGAAATGTTCCTTTAGTGATCCTCTACCAAGATTGTTCGAGTCATTTGGATTTGTCAAAAAACATGGCCGCCAGGGGGCAGGGCTTATTTTCCCTATATATAGAAAAATGTAAAAATCATCTTGTCCCAAACCACTGGACCGATTTCCATATAATTTTGGTGATCCTTTACCAAGATTGTTCAAGCCGTTTGGATTTGTCAAAAAACATGGCCACCAGGGGGCAGGGCTTATTTTCCCTATATATGTATCTATATAGAAAACTTTAAAAATCTTCTTGGCAGAAACCAATGGACCGATTTCAATATAACTTGGAAGGAATGTGTCTTTGGTCACCCTCTTCCAAGGTTGTTCAAGCCATCATAATTCGTTAAAAAATATGGCTGCAAGGGAGTGGGGCTTATTTTCCCTATATATCTATATAGAAAACTTGAAAAAAAATCTTCTTGTTTTCCCTATATATCTAAATAGAAAACTTTAAAAATCTTCTTGTCAGAAACCACTGAACAGATTTCAATATAACTTGGCAGGAATGTTCCTTTGGTGACCCTCTACCAAGTTTGTTCAGGCTGTCATGATTCGTCAAAAAACATGGCCGTTAGAGCGTAGGGCTTTATAGCTATATAAAACTTTTTAAACCACTGGACCAATTTCAATATAACTTGGCAGAAATGTTCCTTTGGTGACCCTCTTTTAAGATTCAGTTCAAGTTGTCAAGATTTGTAAAAAAACATGGCCGGGGGTGTGATGGAGGGGGGATGGGGGTGGTTAGTGCTATAATGTTTATACTAAAATCCTAG
The DNA here is from genome assembly GCA_964016985.1 of Anodontia alba. NCBI lineage: Eukaryota > Metazoa > Mollusca > Bivalvia > Lucinida > Lucinidae > Anodontia > Anodontia alba. Next base: position 131,562,561 of record OZ024821.1, read on the forward strand.
AGCAGTGAACTTGGCTGAAACTTCAACAGTAAATATGCAAGTCTGTTTGGTCAGGTGAGCGATATAGGACCATCATGGTCCTCTTGTTCTTATTTCTCCATGAAAACATAATATGTTGTGGGTACTTATTAGAAGTGCCTCAGGGAGTGCTTCAGATGAGTAATCACAATATATTTTTTAGGGAGAAAGAAGAAAATATCATTATTTTTCGGTTGAAAAAATTCATTATCTGGAGTTATGCGTATGTTGGTTTATATGAACTTTGTCACACATGCAAACTGATGAATGTCGACTGACCATGACGTATTATGAGATTAACCCTTAAATTGCCAATCACAACAATTGTCATCTGCTTTGTCATCTGCTTGTGATTTTAAGTCATTTTTGCAAACAGTGTAGACCCAGAGGAGCAGTCTGATCAGGGTCCACACTGTTTGCATGTATACATAAAAAGGTTTGAAAAGTTTGCAAGAATATTCAGTAGACGACATAAACAGACAACATTTTCAGATGCGTTTTCTTGGCATTTTAAGGGTTAACATGTTTTGCATTGAGATTTCTGTATTTCCTGTGACGTACATGTAATGATCAGTAAACATTCTAGGGCTGGCACGATTTATCGGATAATCGATTAATTGATCGATAAATTCCACAAAATGACTATCATTATATCGATCATTTGATTTCTGCATTTGTTACTTTACTGTATTTACCCTTAGTATTCAGACACCTCAACTCCTTTACTTTATCTAAAAATTTGAACAAGTCCAATATACTACCCACTGTTATGTCTAAAATAGCTGTGTTAGTGGCAAACAGTGTAGACCCTGATGAGACGAGCATTTGCGGCATCTCATTAGGGTCTACACTGTTTGCTCAGTATAACATATGAAAGGGTCATAGGTAAAATTAAGATCAAATCTTCAGCTATTACTAATCAATTATCAATCACAATGGCAGGACTGATAATCAATTATCTTTTCAGCTCTGATTAGCCTGCCCTAAAATATTCCATTCATCTCTTTCTACAGTGTAATAAATGAAAATAATAATAATAATAAAACTTCAAAATTATAATACATATGCACTTTGTACTTTGTTCTAAGATGACAATGTGTCATTTGTGTAGTTAAGGCTATAGATAATAGGAATTATAATCCAGATAAAAATTTATGTCTACATGAAAATGTTGTGGTTAATCATTTGAATCACCTCACCTTGGTTTTGCTAATGAGTACCCACAACATACATTTTCATGGGGAAAATTATTAAGAAAAAAGTCATCCATACTTTTTGGCATATCTCATTTTTAGCTTGTATTTGTTTGTCTTTGTTGAAATGACCTAAAATTTCAATAGACTATAATGAAATAGTTCTAGATAAGGTGATAAGGTATTTTTTTTTTTACAGTCAAAAAGTTGTGATTTTTTTCTTATTTCTCCTTTAAAACATATGTTGTGGGTACTCATAAGTGCCTTGCTGAGGTGCTTCTAATGAATATCCATAACATATGTTTTCATGGAGAAATAAGAAAAATATTTAATTGGATACCCATCTTATCTTGAGCTATGATAATGGGAGGGGTTTTACTTACCTTTTTTGACACCTAATGCTTCAAGTCAAAGTAGATGGGTGGTTTTGCATGTTCTCAGTACAAAACCTATACAGATTTGTCAAAAGTAGCAGGACAAAATTGCCTGAGTAGAAGGGGAAAAATTCCATCCCCCGCCTCTTAATGAAAATGGGGTTTTAGAATAAGACCTAAACTTTTCAGATTCTGCATGAAAATGTCATGTTGAAAGGCAATTTATAATCTTTATTGATTTTTAGCTCACCTGAGCCGAAGGCTCAAGGTGAGGTATTGTGATCACTCACCGTCCGTCATCATCGTCGTCGTTGTCGTTGTGCTCAGGTGAGTGATATAGGACCATCATGGTCCTCTTGTTCAATATTTTTTTTTTACTTTTTAGCTCATCTGAGCTCTGCTCAGGATGAGCTATTGTGATCACTTTTCGTCAGTCGTCCGTCCGTCCGTTAACATTTTCAAACGACTTTTCCTCTGAAGCCGCTGAGCAAATTTTGCTCAAATTTCATGTGGAGCCTCCTTAGGGTGGGGGAACGAAAAATTGCTAAAATGGTCGCAGTTCATTGACCAAGATGGCCACCATGTCCATATATGGTAAAAACCTTTAAAAATTTTCTCCTCCAGAACCGAGAATGCCTTGGGGCTGAACCTTTGCAGGAATCATTGGGGACGGGAGGTCTACCAAAATTGCTAAAAGAATTTTTGTACGTTGACATTTGACCTTTTTACGGCAAGGTCAAGTTTGCTTCCCTATGCATTTGTATGGGAAAAACCTTTAAAAATCTTCTTCTCCAAAACCAAGCATGCCTTATGGCTGAATCTTTGCACATATCTTCGGGAACAGGAGGGCTACCAAAATTGCTAAAATAATGGTTGTACATTGACATTTGACCTTTTTACGGTAAGGTCAATTTTGCTTCCTTATGCATTGGTATGGGAAAAATGTTCAGAATTTCAAACAATTTCTCCTCTGGAGCCTCTGGGCCAATTTTGCTCAAATTTCATATGGAGCCTCCTTAGATAGGGGGAACAAAAGATTGCTAAAATGGTCACGGTTTGTTGGCCAAGATGGCCGCCATGCCCATATATGGTAAAAACCTTTAAAAATCTTCTTCTCTAGAACCGAGGATGCTTTGGGGCTGAATGTTTGCATAAATCATCGGGGACAGGGGTTCTACCAAAGTTGCTAAAATAATGGTCATACATTGACATTTGACCTTTTTACGGCAAGGTCAAGTTTGCTTCCTTATGCATTTGTATGGGAAAAAACATTTAAAAATCTTATTCTTAAAAACCGAGGATGGCTTATGGCTGAATCTTTGCATATATCATCTGGAACGGGCGGTCTACCAAAGTTGCTAAAATAATTGTCATACATTGACATTTAACCTTTTTACGGCGAGGTCAAGTTTGCTTCTGTATGCATTTGTATGGGCCCCATACATTTGTATGGAAAAAATGTTGATAATTTCAAATGGCTTTTCCTCTGAAGCCTCCGGGCCAGTGTTGCTCAAATTTCATGCGGAGCCTCCGTGGGCAGGAGAATGAAAGATTGCTAAAATGGGTATGGTCCATTGATCAAAATGGCTGCCATGCCCATATATGGTAAAAACCTTTAAAAATCTTCTTCTTCATAACCAAATAAACCCTGGGTCCTAATCTTTGCACAAATTATGGGGGACAGGAGATCTACCAAAATTGCTAAACTGATGGTTCTATGTTGACATTTGACCTTTTTACCTCCAAGGTCAAATTTGCTTCCCCATTTGTATGGGCCATATACATTTATATTGAAAGCATCCAAGTGACTTGTAGATCAACAGTAGTTAAAATTGTTCTGATTGGAAATCTAAGATGGCCATCATCTGGTTTATATTTATAATATTTCCCTGCCACTGTGCTGTTTACATGTATAAAATCATGAGTCTTCAGAAACCATATAGCCAATTTCCACCAAATTTCACACTGATCCTTCTGTTGAAATGTGATTGATAGTTGGTGTCAATCGACGATTCCCAGTTTGGCTTCGTCCCAGGCAGAGGCACTACAGACGCAATCTTTGTTGTCAGGCAGCTGCAAGAGAAGTATCTAGCTGCCAATAAGAGACTCTACATGGCTTTCGTAGACCTGGAGAAGGCGTTTGATCGAGTGCCTCGGAAGGTCATCTGGTGGGCGCTGAGAAAACTTGGTGTGGAGGAGTGGATTGTGCGACTGGTGCAGGGGATGTATGCAAATGCACGGAGCCATGTCCGTGTTGGTGAGGGGTACAGTGAAGAGTTTGAAGTGAAGGTTGGTGTTCACCAAGGATCAGTACTCAGCCCACTGCTCCTCATCATTGTGCTTGAAGCCTTATCACGAGAGTTCCGCTCTGGGGTCCCCTGGGAGGACCTCTATGCCAATGACCTTGTTATCATCGCTGAATCACTTGAGGAATGTGTCAGGAGGCTCTTGACTTGGAAAGAAGCAATGGAGAAGAAAGGACTGAGAGTAAATGCAGGAAAGACAAAGATCATGATCTGTGGTACGGGACTGGACCTCCTGCAGAGTTCAGGCGAGTTTCCATGCGCTGTCTGTCGCACTGGAGTGGGCAGCAACAGCATCTTCTGCAATGGCTGCCTGGGTGCACAAGAAATGCAGTGGGCTCAAGCGCTTGAAAAAGGACCCTGACTATAGATGTACACGGTGCCAGAGAACTGCACGCCCCTTGGATGGCAGACCACAGAAGGTAGTCCAGGTCGGACCTGACAAGCTTGAGGTGGTAGCTTCCTTTTGCTACCTAGGAGACATGCTCTCAGCAGCAGGTGGCTGTGAACTTTCAACCACAACACGTGTGAAAACCGCCTGGAAGAAGTTCAGGGATCTGCTACCAGTCCTCTCTTCACGCCACCTCTCTTTCAAAACACGTGGCCATGTACAGCTCTTGTGTGTGGAGTGCAATGCTCCATGCCAGCGAGACTTGGCCATTTACAAAGCCGAACCTCCAGAGTCTGCAGCGAAATGACAGGGCAATGATCAGACAGATCTGCAATGCCAGGCCACAAGACATTGTCACCACCAGGTCCAATGATCTACTTGTGCGGCTTGGCATTAAGGATCTGGACCTCATTCTGAAGGAGTGAAGACTTCGATGGTATGGACATGTGGAACGCTCCAGTGGTGCAATCAAGACAGCCTTTGACATACAGGTTGATGGAAAGCGTGGGCCTGGGAGGCCCAAAATGACATGGAAGCAGCTGACAGAGAGGGATTGCAGAGAGTGGAAGCTCTCGGCTATCAACCCTCATGATAGACGTACCTGGAGATCTGGTGTGAGATCTGCCATGCGTGCAGCAAGCCAGCTATCTGGAAGGGGGCCCACTGATGTGGATGTTGCCCCTGTACCTGCACGTTAATCAAAAATCCAATTATATATATATATATATATATATATAGTTTATTCAAATGATCATGCTCCATTGACTGTCAGGCCCATATATTCTTCTTCAAAACTAAGAACTGCTCAAATGATGATATTTTCATTAGTTGCGATGATAGGATTGGAAAAATGTTGCATAACATCTGCATGTCTGCAGTGGCTATGTCACTCAGGTGAGCGAACCGTGGCCCGTGGACCTCTTGTTTATTGTTTTATTTTATTCATTTTTTTTTTTCACCAAAATGTATGCTATGATTGCCTCATCCAGCCAGTTCTGGTAAGTACAGACATCATCAAGTTTTGGGTCAAAAATAAGAATACATGTATCCTTTTATCTGGCGCTTGAATAAAAAGGCCCTGCTGCCAGATTTTCTGTGCCAGGTGTGTTAAATCAGAAGAATGTGCATAGGTCTAGATAAGAGTGGGTATCAGGTAAATAGTTTTCTTATTTTTCAACAAAATCATATGTTGTGGGTACACATTGGAAGCCCCTCACAGAGGCGCTTCTAATGAGTACCCACAACATATGTTTTCTTTGAGAAGGAAGAAAAATATATAGATATTTTTTGGTTGAAAAAGCACCTTACCAAGAGCTATGAATGTAGTATGTAAGTTTCATGCTTGCTAAATAAAGGCTGTGATTTTCAGCTTCATTAGTCTATAAAGACTGCTGTATTTATCCTAAGAATTTGGATGCCTTAACCATAGCTTCAGATAAGGGACTTTTCTTTTTTCAGCCAAAAAGTTACACGTTTTTCTTATTTCTCCATGAAAATATATTGTTGTGGGTACTTTTACTATCGATATCTTAGCTGTTATTTTAGGGTAAGCAGATAAATATTTTTATGTCCCCCCACCTAAGGGGAGGGGACATAATGTTTTTGGTGCAGATCCCATTCCCCCCACTTAAGGGAGGGGGACATATTGATTTTGGTGCCGATCCTGTTGGCGTTGTGTTGGCATCGGTATGATATGACACTGTTTTGTCTCTACAATATCCTGTGAACCAGTGATTGGATTCTTACCAAATTGTTTTGTCTCTACAATATCCTGTGAACCAGTGGTTGGATTCTTACAAAATTTTCATGGATATCTAATTGGAACATAACAAAGAATTGTTTAGGTTTTTGTGACCTTGACCTAATTTTCAAGGTCACAGTAGTAGAAAAACAGAAAATTCTGACACTTTCTTGTCGGCGCAATGTCTTTTGAACCAGTGGTCTGATTTACTAAATTTACATGGTTATATCATTGGGACAACTGAGTATGTTTGATGACCTTGACCTAATTAAACCCCCTGCATACGAAGTATGTCGAGAGGTATATAGTTTTCGTCTTTTCGTCTGTCCGTCCGTCCGTACAAATATTAACATTTTGTGTCAAAGTTTTGCGTGAAGTTTTTTCCTTTTGCATATATTTTTGAAAGCTTACACTTTAGGATGTTGATGTGTGGTAAGTGTTACTACTAGATTATTACAGAATAGCTGACATCATTCTGCTGATGCTGCTGACCCAAGGTCAAGGTCACGGACTTAGAAAATAGTATGATGTTTACGTCAAAGTTTTATGTTAAGTTTTTGTCTTTTGCTTGTAACTCTGCAGCCACTGATCAAAAACTTTTCATATTTGGTATGGGGGTACCTGGGAGGGTTCTCTTCCATTCTACACCGTTGGACCCCTGGGTCTTGCCCCAGGGCGGGGCTAGAGGTCAAAATCTAGGACACCCCCAATAAAGTAGTATATTGCAGTTTGTTTATACAAACAATCTCTTATTAAAGAAGGATGGGCATCAGACATGTTTATCACATCAGCATTCAGTGTAATAAGGTCATGGTCATTGTGACCTTATTTTCATGCTTCAGTGATTTTGACATATTTTGAAGCTTGTTTCTTGGATTAATGCCTCAATAAAGTAGTATGTTGCAGTTTGTTAAAACAAACAACTTCTTAAAGAAGGATGGGCATCAGACATGTTTATCACATCAACATTCAGTGTAATAAAGTCAAGGTCATTGTGATCATATTTTCATGCTCCAGTGATTTTGCCTTATGTCTTGAAGACTATTTCATGGATTAATGTGATACTTGGAATATTGGTTCTGTGTGACACCACGAATGGCAGCATAACAAATGTAGGTCACCTTGACCTATATTTCATGGTCCAGTAGTTTTGCCGCATATCTTGAATGTTAATTGATGTATGAACACCATTATTTGGGATTATGAATTAGTATGATCCAACAGTTGACCTAAAAGTAAATGTAGGTCACTGTGACCTATATTTCATGGTCCAGTGATTTTATGTTACATCTTGAAGACAATTTGATGTATGACTATCATATTTTGGGATTATGTGACCTATATTTCATAGCCCTGTGATTTTGTCTTATATCTCCCACTGTTTGATACCTAAATGTCATATTTACATATAATGACACAGTTTGACCCAAACTTTCACCTCAAAGTAAATATAAATCAGTAGGACCTAAATATCATGGTCTACTGATTTAGCTTAATATCTTTTAGAGATTATTTAATGGATTAACATCATAGTTGGTATAATGCATCATTCTGACCATCAGATTAATTTCTCAAGTATGTGTAGGTCAGTGACCTAATTTTTACGGCCCAGCAAATTTGCTTCATGTCTTGAAGACTATTTACTCCAGGAAAGTCATACTTGGGATGATAGATCAGTGTCACTCAGAGACTGACATTGTAAACTATATCTTGCCTTATATCATTGTCATTAACTTTAAAATATTTTATAATTAAGAAATGACGCCGGCCTGGGGTATTCGTGACCCTCTGGGCACTTGCTTTAGTTTTCAAGGTCATAGCAGTAGTGGTGGGACATCTTTTTTTCTCTGAAAACACTATTTTTGTTTCTTATTTTCTTGTTTGAGCTGCCTCATTGAGGTGATTCCAGTAATAATTATCTTTTTATAATCATTTCTTCTGGAATATATGTTGTGGGCACTTATTGGAATCACCTTAGTATGGAAATTCTTAAGAGTACCAAGTATTTTTAGCAAAACTTATGCATTGGATTTGCCTCATCCAGTGAACACCACAGCATATGTTTTCCCAAAAGAAGAAGAAAGTATCAGCCTAGCTCCAGGTAAGAGGAGCTATTAGTAAAGATTTTTATTATTTCTCCATGAAAACATATTGGGTACTCATTAAAAGAGCCTCGGCAAGGCGTTTCTAATGAATGCCCACAACATATGTTTTTGTGGAGAAATAAGAAAAATGTCAATACTTTTTGGTTGAAAAAAAAAATGCCAAATCTATAATATATAGGCCAGGCCATGCGAAAATGTGTCTTTGGGCATATGCAGACAGCAAAGGCCCAGATCAGCCTGTGCATCCATGCAGTCTGATCAAGGCCTTTGCTGTGCGCTAACAGAATCATTGGATACTACAGAATGTATGACTGAAGAGCAAAGGCCTAGATTATACTTTGGGCTTGCGCAGGATGAACTGCATCTGCCACATATTCGAAGGCACTTTGCCCATGTAATATCTGGAAAACAACATCTTATCTAGAGCTATATTTAGGCACTTCCTTGAAAGCCTGTCACGGCTGTCAATAATCATGAATGGTGTAAAGTGATGTGCTGCTATTGGTCTTATAGCATATGAATGAAAAATAGCATTCACTGAGAACTATTTTTATTCATCAATAAACTTTGTGAAAAGAGATCTTATTGCTTTAACAAGCAGTATTGGAGTTGCTCAGTCCAAATTTCCCTGGTCGGAATTGGATCGGTTTAGACATTGTTCCATAAGGTCATAATATCCCAGCTAGCATTCTTTATAAATCTATAGCGGGCCGTTATCGGCCCGTCAGCTACCCTGACGGGCCGATAACGGCCCGCTATAGATTTATTAAGAATGCTTATGGGGATAAAGCTATGCTATATTAACCCATTTTAGTCTGGAGACCCCACTAAAGGGTAATTGGCAAACAGTGCAGGCCCAGATCGCATGTTGCAGGGGAGGTGTCTCTAATGAATACACACAACACATTTTTTGTGGAGATAAGAAAAATATCAATATTTATTTTGGTTGAAAAAAAAAGTGCCTTATCTGTTTGCATGTGAGAACAAAGGTTGTTTTTTCTGCAGCCATTTTCAGCTGTTATTTGTATACATGTGCATCAGCTGCTTTTCTTTTTCCTCTGCATGTGCATTGTTGTGCAGTAGCTAACTTCTGTTAAATAACCTGTCGACAGACTGTTTGCAAGTATGCAGAATTTGCGAAAATATGCGATAAGCAGGTTCCGGAAAAGATGCTTCTTTTAACCAAAAAATATTAATATTGTCTTCTTTCTTCTTAAAACACATGGCACCTCATTAGATTCATCATGGTGAGACACTGAGTTGTCATTGTATGTTTGCTGAAAAATAATAAAGGAAAAAAAATATAATTATTGGGATATAGCCATCTTATTTGGAATGGAGATGAGTAATGTACCCATTAGAATGTTGTTATTAGTTAACGCTTAAAATTCCAAGCAAAATTTGTAGCAGACTGTATTCTGTTCTTTTTTTTAATTTTTCACAGCAAATATGTCCTGACATTTTGTGTATATCATCTGCTTGGCAGATGATTCACATGAAATGTCAAGACATTTTCTTTGAAAAATAAAAAAAAAATGAAGGTGCCATCTGCCGCAGTTTTGATTGGCACTTGAAGGGTTAATTAGCAAACAGGATAGAGAAATTCAAAGAAAGCTAGTTCTGATTTACTCTTAAACCTACATATACATGTACATGCACAGAGGAGGTGTTAGGAGGACTAGCATTAAACCCTGAATTTGGGGACACCTTATCTTCTTACCATACTTGTCCCAAAATTTGAACAATTTTTATGCCCCCGCCATTTTCAATGTGTGTGTGTGTGTTGGGGAGGGGGTGGGGGGGGGGGGGGGCATATAGTATCACTGTTGTCAGTATGTATGTCTGTGTGCAAAATGGTTTCCGTTCATTATCTTTTGAAAAGATTAGTGTATTGGATTCAGATTTTATACACAGGTATATATTCATAAAGTGTAGGTCAAGTTCGATTTAGGGTAAAATCCACCAATTATTATGGCCCTTTTTCAACTTTGAAAAATGGTTTCCGTTCGATAGATCATTGTGTATTGGATTCATATTTTATACACAGGTATATAATTATAAAATATAGGTCAAGTTCGATTTAGGTAAAAATCCACCAATTATTTTGGGAGTTATGGCCCTTTTTCAGTGTTGAAAAATAGTTTCCGTTTGATATCTTTTGAAAAGTTTGTTTGTGTTGAGGTTTTACGGCCCAGTCAACCCAATGGGGTCATGTCGAGCGCGGTCAGTTTACCTAACCACACGTTTACTGGGCAGGCTTAGTCCTCTAAGCGGTTAACCAGTATTGTGCACATTCTTTCGCCAGAAACTGACAACTGCCCTTCTTGAATCAGCGGAAGGGAGAGAATGACCATAGAAAATATTTCATGATCAATCTCCACGAAAGAATGTTGCCGACCTCGGCGGGGGTTGAACCCGCGACCTCCTGGTCTCCAGTCGGACGGCGCATCCAACTGAGCCACCGAGACCGGCTTCTTTTGAAAAGATTAGTGTATTGTATTCATATGTAATACACAGATATATAATCATAAAATAGAGGTCAAGTTCGATTTAGGGTAAAATCCACCCATTGTTATGGGAGTTATGGCCCCTTTTTATCTTCGAAAAATGTTTTCCATTCGATATGCTTTGAAAAAAATAGGTGTATTGGATTCATATTTTATACACAGCTATATAATCATAAAATATAGGTCAAGTTTGATTTAGGGTAAAATCGGCCAATTATTATGAGTTATGGCCCTTTTTCAACTTGATTTTTTGCCTAATGCCTGCGTGCGGGTGAGGATTGGGCCCTGGGCAGGGGCATCTGTATCATATTGACACATTCCTAGTTACTATCTGTTGACGTGTTTAAAACTGCTAGACTGAGTGGCAAACATTGTAGACCCTGATCAGACATTACATTCTGCAGCATAAGGTCATTTTTTATTTGAAAAGTCCCCTACCCTGCATTCATGGAGAAATATAAAAAAAAATATCTCAAATATTTCCTCTTAACAACTCCTGTACCTATACTACCACTTCTGGTCCCCGGTATCACCACCATTTAATGCTGTAGCACGGGGTAAAATTTTCAGCATAAGACATATTGAAATATTTTTCTTATTTTTTCCCAGAACACAGGATTTGACATTTCATGCAAATTGTCTCCAGTGGAGACAATGTTGCACGAAATGTCAAAATCCTGTTTTCTAGGAAAAATATCACCAATTTGTCATCAGCTGAATTAGCCCAGAGAATGGTAACAGTTAATATATGTAGCTCACAGTCGAAAACACATTGCACAACCCAGGAAGTTTCCTAAAGCTCTGTCTTCTGAATCTTTGGATTTTGAAAGTTTTATCAAGTACAGTACCCTTGTTCCCCGTCCCTAGCCCCACATTTTGACATAGATTTGGAAATGTTACTTTTTCTGGTTAACCCATTATAGACTGAATAGATTCCTCCACACTATATATAGGAAGAGTTCAATTTCAATTTTGGGTACTTCCGGCTATGAGATTTAGATATTCCTACAGAAAAATAGCTAAACTGTTTGCAAACAGTGAAAAACCAGAACAGATGCCACATTCTGTAGCATCTGATCTGGGTCTGCACTGTTTGCCAGACACCCTTTTGGGGATCTCCCGAATACAATGGATTAAAGTTCTCTGATGAACTATGTGTTTTAACCCATTTTAGTCTGTAGACCTTCAAAAGGGTAATTGGCAAACAGTGCAGACCCAGATCAGACACCACAGAATGCAGTATCTGATCAGGATCAGTACACTGTTTGCATTAACCCATTGTATACTGAATAGACTCTCCCACACTATATATTGGAAGAGTCCAATTTCAATTTTAGGTAAGTCCAGCTATGAGATTTACATATTCCTAGAGAAAACTTGCTAAACTATTTGCAAACAGTGGAGACCCTGATCAGACGCCGCAGAAAGCGGAGTCTGATCTGGGTCTGCACTGTTTGCCAATTACCCTTTTATGGGTTTCCCGACTACAATGGGTTAACTACAGAAATTTCTATAAAACATAATAATAATGAAAACAAACCAGACACCCTGCTATTGGATAGAGACTGGTTCAAAGAGAAGAGTCCACTTGACAGAAATGGGTTATGCACATGTTTAGGTGTGTGTTTTTTTTTTTCTACCCAAAAAGTATTGCTATTTTCTCATTTCTCCATGGAAACATATGCCAAGGCGCTTCTAATGAGTACCCACAACATGTTTTCATGGATAAATAAGCAAAGTATTTATCTGGGCCCGGTTGTTCAAAGCGTCGTTAGCTTAACAAGCTCGTTAAGGGTCATTTCGTTAACTGTTTTAGCGGATTCAATACACAATATTCTGATATTTTTTGCTGGAAAAATGTGAGTAGCTTTTGCAATGCAAAAGCTACTCACATTTTTTCAGCAAAAAATTTCAGAATATTTGCATATCACTCGATGTAAATTTTAACGAATCGTTAACTAACAACGTCGTTAGCTTTGAACAACTGGGCCCTGAAAACTTATCTAGACCTGGAGCTATGAACAGAAAGTTATTTTTATTGATTCATATGCCCTAATGATAACTTCTCATTAAAAAAAAAAAAAAAAATACATGTAATAATAACAAGCGCTCGTATCTGAAGAATAGGGAAATAATAAAGATGTGCATTTTTGAGTGTAGTTTATCTTTTCTATATTTCCTTGTAAACCCACATCATTCGAATTTTAAGTCAACAAAAAAAATTTTATTGTATTGTTTAGACCCAGTATACAGAAATCAATAGGAAAGACATCTTAGATAGCTAATCCTTGTTTTACTTGACGCTTAGCATGCCGGGTAAAAATTTCAGCAGATGACGTTTTGAAATATTTTTCCTAGAAAAGAAGCTTGAATATTTCCCAGAAAGGAAGCTTTGCCATCCTATGGAGACAATTTGCATGAAATGCCAAAGCCATTTCCTGGGAAAAATATGAAAAAGATTGTCAATATGTTGTCTGCTGGCTTTTCCCAAAGAGTAGTAAAGGTTAACAAATACCCGACTTGACCTTTTGAATGTTTATTCACCATTGGGTTTGTCATATACTCTGGTTAGTTGTATGTACATCTATTACAGTGTGTGGGTGTAGGAGAATTATATGATATGGCTTACTAACTTATTCGACTTTGTACTAATTGTAAATACCCCAAATATTGGGACAGAATGGCCCAAGCAAACAGTGCAGACCCAGATCAGACTGCTCCAAAGGAGCAGTCTGATCAGGGTTACTCTGTTTGCCAGTCCACAAGCAGTTTTGTGACACATCATGTCACAGGCGAATCAATTTGTTCAAAATTTAGTGTAAGGACTGTAAAGAGTTATTGTGTCTGATTATTTATTTACCCTAAATAGTCAGACACCTGGGCCCAGTTGTTCAAAGTATTGTTAGCTTAACAAGATTGTTGGTGACAAACTTTTGAACTGTTTTAGCTAAGGTATTTTCAAATACATTGATATTTTTGCTGCAAAATTGTGAGTAGCTACTCACTTTTTTTCAGCAAAAAATATTAATGTATATGCCATATTTCAAGATAAAAATTTTAACAGCGCATTAGCTAACAACTTCGTTAAATTTTGAACAGCTCGGCCCTGAATTCCTTACTGTACTTCTAAAATGTGAACAATCCATTTTATTGTCTGTCCATGGGTCTAAAATTTGCTGAATGAGTAGCAAAAAGTGTAGACCATGATTAGATACCACAGAATGCAGCATCTGATCTGGGTCAACACTGTTTGTGTGTCTGCCCAAAAACGGGCCCCCGTAGCCTAGTGGATAAGAGAGTTGACTCTTGATCCATTAGGTTTCTCACCGCTGTGGTTCGAGCCTGGCTCGGGTCATATGTGGGAAAGCCAAGTTCTGCTTACGGATGGTCAGGTGGTTTTTCTCCGGGTTCTCCGGTTTTCGCCCACCTTCGATGAACGATCGGCTCGATATAAGTGAAATATTCTTGAAAGGGCCGTAAAACCCAAATCAAAAAAAAAAAAAAAAAAAAAAAAAAGTGTCTGCCCAAAATTTCGAATACTTAGGCTCAGTATGGTAATTTAGGTCTGTGACATCTGATCTAGGTCTACACTAATTGTTTAAGTGTGTCTGCCCAAAATTCCAAATACTTAGGCTCAGTATGACAATTCTGATCTGTGCCATCTGATCTAGGTCTACACTGTTTGGTTAGGCGTGTCTACCCAAAATTCCAAATACTTAGGTTAGTATGGTAATTCTGGTCTGTGACATCTGATCTAGGTCTACACTAGTACTGTTTGGTTAGGTGTATCTGCCCAAAATTCCAAATACTTAAGTTAGTATAGTATGGTAATTCTGGTCTGTGAGATGTGATCTGGGTCTACACTGTTTGCTTAGGTGTGTCAGCCCAAAATTCCAAATACTAAGGCTCAGTATGGTAATTCTAGTCTGTGACATCTGATCTTGGTCTACACTGTTTGCTTAAGCATGTCTGTCAAAAATTCCAAATACTTAGGGTCAGTATGTTAATTCTGGTAGTATAAAAAGTAAACTAGAGATTGAACAAGTTGATGGCATGATATTGGAAATCCCCACTCTTGTTGGACTTGGACATATTCATCATTTGTCAGGTAAATGTACCACAAATTCAGAGGCAACATCTCAGCATCACCAAAATATTGTTGTCTGGGAGTTATACCTCAGCCCTACTTTTAGTGTCCAGGGCCCAGTTGCTCAGAGCATCGTTAGCTTAACAAGCTCGTTACTGATATTGGTTTACAGTTGGGCAAGGCCTGCTACCTTTGCAGCAGGTAAGGGTAGAGGGGGAATGTTTTTATTGTTTCTTCACTTTCATTCATTTTCCTCTTTCTCCCCTGTCCCTCTCTTTCATCTCCTCTACTATCTCTTCTATCTCTCTTCTCCCTTTCTCTGGGAGACGACAGAAAATGACCCACAAGGGTTGACATGCGTTAAACCCCAACACAAACAAACTTAACAGGCTCGTTAGTAGTCAAAATGTTAACTGTTCTAGTAATTACAATATCTAATTCACACCGGCACAGTGGCTCAGTGGTAGAGCGTCCGCTTTGTGACCGGGAGGTTGCGGGTTCGATCCCCGGCCGGGTCATACCAAAGACTTTAAAAATGGTACTAGCTGCTCTTTCGCTTGGCGCTCAGCATTAAGAAAGTAGAGCTAGAACTGGTCAGCTCAGTATCAGTATAATGTGACTGGGTGGAATATCATGTCAAAGTGTCTGGGGCATGATATTTCAGTGAGGCAGCACTCTAAAAGTGAGCATTGAGCTCCCTGTCACATCCAGACACCGTCGCGATATGACTGAAAGATTGTTGAAAGCGACGTTAAGCCCAAATCAAACAAACAAACAAACAATATCTAATTCACAAGTATTTTTGCTGAAAAAATATTAGCATATATGCCATATTTAATAATCAAAGTTTTAACCATACATTAACTAACGACATCGTTAGCTTTGAACAACTGGGCCCAGGTGGCCGAGTGATTAGCGCTTCCAACAGTGGAACACAAAATCCCAGGTTTGAGCTTGGTTTCCAAAAAGCATGGGTTAACTTGTACCATAGTAACCATAGCTTCAGATAAAGTGCTTTTTAAACCCAAAAGTTCTGATATTTTTCTTATTTCTCCATGAAAACATAAGTTGTGTGTACTCATTAGAAAGGCCTGTGAGGTGCTTCTAATGAGTACCCACAAGATATATTTTCACAAAATTCATAAAACTGGAAATAGACCAGTCCAAAGAGTTGAAGTAGCAGAGTCCTTTTGGCATAACTCATTTTAGTTTAGAAATCCCTGAAAGGGTAACTGGCAAACAGCTAAAAGGTAACTGGCAAACAGTCCAGACCCAGATCAGATCCTGCAGAATGCAGCATCTGATCAGGATCTACACTGTTTGCATTAACTATAAGAATTTCTATAAAACACAGTAATAATAGAAAACTAACCAGACTCCTTTCTATTGGGAAAGGACCTGTCTGAAAAGTTGTGGTAGAAGAGTCCACTCAACATAAATGGTTTAACCCTTTCAGCCCAGCAGACAAAAAACAGACAACTGTGCAAACAGTGTAGATCCTGATGAGATGGCTCATAATGAGCCATCTCATCAGGATTACACTGTTTGCCATTCTGTTTTAGTTTTTAGACTGAAACACTTATTTGCATCTGTGGATGTGTCCAAATTCAAGGATGAAAGAGTCCACTTCAGAAACTCTGGAATGAAAGGGTTAATTTTGTTTTATTTATTCAGGTGAACAGATGACAATCCTTGGTTACAACAAAGGAGGGGAATGGTGCGAAGTTAAAAATAAAAGCGGTGATATCGGCTGGGTGCCTAGCAACTACATTGCTCCTGTGAACAGCCTGGACAAGTTCTCCTGGTATCATGGTCAGATATCGCGGAACGCCTCTGAGTATTTGTTGAGTAGTGGCATTAATGGCAGTTTCCTGGTGCGTGAAAGTGAGAGCAGCCCGGGTCAGAGGTCAATATCAGTACGATATGAAGGTCGGGTGTATCACTATAGGATTACAGAAGACTCAGATGGAAAGGTCAGATTTTAATGATTGATTATCTGAGACACACCTTTATGTGAAAATATGCCTTTGGGGCATATAATGACAGCTAAAGCCCAGATCCGCCTGTGCATTCAAGCCGTCTGATTAGGACCTTGTCTATCTGCCTATTGAATCATTCGTTACTGTAGAATGTATTCATGTATAGCAAGGGGTCCCACATCAGGTTTTGTGGCTATCGCTGGTTGGTCTGAATATGTTCTTACCGTATACGACCTAATTACCGCACTGTGCGCTTAGGTTTTTCAAACTTTACTGGGAACACTCATTCGTGTTACAATATGTACCTGCTAAGGGTACACTATAAAAAAAAAAAGATCAGAAAAGGACTTATTTGATATTGATTATGCAATTTTTCTGATTTTCTTTATAAACGCATATGTTGTGGGTACTCATTTGAATTGCATCCACAAGTTGATGCAATTCAAATGAGTACCCATAACATATGCCTTTATAAAGAAGTAGACAAAAAAGTACACTGCCTGTAATCTTAAGACTACAAAATCGCTTGACTGTGCGCTTATAGGAGTATGTGCGGTAATTAGGTCGAATACGGTATATCTTACAAAGGCATCTTTTCTCATGGCATGGCTCATTTATTAAATAATGATTTATTCATTTGCATAAATAGTTTGTTTGAAGTGGCTTGAAAGCAGTTGGCTAGCTATAGAGGCTGACATTTTGTTGGATATTTCATACTGGAAATAAAACTTAAAAATGCATCTTTAAAATGATTGGATACAGCTGCCATTTTGCAAGGGAGATACCTTTTGCAGGCAGATAGTTGCCTCCCTTACATATGAAAACTTTCAGAAGCCAGACAGTGACTACTTTTAAAGGAAAGAATCTTTTTTTTAAGAGTAGCCTTCAATGAGAAGGGAGGCAAATATTTACCAGTCAGGTTTATTTCCCTTTAAGCTTTATCCATTCCCCTTAATATTTTATTACTTTTACATCCCTTGATCTTATCGGTTGTCTTATCCCTAGTCCTGCTGAACCAATGCTGAACCCGGATATGTCCTGCCTTTAAAACAATGTAGGTCCAGATCATTTGGCACCTGAAGAAGCCATCTGATCTGGATCTGCACTATTTGCCATTAAGTATGTAAATTTATATCAACAATCTGGGTCAAGTAATATGATTGGCTGAAAATTGTAAGTGGGCGTGGCTCTTAATTTATTCAGCATGACAAGGGTTAACAAGTTGGTTTCCATGTGATAAATAGGGCATAATCCCTGTTGATTAACCCTTTCATCTCTGCAGTAATGAGCTGTCTCATCAGGATCTACACTGTTTGCCATTCTGTTATTGTTTTTTGACTGAAACTGCTATTTTCAGCAATGAATTTGTCCAAATTTAGAGATGGAAGAGTCCATGTCAGAAACTCAGAGGGGTGAAAGGGTTAAGGTCACTGTGGCAAGCTGTGCTCCACAAGTGTTGCATGGAACACCTCTCTGGTTATTTACACCAATTTGTTGAACTGTTTTCATGTTGTTTTCATGTACTGTACATTTGCTTGCATGTAACATGATGTGTGTCATTCATGCGTTTGGTATAAAGTTTAAGTCAGACACATGTGCAAGGGTAAAGCTTGACCTTTGACTGACACACATGCAAATTATTTATGGGTAATGGTCAACGTTCCTGACTTTGAATCACAAGGTCCTGGGTACAAATCCCTTTGGAGGCAGAATTCAGCTCATGACTTTATGGCACTTCACTGCACAGAGTCTGAGACATTCATTATCAGCCTTCCATCATTTCGATATAACTTAACCCTTGTCCTGCTGAACCCGGATATGTCCTGCCATTGCAAACAGTGTAGATCCAGATCAGTTGGCTTCTGAAGAAGCCAACTGATCTGGATCTGCACTGTTTGCAATTCAGTATGTGAATTTATATGAATAATCTGGATCAAGTGATCTGATTGGCTGAAAATTAGAAGTGGGAGTGGCATGTTAATTTATTCAGCATGACAAGGGTTAAATAATGTTGAACAGGATGTAAAACACCAACTCGTCATCATCATCATCTCCTGGGTGATAAAGTGAAAATAATCTAATCCTTAAGTTTTTTGTTTTTTTGTTTTTAAAAGAGTACGTCTGACCTAAAAAGCACATACATGTAAATTATTTATTCAATACATAACTAATGTAAAATTATGCATTAGTTATGTATTGAATAAAGAATTTATGTGCTTTTTACAGCAAAGGATATATTTTAGATTTTATGTAATATTTAGCATACTGTCAGTATTTATTTCCAGTAAATTGTCGGTATAGCATTACATTTCTTTTGTACTTTTAGCACAATTACATGTAAGCATGCTGAATCATAGACCCAGATAAGGTGATAATTTATAGGATAAATTTATGGTAAATGTCCTAAAATTTTGTACACAAATTTCCGACAAAATGACATACATACAAACAGTGCAGACTCGGATAAGACTGCTTCTGAAGGGTCTACACTGTCTGGTTTGCCATTCCACTAAATAGGTTAAGAAACAACTACATAAAAAGCAAAATGTTAGCCAAAATGTTTGAAATAAAGTTCAAAATCTTAGGACACTTATCATAAATTCAGTTACTTTTGGACTGAAATAATATCTTAAAGGTATATTCATTGGAATTGCCTTGTGGAGAAAAAGTATAGGTAAATCAAGAAGCATCTGAGTGGGCAGTTAGTTGTTAGTGCTCCCAACTGCAGGTCATGAAGTCCCATGTTCAAAGCTCCCCAGCAGGAGACACAATTTAGCACACAGCTGCACAGAGTCTTTCATTATCACACTTCCATTGTCTTGAAATGACTTTATTTAAATAATGTAGCCGGCCTCAGTGGCTCAGTTGGATGCGCCGTCCGACTGGAGACCAGGAGGTCGCGGGTTCAACCCCCGCCGAGGTTGGCAACATTCTTTCATGGAGATTGATCATGAAATATTTTCTACGGTCATTCTTTCCCTTCCGCTGATTCAAGAAGGGCAGTTGTCAGTTTCTGGCAAAAGAATGTGCACAATACTGGTTAACTGCTTAGAGGACTAAGCCTGCCCAGTAAATGTGTGATTAAGTAAACTGACCACGCTCAACATGACCCCATTGGGTTGACTGGGTCGTAAAACCTCAACACAAACAAACAAGCAGTTGTCAGTTTCTGACGGAAGAATGTGCACAATACTGGTTAACTGCTTAGAGGACTAAGCCTGCCCAGTAAACGTGTGGTTAGGTAAACTGACCGCGCTCGACATGACCCATTGGGTTGACTAGGCCGTAAAACCTTAACACAAACAAACAAAACAAATAATGTTGAAAGGGATGTAAAATGCAAAACAATTAAAAAAAAAAAAGCTGCTGTTTTTAAGCGGATACGGAGCATAATGATAAAAATAATCCAGCTGACTAATTAGTGTTAACTCCAGCATGAATTTTATACAAAGGGACATAACTGTGGTAGTATTGTGACTCATGACCTAACTTATTCATGCAACGCATTGTCATCCAAAGATATTTTAACCCACCAAAGTAATTGTGCACTTGAGAGGAGGAAGGTTTTATTCTGTTTCTTCACTTTCATTCATTTTCCTTTCTCCCCTGTCCCTCTCTTTCATCTCCTCTATCTGTTCTATCTGAGACTCTTCCCCTTTCTCTAGGAGGCAACACGAAATGACCCACAAGGGTTGACGTGTCATTAAACCCCAACTCAATCAATCAATAATTGTGCACTTTCAATAAGTTTGGAAGCGATGGCCTGGACTTGGTTGTATACCAAGGGCCATAATGTGGAAGTACAATGTATAATGTATAGTGACCCATTTTTTTCTTGCAAAACATGGTCATCCTAAAATGTAAAAACTCACCAAATTTGGTTATGGCCCTTGAAATCTTCAGTCTATTTAGAAGGTAAACCTCAGACATGAATATAAGGATATACAGAAAGATATACTAGATTACATGGATGGGACAGACAAACAGATAATAGGGCTGTTTCACTCACAGATTATGGATGATTTTCTTAATTCTCCACAAAAACTTACATTTTGAGTACTCATTTGCAGGCCTGGCCAGGGTAATTGCCATGAGTACCCACAGCATATGTTTTTGTGTAGAAATAATTTGGGTACCCCTCCTATCTAGAGCTGTGTTTGCTTGTATTTAACTCTTTGCCATGGTAAATAAATTAAGATGCTATGGCCACATCTAATTTTCAGCCATCAGATTACATATCCAGGTTGTTGATACAAATTCACATACTTAATGACAAATAGTGCAGATTCAGATCAGTTGGCTTCTTCAGTTCTGCACTGTTTGCAAAGGAAGGGCTTTTACAGGTTCAGCAGAGAGAATGGTTTGGAAGATCCTGTTGTTGTATATTTGAAAAAAGATCATTCAAATATCATATTTTTAGCTCACCTGAGCAAAGCTCAGCAAAGCTATTGTGATCACCCTCCGTCCGTTGTTGTCATCCGTCGTCAACAATTAGTTTGTTAACACTCTAGAGGTCACAGCATTTTACCCAATCTTGATGAAACTTGCTCAGAATGTTTGCCCCCATGAAGTCTAGGTCAAGTTCGAAACTGGGTCACTTGGGGTCAAAAACTAGGTCACCAGGTCAAATCAAAGGAAAATATTGTTGATACTCAAGGGGTCACATTTTGTCTTGATGATTTCTAGGTCAAGCTAGAAACTGGGTCACTTGAGGTAAAAAACTAGGTCACCAGGCCAAATCCAAGGAAAACCATGTTATCACTCCAGAGGTAACATTTTTGAAGTAATTATCATGAATATTGCTCAAAATACTTGTCTTGATGTTTTCTAGGTCAAGTTCGAAACTGGGTCACTTGGGGTCAAAAACTAGGTCACCAGGCCAAATCAAAGGAAAACCTTGTTATCTCTCTAGGGGTCACATTTTTTTAGCAATCATCATGAATCTTGCTCAAAATGTTTGTCCTGATGAGTTCTAGGTCAAGTTCAAAACTGGGCCAAATCAAAGGAAGACCTTTTTAACACTCTAGAGGTCACATTTTTGAATCAGTCATCATGAACCTTGTTCAAAATGTTTGTCTTGATGATTTCTAAGTCAAGTTCAAAACTGGGTCATGTGGTAAAAAACTAGGTCACCGGGCCAAATCAAGAGAAAACCTTGTGAATACTCTAGCGCTCACATTTTTGAAGCAGTCATCATAAATCTTGCTCAAAATGTTTGTCTTGATTATTTCTAGGTCATATTCATTACTGGGTCACATCAAAACTAGGTCACCAGGCCAAATCAAAGGAAGGCCTTGTTAATACTTTAGAGGTCACATTTTTGAAGCAATCATCATGAATCTTGCTCAAAATGTTTGTCTTGATGAGTTCTAGGTCAACATTTAAACTGGGTCACTTGGGGTCAAAAACTAGGTCACCTGGCCAGATCAAAGGAAAACCTTGTTAACATTCCAGAGGTCACATTTTTTAAATAATCATCATGAATATTGCTCAAAATGTTTGTCTTCATAATTTCTAGGTTTAGTTTAAACTGGGTCACTTTGAGTCAGAAACTAGGTCATCAGGCTAAATCAAAGGAAAACCTTATTGAAATTCTAGAGGTCATATTTTTGAAGTGATCATCATGAATCCTGTTCAAAATGTTTGTCTTGATGATTTCTAGGTGAAGTGTGGAACTGGGTCACTTATGACGTATATTTCACGGTCCAGTGACTTTCCTAAAATTTTCCGTTTAATTCAGCTTCTCAGTATCTACTGGTCATATAGAGTGATATTTGGCAGTTGTGAAGTGTTTGTGTTTAGGTCAGTTTCTCAGTCACTATTGCTTCCGTGAACCAGTGATACTTAGCACATGCATATGTCTTAGCATGGCCTCTTGAGTGCAGTAATCCATATTTGACCTTGACCTCTATTTCACAGTCCATTAGACATGCTACATTGTCTTACTTGTTAATTATGTCCCCCCCACCATGGGGAGGGACATATTGTTTTTAGTGCGGATCCCGTCGGCATCGGCGTAGCCTCTTGTCCGCACTCTGTCTCCTTATTGAATGGACATATTTTAGCCAAACTTACACAAATATATCATTGGGAGGGGGAAAAATGCTGATTAGATTTTGGTGACCGTAACTCCATTTTCTAGGTCATAGGAGAGCTTAGATTGTTGGAAAATGGCTTTGTCTGCACCATATCTCTTGTAGGAATGAATAGATTTTGACCAAACTTGCACATCTACAATGCTGGGACATGTAAAAGAACTGATTAGATTTTGGTGACCTTGACCCCATATTCAAGGTCACAGGAGGGCTTAGATTGTTGGAAAATGGCTTGTCCGCACCATATCTTTTGAAGGAATGAATAGATTTTAACCAAACTTGCACATCTATATTGCTGGGACATGTAAAAGAACTGATTAGATTTTGGTGACCGTGACCCCATTTTTTGCTTGTCTGCACCCTATCTCCTAAAAGAATGAATGGATTTTGACCAAACTTCTACATTTTAATTGTTGAGACATGGAAAAGAACTGGTTAGATTTTGACGACCTTGACCCCATTTTCAAGGTCACACTAAGGCTTAGATTGGTAGGAAAATGGCTTGTCTGCACCTTGTCTCCTGAAGGAATGAGTAGATTTCGACCAGACTTGCAAAGCTATATTTTTAGGACATGGAAAAGAACTGATGAGATTTTGGTGACCTTGACCCTATTCAAGGTCACAGGAGGGCCTAGATTGTTGGAAAATAGCTTGTCTGCACTGTATCTCTTGAAGGAATGGACGGATTTTAACTAAACTTGCACAGCCAAATTGTTGTGGCATGGAAAATAACTAATTATATTTTGGTGACCTTGACCCCATTTTCAAGGTTGCAGGAGGGATCAGATTGTTGGATAATGGCTTGTCTGCTGAATGAATGGCTGGATTTTGACCAAACTTGCACAGCTATATTGTTGAGACAGAGACAAGAACTGATTAGATTTTTGTGACCTTAATCCCATTTTCAAGGTTACACAAGGGCTATGATTTTAGAAAATGGCTTGTCAGCACCCTATCTCATTGAGGAATGGATGAATTTTGACCAAACTTACATATAGGTATATTGTGACCCTGAGTTTATTATAGATACAATCTATTTTAACAATATGGTGGGGGGACATACGTTTTCCTCCGAAAACACTGTTCTAGTTGTCTTACTTGTTAATATAATCACTGAATTTTGGTCAGAATGTTTGCCAAGATCTTTCTAGGTCAGGCTTTCTCAGTGCTATGATACTCAGGTGAGCGTTACAGGGCCATCATGGCCCTCTTGTCACCGTAAGTATTCAGACACACAGGCCTGAGCAAACAGTTTAGACCCATATAGAAGCTACAGAATACAGCGTCTAATCAGGATCTACATACACTCATACAGCAAATTTTAGATGCATTAACCCATTGTGGTCTGGAGACGCCTAAAAGGGTAAGTGGCAAACAGTGCAGACCCAGATCAGACCGCTGAATGCGGAGTCTGATTAAGGTCTCTACTGTTAGCATATAGTTTAGCTGTTTTTCATTAGGAATATCGAAATCTCATAGCTGAACGTACCTAAAATTGAAATTGGACTCTTCCAATATACAGTGTAGGACAGTCTATTCAGTCTACAATGGGTTAATAGATAAGTAAATAGGATTGCTAAAGTTTTAGTACAAGTATATTAATAAAGAATTATGTTGTCGGAATTGTAAGGATAATATCATATACACAGATAGCATCATTGGGATGCTATTTCCACAATCAGCGTACAACATAATACTTCCTTGTATTTTCCCCAGAAAATAAGGCTTCATGTTCCATTTCATTCAGGCCCTATGCTGTGGAGAGTTCAATTGAAAGTTCAGAAAAGCACTAATCCAAAAAAAAAATTAAAAAAAAAAAAAAAACAATAAAAAAAACAACAAAACATTCAGAAAATTGTCTCTGCTCTATCATATTTACCCTAAGTATTGGAACCTGAACAATCAGTGTAGTTCTGATTAGATGCGACATCTGTTTAGAGTCTACAGTTTACCACTCATCCAACAGTTTTTCGATGCATAAACAGGTGAAAATGGACATGAATTTTAGGACAAGTACATGTATGGTAAGGAATTGTCTGAATACGTAGCTCCAGACATAGTACTTTTTTAAGCCGAAAAGTTTTGAGATTTTTCTTATTTCTCCTCGGCGAGGTGCTTCTAATGAGAACCCACAATATATGTTTTCAAGGAAAAATAGCAATACTTTTATCTGGATACCCAGGTAATCTGGAGCTATGGAATATTTAGGGTAAATACAGTAATTAAATTCAGCATACCGAAAGTAAATTGTATCACCATGCACATGCATCTGCCACCTGCTGTAAGCCAATACTTTTTCTACATCTCAAAACTTGTTTCCCATAGGCAGACAGACTAATGAAAAGAAATCTGATTTGGCACGTAACTGGAATATTCATAATCAAATTATCCCTGAACACAATGAATGTAAAGATTAGCAGCCACCATCTTGATACAGTTCCCCCAGAAAAATAAGGTTTGACATTTCAAGCAAATTTGGCATGAAATGTCAACCCCTATCTTCAGAGAAAATTAAGAAATTGTCACTAATAACTATGTTTGTTAGCTGATTTCATACTAACTCAGCATACTAACAGTTAACACTTAAAAACACTAATCAAAACTACAGCAGCTGACACTTATTTTTTTAAATATTTTTCAGAGAAAATAAGGTTTGACATTTTATATGCATCTTCTGCCAAGCAGACAATTCACATGAAATGCCAAGTCTTATTTTTACTAAAAAATAATAAAAAATTTAGAATGTCATCTGCTGCAATCTTGCTTAGCACTTTAAGGGTTAATTTGATTAGTTATATAATGTGAAACATGCTGGACAAAAATATATGTAAACAGGGCCAAAGGTTTCGGATAAGATGGGTTTTAAGTACCATGTTTGCCCTAAGTATTTAGACACATGACACCATACCATACTATCCTAAAATTTGAGAAGCGTTCGGGAGACTGAGTGGTTAACACTCCTGACTTCAGATCATAAGGTCCCGGGTTTGAATCCTACTCAGCTCATGACCGTATGGTGCTAGATTGCACAGAACCTTTCATTATCACCCTTTCATCATCTCGATATGACTTAAATAATGTTGAAAAGGACGTAAAACACCAAATCTAAAATTTGGACAAGTCCATTTGACTGCCTGATGAGCTATCTAAAATATTGCCATAGCTCTAGCTAAGAGGGGTTTTCAATTAAATATTTTTTCTTATTGACCTCATGAAAACATATGTTGTGGAAACTCATTAGAAGCGACTAGCCAGGTGCTTCTAATGAGTACCCACAACATGTTTTCATGGAGAATATATGTTGTGGAAACTCAGCAGAACCATCTGGCTAGGTGCTTCTAATGAGTACCCTCAACATATGTTTTCATGGATAATATATGTGGAAACATTACAAGCGTCTGGCCAGGCACTTCTAATGAGTACCCACAACATATGTTTTCATGGAGAAATAAGCACAAAGTCAATAATTTTGGGTTGGAAAAAAATGCCTTATCTGAAGGTATTTGAAGTTTGATTATGATTTACTATATGTAATTATCATCAATGACTTGTATTCATTTCAGGTTTACGTAACAGCTGACCACAGGTTCAACACACTGGCAGAATTGGTCCACCATCACTCTATACATGCTGATGGGCTAGTTACCACTTTGTTGTATCCTGCCCCAAAGAGAACAAAGCCTACAGTGTTTGGTTTGAGTCCTGAGCCTGATAGGTGGGAAATAGAGAGAACAGAGATTGCCATGAAACATAGACTCGGTAAGAAAAAATAGTGCTCTAGATACAGAAACAATGCCATTATAGGAATGACCGTTATGTTAACCGATCTAAGCCTTGCATCCCATAAAAGGGATATTGATAAACAGTGAAGACTCAGATCAGATGCCGCAGAACACGGCATCTGAACAGAGTCTACACCATTTGCATTAATCGTAATAAAATTAACCAGACACCCCTTATATAGGAAATGGACCTGTCCAAAGAGTTGAGGTAGAAGAGTCCACTCAGCATAAATGAGTTAAGTTTGTGAGGGATTTGCTGGCATTTACACATCAATAAAATCCACAAAACTAAAATTCATCTCATGTAGTTTATAGTTGGTCATGTTTATGTTAAAAATGAGCCAGGGCATGACAAAACCAACAAAATGGCATGTGCGCCCAGCGAAGACTCAGATCGGACTGGGCATCCAGCCAGTCTGATCAGTCTTTGCTGTGCACTCAATGGGTAGCTAAGGACCGAAGCTTTCTTCATGTGGACAATGAATATTCTGGTCAGACTGGGCAGATGTGCAGTCTGATCTGAATCTTCGCTGGGCGCACATGCCATTTTATTGGTTTTGTCATGCGCTGGCTCAAATACAAGCGGTAGGATATTTCAGAAATTTATACAAAGAAAATAGCTCCAAGATTCTGTTTTGTTGACTTATCAAAGTATAAATGCTGTTTTGAATTTCCCTTGACTATCAACTTGCTCTAAATTAATGTGAGTCTGCTGAGTTGGATTTTTATATGAGTCAGGGCAAAATATTTCCTGCAAGATTACATGTGTGCCCAGTGAAGACTCAGATCATCATGCACAATCACACAGCCTAATCAGAGTCTTTGCCTTGCAGTCTATGTTGGTAACCAAGGATCCAAAGTATCTTCAGGCAAACAGCAAAGACTCTGATCAGCTTGCATGGAATTCAACTTATGATTGTGCAGTGCTTCATTGCACAGAACCTTTCAGTATCACCCTTCATCTCGATATGACTTAAATATTGTTGAAAGGGACGTAAAACACCAAATCATCATCTTTCAGAAAATGTGAAGGCCTTAAACAGTCCTCACAGTTGCTGGTTAAAGAAACAGAGGACTTGTTAAGGAGGCATATTTGGTGATAAGTCTGGGATAATTTTCTCTATATCTCCATAAAAACATATGTTGTGGGTACTCATTAGAAGCGCCTCGCTGAGGCGCTTCTAATGAGTACCCACAACATATGTTTTTATGGAGAAATAAGAAAAATTATCCCATAATTATCACCAAATATGCCTCCTAAACCAGTCCCCTGCAGATACACATATTTTTTTTTTTTTGTGTCTGTGTTGTGCATATGGGGAAATGTTGCAATATCTTCATTTGTTACATACATACTGTAACATTTATTTTCTGTGTCAGTTTCTTATTTTCTGCCATTTTTGCAGGTGGTGGCCAGTATGGTGATGTGTACGAAGCCATATGGAAAAGATACAACAAGACAGTGGCCGTGAAAACACTCAAGGTAAGCTGACAGCTAGATATATCATAGCTACAGATAAGAGAGGGGATCCACATAATAGATTTTATTATTTCTCCACAAAGAAATGTTGTGGTACTCGTTAGGAGTGCTTCGGTTGCTCAGTCGAATGTGGGTCCTGGAGATTGATTGTGAAATATTTTCTAAGGTCATTCTCTCCTTTCTGCTGATTCAAGAAGGGCAATAATCAGTTTCTGGCGAAAGAATGTGCAGAAGTACTGGTTAACTGCTTAGAGGACTAAGCCTGCCCAGGAAAAAGTGTGGTTAGGTAGATTGACTGCAAAGCTGGTCTTGGTGGCTCAGTTGGATGCTTCTCAGTTTCTGGCAAAAGAATGTACATAATACTGGTGAACTGCTTAGAGAACTAAGCCTGCCCAGTAAAAGTGTGGCTAGGTAAACTGATTGCTCAACATGTCCCCAGTGGATTGACTGGGACGTAAAACCTCAACACAAACAAACTGACGGCACTCAATATGATCCTAATGGTTTGACTTTGCCATAAAACCTCAACACAAACAAAACTTATAAATTGTCTTCTTTGGAGACAATTTGCAAGTAATGTCAGAGCATAATTTTTGGGAAAAATAAGAAAAATATTGTCAGTTTGTCATCTGCTGAACCTGCCCAGAGAGTGGTAAAGTTTGAGGGGAATTGATATACCACAAAGAAAAATCACTCATGAAAATATTTATATCCCTTGTCACTCAGGTACTGTGGTATGGGCAAGCCTAAGCCCAATCTAATGAGTGGCAGAGAATAATTATTATTGGTCCACTTGAAATAATAAAAGTATATGATGTAGTCTGCATGCGAGCTGCTTACCGCAATATTTATGGAAATTGTGTTTGTTGTGGACACAGCAGTATATAAGACATTTTTCAGCAAAAACAGTGTATATCTTATTTGCATGAAAAAAAAAAATTTTAGAATTGCTTCATTAGCTAACTCTTATGAGTGCCTATGACATGTTTCTGTAGAGTTACGTTAGTTATATTGAGAGTTATATTGAGGTATATTGAGTTACTATCCACTGAACATTAATTGCTTAATTTATTTTGATATCCTAAGCAGCTAATTTTCCTGTCATTCCTAATAGAATGTTGTTGTTTTTTTTTTGTTTAAAAAGGCAATTATTTCTGTACATACAACTGAACCTAAATGTAAGGCTGAAGAATAACTAACAACTTATAAATAGGTATATATATACTCCTCGAAATAATTTAAGGGCCACATAGTGCAAATTTCCATATATACAAACTTTGGCCGGGTGTATGGGCAAAACCATAGAAGATATCAAAATATCGTTGAATGTTTCGTTAAAAAGAAGCCCTAAAGGAGTGTTTCCAACAAAAAAATTTGAAATAAAAATTTTCATTTTAAAATTTGCAAAAAACACGAGCCTAGACTCATGGGTTTTGACGCACTTAAGCATTATTTGACATGTTATTAATTTCACAGACAACTTCCAGTAGATTTGTTTTGTGTAAGACAATCATGCACTTCTAGAACATTATTTAATATCATTAAAATAAATTTGCATCAACTGCCTTCCTAAAAATTCCAAGTGAAATAGGACCACCATGCCGATAGTTATTTTGGTTTACACTCATATGAAATGACGCATCTAATAGGCTGCTATTTTTCTTGCAAGATAGTAATTTAAGTTTTACAATAATGCCAGGACCATGTTCAGGCAGCATCATTTGTCTGTTAGAACAAAATAAAATGACAAGAATCACAGTTGAATGACACTTGTACATATTTTAAAAATCTGACCTCATTTTGTGAATTGCCACCATTTTAATGCCTCAGTTTTAAGGGGTAGGGCAGTTGAAGTGCTTGTTTCTCCTGCTTGCATGTACAAATTCGCCACATGTCTTATAAAATATGTTCTAAATAGATTATTTATTGTCAGCAAAAATATTTTTCTTCAAATTATTTATGCTTTGCATCAAACAAAAACACAGAAAATTACTTTATGAATTTCTCTTCTTCCAGTTGCAAAATATTTTCATATAAGACCTTATATTTATTTGAAAAGTAATATTGTGTATGCAATAGCATTTCAACCATATATCATACTTGTGAATAAATGCATTGGGTGACACTGTAACAGAGAAGCATGTTTGATTCAGATGTAGCTGATGCATCTTTAAAGTTTTGAGCTTCAATTAAAAGGAAAAAAGTTCTTTAAGCAGTTCTTTCATAATGTTGACCATTCAAGGCTACATGGTTTGTAATTTTCCAAGAAGATTCTAGAATTTCTACTTAAACACCTGGATGTGACCCTCTTATGTTACTCTACCCCAATAACGATAAGGCATTACAAAAACGTTTCTGCAAGTCCAAGAATAGGAAGAAACATGTAAGTGCGTCAAATTAGATGTGCGTCAAAATACATGACAGGACGATACTTTTTACCCAAAAAATAAAAAATTACATTTTCGCATCAAAAGTGATGTCTGGGCTCCCAACTGTGAAAAACTCATAGAGAAAGCCTTATTTATTATCAGGAAATGCACATTTTGCTATAGGTACCCTCTACAGATTATTCGTTGTCTGTGGGGAACTTTCGAGGCATTTTTATTCTCTCAAAGGGTTGGTCTCCTTTTCTGGCCATATCTGTTTGTCTTTTACTCGAATGAAGGTGGAGTTTGCATGACTTTGTGTGTGATAGAGTATTATTTTCATTAAACAAAGAATTTTTCCAGTATTTTGAAAAAAATTGGTTTTGGGGTAAAAATCTTTTTTTCTGGAAATTCCCGTTTTTCTTAGAATCTTTTGGTGTGGCGTTTTGGTGCCATTGACACTTTTGTAGCTGAACATGTTGAGCTGATTGAAATAGGGCTGAGACTTCCAGTTTTGTCCATGAAATAATTGTAACACTTGAGGGTCGCATTTTAGCGATAACCAAAGGGGAAATAAAACTGGTGGTCCTTAAATTATTTTGTGGAGTATACATATTTTTGCTGTGATAGAAAAAAAACAACAACAAAAAACAATCTCTATTCTCTAACAATTAATAGTCTTTGGCAGCTGCAGACTTGATAATTACTTGATTTGATGTAACATCATTTATGCCATAATTTCATTGACTTTGCAGTTAGTGTTCTTCAGCATTATATTGAAGTAGTAAGCAGCTGAGGCCCAGGCCATACTGTCCTAAACTTAGAACTACATGTACTTGGCTATTGTCTGGACTGTCTTTTCAACCTGCTGACTGGGCCCATTTGTTCAAAACTTAAGGAAGTTGTTAGCTAACATGACTTTGAAATGTCTGTCTTGAAATATGGCAAATATATTGATATTTTTGCTGAAAAAAATGTAAATAGCTTATGCATTGCAAAAGGTACTCACATTTTTGCAGCAAAAGTATTAATGTATTTGAAAATATCTTAGCTACAGCAGTTAAGGAGTTTGTCATTTACGAGCTCATTAAGCTAATTAGCTTTGAACAACTTTGCCCTGATGTATGATTAATGTTATCTTTTGACATAAAGTTATAATGCAGTGATGGACTAAGCTTAGTATAGCTAGCATTTGAAAAGCTATACCATAATATTTACATTATATATTAATCATGTATTTCTTAACACACAAAATTGTACTATATCTCATGTTGTATGCTTAATGTAAAAATAAAACAATAATTAAAAAAAAAAAACAACAAAAAACAAAACAAACAACAAAAAACAAACAACAAAAACAACAACAATAACAACAACAAAAAAACAACAAAATATATCATAACATTTCTTTTCTAGTGCTATGTATATTATATGGTTTAACTTTTCCTTTTAAAATTTCAGGAGGACACTATGGCATTAAAAGACTTCCTGGAAGAAGCTGGTGTCATGAAAGCTATGAAACATCCTAATCTTGTGCAATTACTAGGTGAGCATCATCTCTTCCTTAGCTCCAGATAAGGCACTCTTTTCGACCAAAAAATTGCTAATATTTTTCTGAATTCTCCACAGAAACATATGTTGTGGTACCCATTAGAAGCACATAAGAGAGGCACTCTGGAACAGATTTCAGCAGACATTTTGTAATGTTTTTCTTATTTTCCGCAGAAAACAGTGTTTAACATTTCCTGCAAATGGTTGCATGAAATGTCTAGACCTGTTTTCTGGAATAATAAGAAAAAATATTTTTGCTAGAAAAAAGGCTTTGACATTTCATGCAAATTGTCTCCTTTGGAGAAAAATAAAAAAAAAAAAAAAAAAAAAAAAAAAAAATAAGAAAAATATCAATTTGTCATTTGTTGAATTTGCTTATAGAGTGGTAAAGGTTGCTACCGTAGTAACCCTAAGTATTGGAACAGATGGGCCTTTGCAAACAGTGTAGATCCTGATCAGATGCAGAATGCAGCATCTGACCAGGGTCTACACTGTTTTCCATACATACAGCAATATTCTAGGCACATCGAGGTAGTTGAGTGGACTATTTCAAATTTTAGGGTAAGTATGGTAAGTAGATAAGGTGTCTCAATACTAAGGGTTATTACAGTATTAACCTTTGATACAGCTCTGGGTAAATTAACGTTTAGCTTTTTTCTGGAAAAAAATCATATATTAATTTTATTTTATTTTATATTTATCATAAAAGTTAATGTTTGACATTTCATGCAGATTGTCATCTTAGACAATTTGCATGAAATGTCAAACTGTTTTATTTTGTTTTTGTCAGGGAAAAATAAGAGAATGTCGTCTGTTGTAATTTTATGCATCATGCTATGAGTTAAAGTAGCCCCAGTATTATGTTTGAGATGATCTTTTTCAAGTAGAAATTATTGATATACATGTATTTCTTATTTCGCCATGAAAACATTTTATGGATCCTCATTAGAATTGCTTTGAGGAAATTAAAACAAGTTCCTACAGTTTGATATTTTAATTAATTTTCCCCCCAGCATGCAAAGTCTATAAAGGGTATATAGTTTTTATCTTTTCTTTGTCAATGTTTCTGTGTGTGTTGGTGTGTTTGTTTGTGTATGAGTAAACTTTTTTTTCCGTCAATGATTTCTCAGGAACTACTAGACCTATGATTTTGAAATTCGGTACAAACATTTAGTATGACTTGTGGTATTGTGTAAGAGAGAATCAGGCCTGTTAATGGATTGGCGCCAGCCAGGGATATACATGATTCATTGGTCACTTTGTCTAGTTATATTAGATTTAATTTGATTGTGATGAACTGGTGATGGAAGAGATAATTTGATGACATTAGATGGTATTTAAATTTTTCCTGTGAAAATAGAGCTTTACAATTTTGTGCTGATGGTCTCAAGAGACTGTCAAGCCTGGAAAATGACCCATTCATTACCTGCTTATTCCTCCCATGCTGTATTAAGTGTAATTGGCCAATTAATAATTAGATATAATTTTACAACTTTGAGATACTGTAGTCAGCCTAATTACCACATTATAGGTTTAACAGCAGAGGAATTCATTAAGAACATATTTAATGATGCTTACGGGACTTTTTTGGTCTGATTTTCTTTTAAATATAAAAACATATGTTATTGATACTCATTTGAATTGCCCTGACTTGTCGAGGCATAATCAAATCTGAACACATCATCATCATCATCATCATCATCCTGATTGGGTATGTGCTGTAATGAAGTCAGATATGGTAAACTATGTATCCATTTTAAAATCCTGTATGTGATTCATGTGTTATCAGGTGTGTGTACGAGAGAGCCACCATTTTACATAGTAACAGAGTTTATGAGCCATGGTAACCTTCTGGACTATCTTCGTAGTACCAGTAACAAGGACGAGATAGGCCCAACTGTGCTGATGTACATGGCAACACAGATTTCCTCGGCCATGGCATATCTAGAGGAGCAGCTTTTTATACACAGGTAATGTGGCTCGGTCAGAGCTTGGGAAATCCACATAATGTGATCATTCATGAAAGAGATGTAATCCACATAATGTGATCTTTCATGAATTACACTTAATTCACATAAAGTGATAGTTCATGAATCAGACCATAATCCACATATGGTGATCATTCATGCACTAGACTTAATTCATATAAAGTGACCATTCATGAATCAGACCATAATCCACACATTGTTATCATTCATGAATTAGACTTAATCCACAGACTGTGATCATTCATGAATCCGATCATAATCCACATAATGTGATCATTCATGAATAAGACAGGTTGACATGTCACTGTCATTTGATGGGTCTCCACTGTTTGCTTCTTAGACTGCTTTTAAACATTATGATGTGTGCTGGTCCAGCTGACTTCATTCTTTTGTTAAAGTTTTACATTCAGGTTTGCAGAACTGTATCTTTTGAATTTCTAGCTGGATTTTATTTATACTTGGGCTGTTGTACCACTACCTCAGTGACAGTGAAGTCAAGATCATGAATTTGGAAAATTTTCATTATATTATATACTGAACCAAAAAAGAAACTTTCGCAAAGTAGGACTTAAACTTCTAGGGTTAAATACAACATGTAGATAAATGTGTATATGTAGTAGTTTACACTGACATCCTACTTTGGGAAATCGGTCAGATAATCACCTCATGTCGAACGATATCATCTGTTTTGATAAAATCCCCATTTTCACGTGCACGCACGGGGTGGACATATCTGGTTTACATGTGTTAACTTTTTTCACTGCAAATTATTGCACTTGACGTTTACAGTGATAAAAATACCTAAACACTTTTATATCGATAATTTGGGCAAAATTTCGATGCCTCGAATTGCAAAACATTTAAGAGAGAGAGCAGTTGGGATGCTGGAGGCAGGAGCTTCAACGGAAGATGTTGTTGCGCAAGTTGGATCATCTATGCAGGCAGTTAGAAGTCTGAGACGGCGGTTTGTGCAGACCGGAAGCACAAAAGATCTTCCACATAGCGGTAGACCACGTGTGACCATGCCGGCACAAGACCGCTATATTTTGAACCAACATTTATGAAATTGTTTTTTAACTGTGACAGCTACAGCGTCTGTCACCCCAGGTACTCATAACCCCAGGATTTCCGCTCAAACCGTACGAAATCGTTTGGCTGAGAACCATTTACGTGCACGTCGTCCCTACGTCGGAACAGTATTAACGGATCGTCATCTCCGTCACAGGCTTCAATGGGCTGATAGACACATCAACTGGACAAGGCAAGACTGGCGGACGATTTTTTTTTCAGATGAATCCAGGTTTGCATTGTCCAATAGTGATGGTCGGATCAGGGTCTACCGAAGTAGGAATGAACGTTACGCTGACTGTTGCGAACTTCAGCGGGATCATTTTGGCGGTGGGGGTTCTGTGATGGTCTGGGCTGGAATAAGTTATGGATATCATACCCAATTAGGGTCATTGATGGCAATTTGAACGCTCAAAAGTATAGAGACCCTGTCCTTGCCCCACACGTTGTTCCTCTCTTACAAAATCACGGCGTTATTTCTGTGTTTCAGCAAGACAACGCCAGACCTCACGTCGCCCATGACAATATCCAGTTCTTGCAAAACAACAATATTGATTTCATAGTCGACTGGCCCTCAAAAAGCCCGGATCTAAATCCCATCGAGCACTTTTGGGATAATCTTGACACATGTGTACGGCAACGTCAAAATCTGCCTGGTAACGTCAATGAGCTCCGTGACGCTTTGCTAGAAGAGTGGAATAATATACCCCAGGCTCAAGTTAATAATCTCATCCACTCAATGCGTCGTTGCTGTCAAGCTGTTAGCAATGCTCGTGGTGGGCATACTTGTTACTAAAGCCAAAAAATATTGAATCGACACCTACCTCAAATGAAATTGAAAAATCCAATGAAATTGATAATTTTCAGACTGTAAATGAACTTTGATGAATTGATTTTAAATTATTGTGCAATAACAAATACGAATAAAAACTGTTAATATACACATATGTGGAAACAGTTCCATTGAAGTCTCACGAAAGTTTCTTTTTTGGTTCAGTATATAATGTTAGTTTTATATTAATTTTTCTTTTTGAAGAATTATGTCTACAGAATTCTTAGATAGATAATGTCCCCCACCTATTAAAGGGGAGGAGGACATTTTGTTTTTGGTGCAGATCCCACTGGTGTCAGCACTGGCGTTGGCTTTGGCATGACACTTTCTTGTCTGCACAATATCTTTTGAACCAAATTTTCATGGATATATAATTGAAGCATAACAAAGAACTGATTAGATCTGGTGATCTTGACCTAATTTTCTAGGCCACAGCAGTAGAAAAATGGAAAATTTGGTGGGAAGGACAGCTGTCTTCCCTAAAAACACTGTTCTTGTTTAGCTTACACTTGGACTGATATTATATATTGGTCCAAAGTTCTGCGCAATGCAGAGTTCCATGCAACTCCTTGGATGTAGTATTATGTTAAAGTTTTACATTCAAGATTTTAAGAGCTATAGCTTGATTGGATGCATTTATTTAATACTTAGACAAATGTTAGTTTCTGGTCCAAGATTTTTTTGTTTTATGCATGCCCCACACCCAACTCAGTGACCTGGTGGTCAAGGTCATGAACTTAGCATTCTGTTTTTCAGAGACTTTATACTTATGCTGTTATCAGGCATTGATCTAAAGTTTGTTTTTTTTAACACAGGTATGATTAAATACAAAGTGCAAACCCTAAAACATTGATTTGGGAGATTAGCAAACATTAAAGTTGGTCTGGCTAGTTATTATTAATTTACCACGTTTTAAAGAAATTCCTGTATTCAGTGCAAAGTGGATCCTGATCAGATGCCATATTCTAGTGGGTCTGATCTGGATCTGTCACCCTCGGTGCCTCTGTCGAATGCACGTCAGACTGGTGATCAGGAGGTCGCAGGTTCAATCCCCACCAGGTCGGCAACATTATTTTGTGGAGACCGATCATGAAATATTTTCTACAGTCATTTTCTCCCTTCTGCTGATTCAAGAAGGGCAGTTGTCAGTTTTTGGCGAAAGAATGCACACAATTACTGGTATAGCCGCTTGGAGGACAGCCTGTCCAGGAAAAAGTGTGGTTAGATAAACTGACCGCACTCGACATGACCCTAATGGGTTGACTGGGCTGTAAAACCTCAACAAACACACTGATCTGGATCACACTCTTTGCCAATGTTCTTTTTATGGAACACTAGGCATAAATGGGTTAAAACCATTTTAGTTTAACTGTTAACAGATACAAAGTGGAAACTACCCATAAAAAATTGATGTGAGAGATTAGCAAACATTAAAACTTAGAAAAGTTTAGGACAAAAATTATTCTTGTGTTGCATTGCCGTTTGAAAAATCTTTGTAACATTGTCTCCAACTTAATGTTCATTTTCATTCTATTTTCAGGGATTTGGCAGCTCGTAATTGCCTGGTGAGTGACAGTCACTTGGTAAAAGTTGCTGACTTT
Organism: Anodontia alba; assembly: GCA_964016985.1. Taxonomy (NCBI): domain Eukaryota; kingdom Metazoa; phylum Mollusca; class Bivalvia; order Lucinida; family Lucinidae; genus Anodontia; species Anodontia alba. The sequence goes on from OZ024821.1 coordinate 131,600,022, forward strand.
GGTTTAGCCCGGTTAATGAAAGATGATACATACACTGCTCATGCTGGGGCCAAGTTTCCCATTAAATGGACTGCTCCAGAAGGCCTTGCCTTTAATAGGTTTTCTACAAAATCTGATGTATGGGGTATGTATCATAGTAGCCACAACGTCAACATGTACCTTCCAATATGTGCCAGCGAAGATTCAGATCAGCCTGATCTGAATCTTCACTGGGCACATTTTGGGTAGCCAAGGATTCAAACTTTATTCATGTAGACAAAGTAGACTGATCAGACTGTGCAGAGGGCAGCCTGATTTGAGTCTCCATTGGATGCACATGTTGGAAGGTATGCTTTCTCACATTGTGACTCATATGTAGTTTCACAGTAGATTTATGGTACTGTGTCAAAAATAAGCCAAGCATTTCTTGAGGAGGAGATTTTGCTGAGATATTTTTTGCTTACCTGTATGAAAGTATAGGAAGTGCTAGATACATGTATTGCACTACCCATGATGAAGTGTCCAGGTATCCGAGCTGTTGGCCTCCTGATTTAGGATCATGATGTCCTGGGTTTTAATCCCTCTAGAGACTGATTTCAGCTCATGTCTTTAAGCACTTCATTGCACAGTGCATTTCATAATCACCATGTCATCATCGTGATATGCCTTAAATAATGTTGAAAGAGATAAAACCACCAAGTTGTCATCATCATCACTATCCCAGGCATCAGCATTGTCATTGTTGTTGACATTAGGATCCACAAATTTGAAAGTTCTGTGTTAAGTTTTTCAAGATTTAGAATTGGGCGGTGCCATGTGAAAATGGGTCTTCGGGCATATATATGCAGGCAATGAAGGTCCAGATTTGCCTGCGCACTGGCGCAGTCTGATCAAGGCCTTCACTGTCTACTAACAGAATCATTAGATACTACAGAATATGAACGGAAAGCAAAGGCCACTTTATGCATGCGCAGGATGATCTGAATTTGTTCATTTTATGCATGTTTGAAGGCTATTTTTTGCTTGACCTGGCCCAGTTGTCTGCTGAATTTCCCAGCGAATGCTAAAAGTTAAAGTACCAGCTCATATTAAGTGAATGCTTCAGCTGGCCTTGCTCTTTACTGTTTACCTTGGGACAATATAGCTCTTCTCTACATTATGTCACATGTATTTGATATATTTCAGCATTTGGTGTATTACTATGGGAATTAGCCACTTATGGGATGTCTCCATACCCAGGTGTGGACCTTACTGAAGTGTATCACTTATTGGAGAGGGGATACAGAATGGAACGACCTCCGGGGTGCCCAGCACATATATACCAACTCATGATGAAATGTAAGTTAACCCTTTCACCCCTGACTTTCGGGTGGGCTCTTCCATCCTTGAATTTTGACATGTCCACTGATACAAAAAGGTATTTCAGTCTATACTCAAAAACAGAATGGCAAACAGTGTAGATCCTGATGAGTCGGCTTATCTTTTGTCTTCTGGGTTGAATGAATTAAATAGTAACACTTAGCATGCTGGGTAAAATTTTCAGCAGATGACATATTGAAACATTTTTCTTATTTTTCCTAGAAAATGGGTTTTGACATTTCTTGGGACAATTTACATGAAATGTCAGAACCTGTTTTCTGGGGAAAAATAAGAAAAAAATATTAATTTTTTGTCAGCTGAATTAGTCCAGAGAGTAATATACCAAATTTAAAATACATGGAAATGAAAATTCCATCAATTATCAGTTTTGGCAAGCCCCATTGCAGAGTTTGAGACACAGTGACTGGTTTGATGTCAGTGGGTCCACAATATGTCATTCAACCTGAAAAGTTTTGTCGCATTACATGGTGATGATGTGGACTTTTTCAAAGTTTGGGGGTAAGTCTAAAAATAAGGATTTTTAGATGTCCAAATATCATAGCTCCAAATGGAGTTAAAATGTTTTCCTTCTCCATGAAAACATATGTTGTGGGTACTCATTAGTAGTGCCTCAGTTAGGCACTTCTGATGAGTACCCACAACATACATTTTCATGGAGAAATAAGATATCATCAGTTTTCAATTGAGAAGAGCTTTGCAAATATTTAGATAAATGCCTGTGTGGTATAGGACCAAATGTATACATAAATAGTGAAGGTTCAAAAGATGTTTAGGCAGAACTTGCCCTTTACTGTTCAAGTAAAAATGTTTTCATTTGTGAATTGTCATAGAAATGAATTTTCTTGCTGTGCAAATGCTGGCAAATAGCTCATACACTGAATAAAGCCCGAAGGTATCGCTGTTTAAGATTGTGAGTGATTTGTCAGGGTTTACACATCGATAAAATGCGAAAAGTAAAATTCATTTACAATTCCAACTTGGTCTTGTCTACACTGAACTTGCGCCCTGAATAGCTAATTTTAGAAATCTACCCAAAGAAAATAGTTCCAAGATTCATGCTCGGTGGATTTTATTGAAGTATGAAAATTTGTTCTGAATTTGTTCTTGGCAAATCAAATGCCACAAAATTATTGTAAGCATACTGAGTTGGAATTATGTTCTTTGCCAGATTTTCCCTGTTACTATACTGAAAGGAAAAAGAAACGCAGGGTAAATTTTATTCCTAAATTTCATTCAAGTTTGAAAAAGTTTGTTAAATATTTTACTATGATTACAAAATGGTACATGTATGGAACAAAAGTTCCAAATTTCATTGGTTTGTGATCAACAAGTCTCGAGTTATTGAAGTTCATTGGTAGCTACCCCACAAATCTTGAAATCAAAATCAAACTGAAAATCAATATCGGGTGTGCCCCCCTCTTGCTGCCGTTGCTGCCCCAATTCTCCTTTGGATAGAGTTAACCAAAGCATTGACAGTTCGCATCGGGATGTTATTCCATTCATCGATCAACGCATTCCTTAGTTGTGCAAGAGTTGCAGGGGGATTTCGGCACTTCCTAACCCTTCTGTCCAGCTCATCCCACATGTGCTCTATTGGGGTCAAATCTGGACTGTACGGTGGCCATGCTAGTGGTGCGATGTTAGTTTGCCAGGAAATCCTGACAAACTCGGGCAACATATGGTCGGGCATTGTCCTGCTGCAGAATCAGATTACGTTGTTGCACAAGCGGGACTGCAACAGGACGCAAGATCTCATCCCCATACCTTACTGCGGTCATATTGCCCGCAACAATAATCAACTGTGATTTTATCCCGTGAGCAATGCCTCCCCAGACCATAACGGAGCCACCCCCAAACCGATCCTGTTCGACAACACAGGCGTCGGCAAAGCGTTCTCCGCGACGTCGGTACACACGATGTCGACCATCTGCGTGATAGAGAGTGAACCTAGACTCGTCCGTAAAAAGAACTCGTCTCCACTGCCTCATCGGAAATAGCCTGGGCGCATGCGCCGTCAACCACGCCATACGACGCAACCTACATGCCTGGGTCAGAGGCAGACCAACGTATGGACGACGAGCTCGAAGATCAATCTCACACAATCGACTTCCAACAGTCTTCGGAGAAATTTGTCGATTATGCGTACCTACTGTATTAAGGGCAGTTTCGGTAGCAGTGAGATGACGATTCCGCAAATGTGCCAGACGGATTGTCCTGTCTTGACGTTGCAACGTCACGCGTGGACGCCCAAACCGCGGTCGGTCTGCTAAATGCCCTGTCTCCCATAAACGTCTAACAAGACGTTCAATTGTTGAGATGTTAACCCCAAAATGATTGGCAACTTGTTGTTGCCTCTGACCCTGCATCAGCAACGCAGTTGCCCAACCCCTCTGAACATCAGTCAATCGTACCATGATTGAAAAAAATTTCAAAGTAGCGTAAAAATGAAAAGAAAAATCGGTAAAAGAATCGAAGAGCGTTGTGTATCGTTGAAGTGTACCAAATGGTGTGAGGAAATCTGGTGCTGAAGGTTTAAACATGCTTGTTTTGCACGAAATTTTGGCTTTCCGTATTGTCCATGCAATGCACTGTGTAGTGCACGGTTGAATGATTTCACACACTGGGTAGATAGCACATCGACCAAAGACTCGTATACCCGCGATTCACATTCACAGGACAATCTGTAAAAGTGTATGGCTATAATAAACACCGTAAAAAACGGTTAAAATAAGAAGGAAAAAAACTCTACCCTGCGTTTCTTTTTCCTTTCAGTATAGATATTCACAGGTTTTCTTTTATTCTCAGGTTGGCAGTGGGATCCCAAGGATCGTCCAACATTCAGGGAGATCTTGTTATCTTTAGAGAATATGTTTGATAAAACTAATGTCAATGAAGGTAAAATGTTACAGATATTTTTTATCTTTTTAAATCTATTGAGTAGAATTTAGGTCATATTGGGATAGTGATAAATTGAGCAAAAGGGCAGCTTAATATATATGCATGCAGGGAATGCCTGACATGGTCTTGGCATCAATTGCATAGGGGCCTTTGCAGTTTGACTGTAGAAAAGCTGGATACTGAAAAAGCAAAATAAATGCTGAGACTATAGGCATCCAGGTGTCTGTTTGTGCTTCTGACTCTATTTCAAGACCCTGGTTCAAATCCTACTAGAGGTGGATTTCAGTGTATGATCTGAAAGTGCTTCATTGTGCAGAAACATTCAATATGGCTCTTCCATAAGATATATGTAGTAAAAAAAACCAAAAAAACTGTTGAATGAAATTTAACCCTTGTCATGCTGAATAAATTAAGATGCCACACCCACTTCTAATTATTACTTGATCCAGATTGTTGATACAAATTCAGATACTAAATGGCAAACAGTGCAGATTCAGATCAGTTGGCTTCTTCAGAAGCCAGCTGATCTGGATCTACACTGTTTGCAAAGGCAGGGTATATACGGGCTCAGCAGGACAAGGGTTAAAATGGGCAAGACATACGGTGATAATGAAGATCCAACTCGGACTTGTGTATTTGATCAGGGTCTTCACAGTCCATTTAGATTTATCTGATATCGTAGAATATATCAGCCAAGGATTAAGGCCCTAATGAGACAATGCTGATGCACAGGCTAATCTGAATCTGTGTATAGCCCATATACTGAAAGACACCTGGGCATTGGCAAGCAGGGGTCACCACACTGGTAGCAGCAAAATGCAAAGGCATCCAGTCTACTTACTTAACCCTTGTCCTGCTGAACCCGGATATGCCCTTCCTTTGCAAACAGTGTAGATCGAGATCAGTTGGAACTGATCTGGATCTGCACTGTTTGTCATTAAGTATGTGAATTTGTATCAACAATCTGGATCAAGTAATAATTAGAAGTGGGTGTGGCATCTTTATTTATTCAGCATGACAAGGGTTAAGTACTTAAGACTACAGATCAACAATATGGATCAAGTAATCTGATTGGCTGACAATTAGAAGTGGGTGTGGCATCTTAATTTATTCAGCATGACAAGGCTTAAGTACTTAAAACTACAGATTGATATGAGTTTCTCAAGGCTCTAGATATTAAAAAAAAACAAACAACAAACCCCCCCCCCACAAAAAAAAAAAACGAGCTAATTTAAGTGAAACCTGTTGTAACCTGGATAGAGAGAGGGAAGTTGTCCTATCTCTAGATAACATATTTTGTGTATTATTAGCTCACCTGAGCACGAAATGCTCATGGTGAGCTATTGTGGTCAGTCAATGTCCGTCGTCCGTCGTCCGTCGTGCGTCGTGCGGCGTCAACAATTGCTTTAAAAGCCTACTCCTCCTACACCCCTAAGCCAATTGACTCGATACTTGGTAGGAAGCATCGGGGTGACTTGTAGATTAAAAACAGCTAAAATCGTGCCGATCGGAAATCCAAGATGGCCGCCATGGCCGCCATCTTGAAAATCTATTTTTCGCTTCTTCTCCTGAACCGAAAGGCCAATTGACTTCAAACTTGCTAGGAAGCATTGGGGTGACTTGTAGATCAAAAATAGCTAAAATCGTGCCGATCGGAAATCCAAGATGGCCGCCATGGCCACCATCTTGAAAATCTATTTTTCGCTTCTTCTCCTGAACCGAAAGGCCAATTGACTTCAAACTTGCTAGGAAGCATTGGGGTGACTTGTAGATCAAAAAAAGCTAAAATCGTGCCGATTGGAAATCCAAGATGGCCGCCATGGCCGCCATCTTGAAAATCTATTTTTCGCTTCTTCTCCTGAACCGAAAGGCCAATTGACTTCAAACTTGCTAGGAAGCATTGGGGTGACTTGTAGATCAAAAATAGCTAAAATCATGCCGATCGGAAATCCAAGATGGCCGCCATGGCGGCCATCTTGAAAATCTATTTTTCGCTTCTACTCCTGAACCGAAAGGCCAGTTGACTTCAAACTTGCTAGGAAGCATTGGGGTTACTTATAGATCAAAAATAGCTAAAATCATGCCGATCGGAAATCCAAGATGGCCGCCATGGCCGCCATCTTGAAAATCTATTTTTTGCTTCTTCTCCTGAACCGAAAGACCAATTGACTTCAAACTTGCTAGGAAGCATTGGGGTGACTTGTAGATAAAAATAGCTAACATCTTGCCGATCGGAAATCCAAGATGGCCGCCATGGCAGCCATCTTGAAAATCTATTTTTCGCTTCTTCTCCTGAACCGAAAGGCCAATTGACTTCAAACTTGCTAGGAAGCATTGGGGTGACTTGTAGATCAAAAATAGCTAACATCGTGCCGATCGGAAATCCAAGATGGCCGCCATGGCCGCCATCTTGAAAATCTATTTTTCGCTTCTTCTCCTGAACCGAAATGCCAATTGACTTCAAACTTGCTAGGAAGCATTGGGGTGACTTGTAGATCAAAAATAGCTAAAATCGTGCCGATCGGAAATCCAAGATGGCTGCCATGGCCGCCATCTTGAAAATCTATTTTTCGCTTCTTCTCCTGAACCGAAAGGCCAATTGACTTCAAACTTGCTAGGAAGCATTGGGGTTACTTGTAGATCAAAAATAGCTAAAATAGTGCCGATCGGAAATCCAAGATGGCCGCCATGGCCGCCATCTTGAAAATCTATTTTTCGCTTCTTCTCCTGAACCGAAAGGCCAATTGACTTCAAACTTGCTAGGAAGCATTGGGGTGACTTGTAGATCAAAAATAGCTAAAATCGTGCCGATTGGAAATCCAAGATGGCCGCCATGAAGTCCATCTTGAAAATCTATTTTTCGCTTCTTCTCCTGAACCGAAAGGCCAATTGACTTCAAACCTGCTAGGAAGCATTGGGGTTACTTGTAGATCAAAAATAGCTAAAATCATGCCGATCCGAAATCCAAGATGGCCGCCATAGCCGCCATCTTGAAAATCTATTTTTCGCTTCTTCTCCTGAACCTAAAGGCCAATCGACTTCAAACTTGCTAGGAAGTATTGGGGTGACTTGTAGATCAAAAATAGCTAAAATCATGCCGATCGGAAATCCAAGATGGCCGCCATCTTGAAAATCTATTTTTTTGCTTCTTCTCCTGAACCGAAAGGCCAATTGACTTCAAACTTGCTAGGAAGCATTGTGGTGACTTGTAGATCAAAAATAGCTAAAATCGTGCCGATCGGAAATCCAAGATGGCCGCCATGGCCGCCATCTTGAAAATCTATTTTTCGCTTCTCCTGAACCAAAAGGCCAGTTGACTCGAAACTTGGTAGGAAGCATTTGGGAGACTTGTAGATCAAAAATAGCTAAAATAATGCCGATCGTAAATCTAAAATGGCCGCCATGGCAGCTATCTTGAAAATCTATTTTTCGCTTTTTCTCCTAAACCAAAAAGTCACTTGACTCGACACTTAGTAGGAAGCATTGGGGTGACTTGTAGATCAAATATCGCTAAAATCGTTCTGATCCGAAATCCAAGATGGCCACCATGGCAGCCATCTTGAAAATCTATATTTAGCTTCTTTTCTTGCACCGAAGGTCCAATTGACTCCAAACTTGGCAGGAGACATTGGATCAAAAATAGCTAAAATCATGCCAATCGGATATCCAAAATCTCTGCCATGGCAGCCATCTTGAAAATCTATTTTTCACTTCTTCTCCTGAACCGAAAGGCCAGTTGACTCGAAAATTGGTAGGAAGCATTGGGGTGACTCGTAGATCAAAAATAGCTAAAATCGTGCCGATCGTAAATCCAAGCTGGCTGCCATTTAGAGTCTGTTCAAATGATCATGCTCCATTGACTGGCATGCCATATATATTCTTCTTCAAAATTAAGAACTGCTTTAATGATGATCTTTTCATTAGTTGCGATGATAGGATTGGAAAAATGTTGCATAACATCTGCATATCTGCAGTGGCTATGTTACTCAGGTGAGCGACCCGTGGCCCGTGGGCCTCTTGTCATTTACTGTGCATCAGTGAAACACTTCTAATGAGAACCTGTAACATGTTTTCATGAAGAAACTAGAAAAGAATTAAAATCATTAGCACAGTCAATCTTAGAGATTACCATTGCTCCGGAAGCACTGTATGAATGGTCATGGACTGGTCCAATGCTATTTTCTATGGACTGCTCAATGTAATATTATAACCAAGTATTAGCTTTCACAAAAAGCTTGGTCTACGCTTAGCACACAATAAATGTTACACTTGATAGTTTGCTGTCAGTCTTCAGTCACCTTTAACGTTTATTGTATGCTAAGTGTTGACCAAGCTTCTTGTGAAAGGTAATACTTGGCGATATGGATTTAACATGAATAACAAAGGAATGATTGTTAGACAAGATACTATGCTTCTACTGTATACAGATTGTTGTTTAAAATCTTTTCTATACATGTATTACTGTGTTTTATAGAGGTGGAAAAAGAGCTGGAGAAAACAACAGATAAGACTGGGCCCACCAAGAAAGCTCGAGCTCACAGTACAGATAGTAATGAGGGGAGGCACAGTGCAGGTATGAGTAACGCCTAGCACTTTTGGTTAAATTTTTCAGCAGACCACAAATTGAAGTATTTTTCTTATTTTATCCCATGCAAACTGTTTGTTGGGGGGTTATAGTGTTTTCATGTTGTCCGTCCGTCTGTTTGGGCTAATGAAATGGGTGATATGTGATTGTTGTCCATACCAGTATGTGACTACAGTCACGCAATACTCAACTTGGCAGATTTATTCTGTTTAAGTGAGTGTTATGTGTTATTTTCATTTTATGTGACAGGTCACACAAAAAGTAGAATCACATAGCTATCACTTGTGCTTACAAAAAGTCACATAATATTGCTGTTCATCTGTCCTTTATGTATTGGTCCTTGCGAGCAGTATCTAATAAGCTCTGCTTATTGGCCTTTCTCTTTTTTCCCCAGAAAATGTCATGCAAAATGTCTCTAGTGGAGACAATTTGTATGAAATGTCAAAATCTGGGCCCAGTTGTTCAAAGCGTCGTTAGCTTAACGTGCTCGTTAAGGGTCATTTCGTTAACTGTTTTAGCGGATTTAATATACAATATTCTGAAATTTTTTGCTGAAAAAATGTGAGTAGCTTTTGCACTGCAAAAGCTACTCACATTTTTTCAGCAAAAAATTTCAGCATATTTGCGTATCACTTGATGTAAATTTTAACGAATTGTTAACTAACGATGTCGTTAGCTTTGAACAACTGGGCCCTGTTTTCTTGGAAAAATATGTAAAGTATCATCAATGTGTAATCTGCTGAATTATCACAGAGAGTAATATGCTTAAATCTGTAAGAGACTTGCAGAATAAAATAATACGCTAGTTAGTCAGTTTCTGATAGCTTTAAGGAGGCTTGTAGATTTTCTCCTATTTTTACAAGGGAGATAACTTTTCTGACTCCCTGAACAGAAATTCTCTTCTGAAAAGGGGTCTACGCTAAAAGGAATGAATTGGCTCCTATCCTAGGGAGAGCAAAAGAAAGCAAATTATTTCCTTTAAGAGTAGACAAATTTTCAGAAGGGAGGCAAAGCAGTTTGACAGAATGCCCTCCCCCTGAAAGTGAATCCACTGACCTTAAGGCTGTAAGAGACAAACATTATGATGAAATGTACAAATTATTTGGTCACTGATAGCATTGCAAATAAGAACTATACGTGCAGTCATGAAACAGGGTGAGTGGGTGAAACAGTGTTGAAACTTTGTACAGGTACCAACCCTTGCATCATCTCGATATCACTTATAATGTTGAAAGTGGTGCAAAACACCAAACCATCATCATCATTGTACAGTTACCAATAACTTTTCAAAGGCCTTGGTGGCTCAGTTGGATGCGCCGTCCCACTGGAGACCAGGAAATCTCGGGTTCAACCCCCGCTGAGGTCGGTAACATTCTTTCATGGAGATTGATCATGAAATATTTTCTACGGTCATTCTCTCCCTTTCGCTGATTCAAGAAGGGCAGTTGTCAGTTTCTGGTGAAAGAATGTGCACAATACTGGTTAACCGCTTAGAGGACTAATCCTGCCCAGTAAACGTGTGGTTAGGCAAACTGACAGCGCTCGACATGACCCCATTGGGTTGACTGGGCCGTAAAACCTCAACACAAACAAACAAACAATAACTTTTCATATCTCTAGATAAGATTCACTCTAAACGAAGAAGTGTTGATATCTTAACTATTTCTCCATAAAAACATGTGCGGCGTCAAGCATAAAAAGTGCCTTTGAAAATGTGCAAAATGCGCAGATTCAGATCATCCTGCACATGCGCAAAGGATCATCCGGGCCTTTGTTCTCCATTCATACATTCTACAGTATCCAGTGATTCTCTTAGCAGACAGTGAAGCCTTGATCAGACTGCGCGGATGCGAAGGCTGATCTGGGCCTTCATTGTCTGCATATGCCCTAAGACACATTTTTTAATTGTGCGGCCTGTATGTCATATTTCTGCACAAAAACTTGTTATGGGTACTTACTTGAATTGCCTCTTTCAGTTTTTCGCAAAATATATTTTTGTGAAGAAATAAGATTAAAATTTACCAAGCTTTCCATTTAATCCAGAGCTACCTTATTTACAGTATGTATTCTGACAGTCTGACAGGTATTAGCAAACAGTGTAGACACAGATGAGATGTCTCATCAGGGTCTATACTGTTTGCCACTCATCCAGCAATTTTTAGATGCAATGTTGGGTAGTAAATTGTACTTGTTCACATTTTAGAACAAGTATGGTAAGGAGTTGAGGTGTCAGAATACTTAGGATAAATATGGTATGTTGTGGCATCTGCTAGGGAGAAATGTAGGGTCTGGTCAGACTGCTTGACTACACAGACTGACCTATATCTGGACCTTTACTGTTTATAAATGCATTTAGGGGAATGGGTACACCCGAAAGGAAATGAAAGTTGATGTGGAAATACTTGTCTTCATTCTCATCAGGGTGGAGGCTGCTCTAATAGCAAAGAATTTGCTCCCTTGAGGAGCAAAATCTTTTCATTAAGAATATCCCCCATTTTTGAAAGGGTTCAGATATTAGAAAGGTAACTTCATATTTGCAAAGCTGTCTCCCTCTACAAAAACTAAGTTCTTTCAGGTGTATCAGTTCACCTTAACTCATTTTAGACTTATAGACTCCCCCACACTATATATTAGAAGTCGAATTTCAATTTTAGGTATGTCAGGCTATGTGATTTAGAAATTCCTAGAGAAAAGTGGCTAAACTATTTGCAAGCAATGGAGCCTCTGATCAGATGTCACATTCTGTGTTGTCTGATCTGGGTCTGCCCTGTTTGCCAGTTACCCTTTTTGTGGGTCTCCAGACTAAAATGGGTTAAGTCTTGTTTTGCCTAACATAGCTCAGATGTTTTATTTGCATTCCAGGCCCAACACCTCCAGCCGGTCGTCGAGTTCTGCCTCCTAATACAGACTTCAGTCTTCAGCAAGTCTCTGAAATTCTTAATACGAAAAAAGGACGGAAAAAGAGCGGGCAGGCCCCAGCTCCACCGCGACGTACAGTTTCTGCAATTAAAGAACAAGAAGAAATAGACAAAGAACTTAAGTCCAGAATGAAGTTGCAAAAGGCAAAGATCGAAAGTTCTGCTATACAAGAGTATCCCAATAACAGAGACAACTTTGCAAACTCTAATGACTTGAGTGAATTTATAAATGCTCCTAGAGTACCGACCCAGCCGCCAAAGCAGTTTGAAGGAAGTCAGAAGAGTTTCCAAAGGGGAGATAAGTCTAAAGATGGTGCTAAAGTAATGGAGGACTCGGGTATATCGCGAGGCACTGGTAGTAGTGATAGTTTAAAAGCTTTGGCAATTGACAAGTCCAAGTATTTGATAAACAGTGAAACTGCCACAAGGTCAAGTGATGCAACACGTGCACAGGATATTAGGTCCAGTGGGCGCAAGTTTTCATATCCTATGATAAAACAGGAATATAAAAGTGCACAAGAAGCTAGTAAAAGTAATAAAAGTGTTGATAAGGAAACCAGTACAGCTGATGAGAGTATACAGGTGTCGACTAGTTTTCGTGCAAAACATTATCCAAAGGTGCCTTTACCCCTACCCCAGCATGCTAGTTTACGTCGGAAAAAAACTGAACGTCCCCTGTTGCATACAAGTCATAGTATGGATGCTGAAAGTGAAGATGGGATTACTGTGGGGAAATTAGATGTGAATAATGTTACTAAGTCTATAAATAGATATGGGACCATTCCAAAAGGGGTCAGAATTGGAGAATATTTGGCTTCCATGCAACAGGAGAATGAAAGTAATAGAATTCACTCATTGCCTACAGTGGAGGACCATGATTCTGGTACCGATACTGCTAGTGTGTCTTCATGTCCAGCATTGCAACCAAATGGAATCCAGCATTCTACTCTGGCTGGGAGTCTTGCTACCCAGCTAGCAGGACAACATGCTATAGATGACAGAGATATAGGAATACAACAAGAGTCTAATGTTAAACCTTCAACAGTCGTGAAATCTCAATCCACTAATGTGATAGTTGAAAACCCTAAAGCTCAATATAGTGCTCTGCAGAGACAGAAATCAGACTTAATTTCGGGGAAAAGTGGGGCTGTTGCAACAGAACTGACTGACACTAGGCCAGGTTCTGGCTCTGGGGATGGACAGTTTGGTTCTGCTGGTGCAGAACAAAGGCCTAAACCAAGTCCAAGATTTTCACGTTTTTTTCTAGATCAGACTGAAAATGTTTTAAAATTAGAAGAGACTTCAGATGGGCATTCCCATACCAGTCCACCAGACAGACCTAGTTCTGCCCCCAGGCTTACTCAGAAACTGCATGGGCACAAAGATTACAGCCCTTCGAGTACAGATTCCACGTTGGTCAGTAGTCCAGATTCTCTAGTTGATTCCAGGGGGAAACAACCAGATCACAAGGCTCCTTTAAGACCCCCATTTTTGGTAAAACCTAGGACTCCTTCAGGTTCTGAAGATCAGCCAAGAGAGACCACTCTGGGAGCCACAGTTATGACAACATCTGTATCCAGTGCAGCAGACGGTGACATGTCTGCCTCTGTTTTGTCAAAAGTTGCAATGTTTCAACCAAGTGTTGGATCGGAATTTAGTTCTTTCAAACCATTTAACCGTGGTGAAACCATAAGAGATTCTTTTAAAGATGATAAAACTCCGAAAGTCCCACCTGATGTCCCAATTAAACCAGTAACAAAAGATGAAAAACCAGTTTTTGGTGGTTTGAAACCTGTGATGTCTGCTGGTACCCCAACTTCTAGTAGAGTGACTGACTTCTCCAGTACTGATAATGGGGCATCGCATCAGGATGGGAACCTTCAAGAACCAATTACTGTAACCAAGGAAACCATCCTGGATGCCTCTGATAGGTTAAAATCATGCATTGACTCCCTAGCCTCGGCAGGGAATAAGTCCAGTTTAAACTTTATGGTTTTATCGGAAGAAGTTCAGTCTTTCTATGAAATGTGTTCTAGATTTATTGATGATTTGCCTCCACATGCTAAATTCCACACTAAGGAGCTTTTATCCCGATTACAAAGTCAGCAGCAAAATTTAAAGACCTTTTCTAGTTCATCACCTACTGGTGGGAATCAGCTCCTAGGAGATATCCAGTCTTTAAATAGAGAAATTATTGATGTTCTACAAAGATAAAAGTTGGTTGTACTAGGTATTTTATATTTGTAGCATGCCAGGGAATATAAATATCCCGTCTGTGAATAGTCAAGTTCCAAGCCAACCTGTTCATTTATGTAGTCTGGTTAAGGTCTTCAGTTTTTCTGGAGGTCAATGGCTACATATTAAAGAGAGCTCTGGACTTGTTAGCTCACCTGAGCACGAAGTGCTCATGGTGAGCTATTGTGGTCAGTCAATGTCCGTCGTCCGTCGTGCGTCGTGCGTCGTCCGTCGTGCGGCGTCAACAATTGCTTTAAAAGCCTACTCCTCCTGTACCCCTGGGCCAATTGACTTGATACTTGGTAGGAAGCATCAGGGTGACTTGTAGATCAAAAATAGCTAAAATCGTTCCGATCGGAAATCCAAGATGGCCGCCATGGCCGCCATCTTGAAAATCTATTTTTCGCTTCTTCTCCTGAACCGAAAGGCCAGTTGACTCCAAACTTGCTAGGAACCATCAGGGTGACTTATAGATCAAAAATAGCTAAAATCGTGCCGATCGGAAATCCAAGATGGCCGCCATCTTGAAAATCTATTTTTCGCTTCTTCTCCTGAACCGAAAAGCCATTTGACTCCAAACTTGCTAGGAAGCATCAGGGTGACTTGTAGATCAAAAATAGCTAAAATCGTGCTGATCGGAAATCCAAGATGGCCGCCATGGCTGCCATCTTGAAAATCTATTTTTCGCTTCTTCTCCTGAACCGAAAGGCCAATTGACTCCAAACTTGCTAGGAAGCATCAGGATGACTTGTAGATCAAAAATAGCTAAAATCGTACCGATCGGAAATCCAAGATGGCCGCCATGGCTGCCATCTTGAAAATCTATTTTTTGCTTCTGCTCCTAAACCCAAAAGCCTATTGACTCCAAACTTGGTAGGAGGCATTGGGGTGACTTATAGATCAAAAATAGCTAAAATCCTGCCTATTGGACATCCAAGATGGCCGCCATGGCAGCCATCTTGAAAATCTATTTTTCGCTTCTTCTCCTGAACCGAAAGGCCAGTTGACTCCAAACTTGGTAGGAAGCATCGGGGTGACTTGTAGATCAAAAATAGCTAAAATCATGCCGATCGTAAAACCAGGATGGGCGCCATTGCAGCCATCTTGAAAATCTATTTTTCGCTTCTTCTCCTGAACCGAAAGGCCAGTTGACTCGAAACTTGGTAGGAAGCATTTGGGTGACTTGTAGATCAAAAATAGCTAAAATCATGCTGATCGTAAATCCAAGATGGCCGCCATGGCAGCTATCTTGAAAATCTATTTTTCGCTTCTTCTCCTAAACCCAAAAGTCACTTAACTCGAAACTTAGTAGGAAGCATCAGGGTGACTTGGTAGATCAAATATAGCTAAAATCGTTCTGATCAGAAATCCCAGATGGCCACCATGGTCGCCATCTTGAAAATCTATATTTGGCTTCTGCTCCTGCACCGAAAGGCCAATTGACTCCAAACTTCGTAGGAGACATTTGGGTGACTTGTAGATCAAAAAAAAGCTAAAATTGTGCCAACCGGATATCCAAGATGGCCGCCATGGCAGCCATCTTGAAAATCTATTTTTCGCCTCTTCTACTGAACTGAAAGGCCAGTTGACTTGAAACTTGGTAGGAAGCATTGGGGTGACTCGTAGATCAAAAATAGCTAAAATTGTGCCGATCGTAAATCCAAGCTGGCTGCCATTTAGAGTTTGTTCAAATGATCATGCTCAATTGACTGGCATGCCATATATCTTCTTCAAAATAAAGAACTGCTTAAATGATGATCATTTCATTAGTTGCGATGACAGGATTGGAAAAATGTTGCATAACATCTGCGTATCTGCAGTGGCTGTGTCACTCAGGTGAGCGACCCGTGGCCCATGGGCCTCTTGTTATTTAGGAGTATTTGATGATCATTCTTGGACAGTTTTTCTCATTTCTCCATAAAAACATATATTGTTGGTACTCATTGGTAGCTCTGACCTTAAGAAAATTATCCCAGAATTGGGGACTTGTTAAGGAGTATTTTAGGATAATTCTGGGATAAGTTTTCTCTGTAAAAATGTTGTAGGCACTCATTGGAAGTGTCTGAGGCACTTTTAAGTTTGAGGCACATATGTTTTTTATGGAGAAATAAGAAGAAGTATTCGAAAATTTTTATTATTATCAAATACTCCTCATTAACAAGTCCTTGCAAACTAAGGTTTTGTTTCCCTTTTCACTCTCATAGGAAAGTCTGCTTAACCGCTATGAAAATATGGTTTCAAAGAGGGCTACTTGTAAAGGAAAGAAACTGTGGGGTACAGATTATTTCTTTTAAGAGTAACCCCCTTTGAGAAGGGAGTAAAATACTTACAAGTCAGAGAGGTCTCCCTTGGAGGTATCCGTTCACATTTAACCAAGGACCAGTGAATAACTTTAGCAGACTGCACTGGTGGGTAGGATGGTCAGGGTTGTCTCTGCATGTAGGATACAAGCATTTTTCCCACTGCAAGCTGTATTTCGTATATTTTGTTTTCGTCATAGTTTTATATATGTAAACTCTTTAATTTCCAGCAGCTTAATTGGGATATTGTTTTAATTATTACCAGATGATTTGTTAGCCCTTAAAGTGTCAAGCAAAATTTGTAGCAGACGACATTTATTTTTATTTTTTTAATTTTTCAAAGAAAACAAGTCTTGAAATTTCATGTGAATCGTCTGCCAAGCAGACGATTCACATGAAATATCAAGACTTGTTTTCTTTGAAAAATTAAAAAAAAAAAATAAATAAATAAAATTCAAAATGTCGTCTGCTGCAGTTGTGACTGGCGCTTTAAGGGTTAAGGTAAGTATTTGATGACAACTGGATACATTTTCTTATTTCATAAGTTGCGGGTACTCATTAGAAATACCTCAGCTATGTCCTTTATGGAAAAATTGAGAAAAATATTCCAGAATTATCACCAAATACTTCTCCTTAACAAGTCCTCTGATTACTTTTTTTTTGTCCCATGAATGCTGGCCTAATTAACTCTGTAATCTTTCTGGTTATTTAAATGGGAGATATTAGTAAGTGAAGCAAGGGAGATAAATTTAGCAAGCTGAGAGAATGGTTTTCTTCATATCATTTTTCCCCTGCATTTGCCAGATTTGTCCTGTTTACTTAACATGGTTAAGGGAGATAACTTACTGAAGTCTTCTTCAGTATAGAATTTAACACTAGACATGCTGTGGGCAAATTCATCAGACAACAAATTGACAGTATTTCATTTTTTCCAGACAAGAAGATTTGACATCTTATTTTCTTGGAAAAATATTTCAAAATGTTGTCTGCTGAAATTTTCACCCAGCATGCTAAGCATTAAGAATGTGATTTGTAATATTTTATATCTCCCTGTTCTTTTAATATAGAATTATGAATATCATTAACTTTTGCACTGCTGAACTTAACTATAAGTGTATGATGCATCGAGTTTTTTTTATGTTCTTATTTTTCCCAAGTAGTGCTTAGCATTCCATTTGAGGAGATGGGTAGACCTAAATGTCAAACGCTTTTTCCTTGAAAAATCAACAGAAAATACCGTAATAATGATACAAAAATACACTGTGATAGGCAAATTTTTCAACCTGCTAAAGGTTTAATATGAAATTGATTATGGCCATCATGAATTTTGCATATTAGGTTCATAAAAAGAGCAAATGATTCACATGAAACATCAAACCTTGTTTTCTCTGTAAAATATTAAAAAAAAAATAAATAAATAAAAAAAAAAAAGAAAAGAAAAATGGCAGCAGTTGTGAGTAGCACTTAAATGGTAAGTTAGAGTTGTGAAAATTTCAAAAGGATGCCATTAATCAGATGGTTTACACCAAATTAGTTGTTGCTGGGAAAACATTTTAACAGTCAACAGCATCTAGTTTTACTAAGGGAGATAATATTTTCATCATAAAACCACATTCCCTGATAAAATCCTTCAGCAACCAACCTGGACCCAGTTGTTCAAAACTAACAATGTCGTTAGTTAATGTATCGTTAAAACTTGAATCATTAAATATGAACTTTTATCATTAAATATGGCATATATGCTAATATTTTTGCAGGAAAAAATGTGAGTAGCTCGCATTTTTTTCAGCAAAAGTACCTGTAAATTAGATACTGTACTTTCTAGAACAGTTAACATTTTGTCCACTAACGATAATGATGCTTTGAACAACTGGACCCTAGTCTAGATCTTTGCAAGGCATATATCATAGCTCCAGATAATGCATCTTTTTTAACTGAAAAATACTGATATATGCCTTGTTTCTCCACAAAAACATATAGCATTTGGAAAAAAATGTTGAAATTTATGCATCCAGATGTTGTTGCCATATTGGCAAAGGGCGGGGGCATTTGTGTACTTTGGACAAATGTCTAGTTCCATTTTTGTACATGTCAGGGTGATGGTGGATATGATAAAGATTTCACAACTTCAATATTTTGTGGAATTGTTTAATAGTTTTTTACGTTAGCCTGCCTACCTACATTTTACTTTTATGCCCCCAACCAACTGTACTTTCCCACCTTCCACACCCGCACACCCTCTCTCCTCAGATGGAAATGTCTCAACTCTTCTAATCACCACAAGTTTTCTCATATTTCTCATAGCACTTTTGATTTTCTAATATCAATGAAACAGATTTTACTGTAATTGTTACTAATTTCCTCTTCAGCATACTTATTGATTTTCAAATCATTTCCTCTCAGACATACATATTGATTTTCAAACAATACCTGATTTTTATATATGCCCTGCATACAAAGTATGCCGAGGGGTATATAGTTTTCGTCTGTCCATTTGTCAGTTTGTATGTACAGTTGTCCTTCCATCAGTTAACACCTACATCATAGTTTTGTGTTTAAGCTTTTATTTCCAAACCATATGATGGATTTGGTTTATATTCGGTCTGATGATAGATATTGATCTAAACTTTTATTCACTACTGTCCCCACCATGCCTTTGACCTCAAGGTCAAGGTCAAAGACTTAGAATTTTGGGCAGTCTTAGCAAGCTTGAGTTTTGTTTAAAAATTTATTTTAACTTTAACTTGGAAACAAGTTATGGTAGGCAGTTAGTTGGTCAGACATGGCTCAACCTTGAGACATGGATTCTTGGGTCATGAAGTGAAGGTCACCCTGCCCATGACCTCAAGGTCAAGGTCACAGACTTAGAACTTTTGGCAATTTTATCAAGCTTAAGAGTTTTGTTGAAGCTTTTTAATTTTAACTTGGAAACAAGTCACGCAGTTAGTTGGTCAGACATGGCTCAACCTTGTGACATGAACTTGTGGGTTATGAAGTGAAAATCAGCATAACCTATATTTCACAGTCTAGAGATTTTGTCTTATATCTTGAAGTCTGCTTCATGTATGTACATTATACTTGGGGATTATGAATCTGTATGACCTGAAATTTTAACCTCAAATTATAAATGTAGGTCACTGTGACATATTCAATGGTCCAGTGATTTGGCCTTATATCTTGAATGTTATTTGATGTATGAACATCATTATTTAGGATTATGAATCAGTATGACCTGACATTTGACCTAAAAGTAAATGTAGGTCACTGTGACCTATATTTTATGGTCCAATGATTTTAATTTGATAAAATTTGAAGACAGTTTGATGTATGACCATCATACTTTGGGATTATGGGTCAGTATGACACATTTTACCTCAAAATAAATGTAGGTCTTTGTGACCTATATTTCATAGCCCAGTGATTTTGTCTTGTACTTCCAACAATATTTGATGCATAAGTATCATATTTTTAGATAATGAGACGGGTGTGACCCAAACTTTGACCTCAAAGTAAATATAAGTCAACATGACCTTTATTTCATGGTCTAGTGAATTTGCTTAATATCTTGTAGATTATTTGATGGATTAACATCATAGTTGGTATAAGGGATCATTGTGCATTTATATTTTATATGGTCCAGTGATTTTGCTTCATATCTTGAAGACTATTTAATTGAGAAATGTTGTACTTGGGATAATAGATCAGTGTCACACAAAGATTGACCTTGTTAACTATATGTGGGTCATTGACCTATATTTCATGGTCCATTGATTTTGTCTTATATCATTGTCATTGACTGAAAAATATTTTTATAATTAAGAAGTGGCACCGTCCAGGGGTATTCGTGGCCCTCTGGGCACTTGCTGTAGTTTTCTATGCTCTTGTACATGTATTATTTTCTTCTAAATTCTGTTATTGCTGGTCCTACTGAACCTGCATATGCCTTGCCTTTGCAAACAATGTAGATCCAGATCAGTCAGCAGCCAACTGATCTAGATCTTCAATAACCTGGATTGTAATCTGATTGGTTGAAAATTAGAAGTGTGCATGACATCTTAATTTATTCGACATGGCAAGGCATTAAGTGAAATTACTGTGAAGTAAAGATGGATTAGGGCTGGTTGCATATGTCAAGGGGTCATAACTCTGGCTAGGACACCATCTTCAACCAAAAATACTGATATTTTTCTTACTGCCACAAAAAAACATATGCGTATTAATAGTAGCCATTGATGAAAGAGGAAAAATATTTACCTAGATAACCTTCTTATTTAGAGCTATGACAATGTGAATCATGCCATGAGAAAAGGTTCTCTTTGGGGCATGTATGGACTGCAAAGCCCAATTCAGCCTGCACATTTGCAGTTCTGACTGATATTGCTGTTTTGTCATTTTTTTTCTGAAGCCAATGATAGATATGCATGCCAACGATCCTTTCATGTCAGTATATTCCCCAAAAATCTTTTTTCTCATAAAGTGAAACATTTTTTAATTTTATGGGGACTGTATACACCTCCAGGATAAATGGGCTGCTTCAAGTGAAATAGTGCCTTCCAACATCATAAATGCACAGATTATCCAGCACATGTGCAAAGTATTGTCTAGGCTTTCCCTCTCCATTCATACATTCTGTGATATCCAATGATTCTGTTAGCAGATAGTGAAGGCCCTGATCAGACTGCAAGGATGTGCAAGCTGATCTGGGCTTTTGCTGTTTGCATATGCCTGAAGACACGTTTTCGCATGGCTCAGCCCAAATAACTCTTGACTTGGAAATATTTGTCTCCCTTCTCATTAGGGGGTACTCATGAAGGAAAAATTTGCTTCCAGAGGGAGCAAATTCTTTCCTTTAAGAGTAACCCCCATTTTGGTAAGTTTCAAGTACTAGGTAGACATCTTCATGTCAGCAAATAGATCTTTCATATGTATCTCTTCATCTTAAGCATTACCTCTCTCTGGGCTAATTCAGCAGACTACAAAGAGGCAATATTTTTCTTATTTTTCCTAGAAAACAGAATTTGACATTTCATGTAAATTGTCTCCACGAAATGACATATCCTGTTTTTGCAGAAAATCCTCTTTTTGGAGAAAAATAAAAAAAAATTATTTCAAACTGTTGTCTGCTGATAATTTTATCCAGAGTGCTAGGTATTAAAGCTAAAATCTTGAGGCGTAATGCATTTGATACCAAACACAGGGACCTGTATCATCTTTTTTTTTAGATTTTTAAGGGCCTGGTATATACCAGGCCCTTAAAAATCTAAAAAAAAAGATGATACAGGTCCCTGTGATACCAAATAAGAGCTTTACCCCTAGAAGCCCTAAGCAAAATTATATATTTTATATATTTTTTTTATATTGTTATTTTTCAGAGAAATAAGACTTGGCATCTCAGATGAATCCTCTATTAGGCAGATGATTCACATGAAATGCCAAGCCTTATTTTTTCTCTAAAATATATATGAAAAAAATCAAAATGTTGTCTGCTGCAGTTGTAAGATCTTTATAAACTTAGTGCTTGAATATGCAGCTGAGATATTTACCTTAACTCTTTGCATGCTGGGTAATTTTGCATGTTTTTTTGTCATCTGTGGAATTTTATTTTTTTTTTAATGCACTTTTTCAAAAATATCTTTCAGGAATACCATCAGAGTGTTAAACAATTTGGATCTAGATCAGGCCCAATGTTTTGTTGGGCCTGATCGGGGTCCAAACTGTTTGTAAAGGTTATCAGCAGACGACAAAAGTCAGCACCAGCTGGGAAAAGAAGTGTATTGGTACCTAAACAAAGATCTTTAACACTTTATTGCATGGTTGTCTGCTAAGTTCTTTAAACTTTAACGCTTAGCATTCTAGGTAAAAATTTCAGCAGATGACATATTGAAATATTTTTCTAATTTTTCACAGAAACTGGTTTTACATTTCATGCAAATTGTCTCCAGTGGAATGTCAAAGCCTATTTTCTTGGAAAAATAAGAAAAACATCAATTTGTTATCTGCTGAATTAGCACTGAGAGTGGTGAAGATTAACATTTAATAGTGTGTCAGTACCCAGTTCAAGATCTTAACTTTAGTGCATGTAGATCTGAGCTATGTTTTACTATAACCTTATTATAGAATATTTATTCTGCTATCCCAATGATAACAATGATATTTATTTGGTTTTTAGTTAGGTTGTAAGTGAGCCATGATGTGGGTGGTTGGGTGGTGCGAAGGTGTCATGTATCTTTTGTCACCCGGGGCGCCCAGCTGATATTGGCTTATAGTTGGGCAAGGCCTGCTATCCTTGTAGCAGGTAAGGGTAGGGAGGTGATGTTTTTATTTCTTCTGTTTCTTCACTTTCATTCCTGTTTCTCTTTCTTCCCTGTCCCTCCCTTTCATCTCTTCTGCTATCTCTTCTGTCTATTTTCTCCCTTTCTCTGGGAGACGACACAAAATGACCCACAAGGGTTGACGTGTCGTTAAACCCCAACTCAATCAATCAATGTGAGAAAAAGGTGTATTCTAGGTCTATCTCAACAGAGAAGACCCAGGTCAGCCTGCACAATTGAGCACTTATCCAAGCATTCACACACTTTCCACTGTGTACCATAGAATGTATTGGCCTTGTTTAAATTGTGCAGATTTGCAGGCTGATCAAAGTTTTCAGCAAACAGGAAGTCACAAAAGTTATCTCCCTTGTCAGAAATGGCTGAGGAGTGGTTTTGATCAGGGTGTATGCTGTTGGCCATTCTGTCACAAAAAAACAACAACAAAAAAGCACACCTCAACAGTCAAATGAACTTGTTCAAAGTTTAACCCTTGGCCTGCTGAATAAATTAAGATGCCACTCCCATTTCTATTTTTCAGCCAATTAGATTCCTTGATCAAGATTGTTGATTTAAATTTACATACATTATGGTAAACAGTGCAGATCCAGATCAGTGGGCTTCTTCAGAAGCCAACTGATCTGGATCTGCACTGTTTGCAAAGGCAGGACCTATCCAGATTCAGCAGGACTAGGGTTAAGATTAGTATGGTATGACAGAGTTAAGGTGTTCTAATATTTGGGGTTATTATAGTATTTGAGCTATCACATGTCAAAACATACAATTACACCTGTGTGACCAGCATAGACTCAGATCAGCCTGTACATCCACCCAGTATGGCAAGGGTTCTCGTTCATCCCTTTTTGGATAGTCAGGAGTCTGTAGAAGGCACATGTGATCAGCAAAGACTCTGATCAGACTGTGTGGATGGACAGGTTGATCTGAGTCTTTGCTGGTAGCACAAGTCTTATTGTAGGTTTTGTTGTGTGCTGGGTCTTTTATGAAATGAATGCCCCAAAAAATTGAACAAATATTGAAAAAGTAAGCATTAGCTTTTTAATGCTGCTAATTATGCTAAGCAAAAAATAGATTGTCTGATCAGGATTTTTTCTGCTCATAAGTAAAAAATCTGCAGGAATCTGTTGATTCAAGATGGGCAGCTGTCAGTTACTGATGAAAGTATGTGCACAAGTATTGGTTAGGACTAAGCCTGCCCAGCAACAGTATGAGTAGGTTAACTGACACTGCTCAACATGATCCTTATGGGTTGACTAGGCCGTAAAACCTTATCTCAAACTAAAACATGATCTAGATCTGTCAGAAGACTTTCAGAGGACCTGTGAATGAGAAGTGTTTGATACATTCTGGGACAATATTCTTCAGTTCTCCATACAGCTGTATATTGTGAGTACTTGTTAGAATCACCTCACTGAGACAATTCTGATGAGTACCCATAACTTAAGATTTTATGGAGAAAAACAGAAAAAAATATCCCTGACTTATATCCCTGACTTATCAAATCTTTGATCTTTTTTCCCATACCACCATTGTTTAGTTAAGAGGGGGTATTCAACAGAATATTTTTCTTATCTCTCCACAAAAACATATGTTGTGGGTACTCATTAGAAATGCCTCGCTGAGGCATTTCTAATGAGTACCCACAACATATGTTTTCATGGAGCCGTTAGAAAAACATTTGAAATTTTTGGTTGAATAAAGCACCTTAGCTGGGGCTTTGCATATCCTCTTTCTCATGGCATGGCTTTAATCTATTGATACCTTTGAGGCTGGATTGATTTAGTCTGGTCATGGACTTGTAAGAATGGACAGGAAAGTAGTGTTTTTCTTATTAGCTTAGCTGAATTTTATTTAAGCAGGGCTGTCAACCATATATATTCTAGTCAGTAGTGAATACTGTACATGGACTAACCTCTAATCAAAACAGTATACCTCTTGCACAGTTTGCCAGATTTCATAGCTTGAGAGAAGGCACATTTTTTTTTTCTTAACCCTTGTCCTGCTGAACCCGGATATACCCTGGCATTGCAAACAGTGTAGATCCAGATCAGTTGGCTTCTGAAGAAGCCAACTGATCTGGATCTGCACTGTTTGCCATTAAGTATGTGTATCTATATCAACAACCTTGATCTAGTAATCTGATTGGCTGAAAATTAGAAAAGGGTGTGGCTTCTTAATTTATTCAGCAGGACAAGGGTTAAAAGTGTTGATATTTTTATTATGTCTCCACGAAAACGTACATTATTGATAATCATTAGATGTGCCTCACTGTGGTACTTCTAATGAGTACCTACAACATGTGTTTTCCTTAAAAAAATAACAAAGCCGGCTTCAGTGGCTCCTTTGGATGCCCGTCAAACTTGTGATCAGGAGATTGCAGATTCCACCCCCCGGTGGGTTGTCAACATTCTTTTGTGGAGATTGATCATGAAATCTTTTCTATGGTCATTCTCTCCCTTCCCCTGATTCAAGAAAGGCATTTGTCAGTTTCTGGTGAAAGAATGTGCACACTACTGGTTAACCGCTTAGAGGACTAAGCCTGCCCAGTAGAAGTGTGGTTATGTAAACTGACCGGGCTCGACATAACCCCATTGGGTTGACTGGGCTGTAAAACCTCAACACAAACAAACAAACAAAGAAATGATAAAAAATATTTATCTGGATACTTCTGATCTGAAGATGTGTGAGTTTTCTAATTGTCCGCTGATTTAGTTCCATGAAGCAAGCATTGGGCTGCGAACAGGCATTCAGAGTTTGGCTTGGGCCCAATTTTCAGATAAACATTTAATTTTGCTGCAGAAAACAAGAGCCCAAACATATAATAACGTGGATCTAAGAAAGACTGAGGTCAGCTTGCCCAATCATGCACTCTAATCTGCATGAAGAAACCTTAGATCCTTGGAAATAGACTGGTAAAGAGTTGAGGTAGAAGAGTACACTTGATGTAAATGGGTTAAATTTGTACATGATAGCAAAAGTAAATGGGTTAAAGGACTTGGGCCAGTTGGAAAAGGATAGCTTATCTAGGAGGAGTACTTACAGAACCATTTTTTTTCTTGTTTCTCCACAAAAACATATACATCGCATTGTGGTTACATGTTACATGTTAGAATTGCCTTGACCAGGCACCAAGGTTATAAAAAATTTTTCATGCTCAACTCAGCTGAGCAGGAAATTTATTTTGCTTATAAATCTTAAAATACAATTTTTTAAAACTTCTTTCATGCTCAAATCAGCTGAGCATACTCAGCTGAGTTGAGCATGAAAAAAGTTTTACTTGTTGGTATTTTTCTTGTTATGACCAAGTGAAATTTCATGCTCAGTTGTGTTGAGCATGAAAAAAATTTTATAACCTCAGGGCCAGGTGATTCTTATTAGTACCTACAGTATACATTTGAGCATGACGTGAGAAAAGGTATCTTTGGGATAAATGCAAACAGTAAAAATCCAGATCAGCCAGCAGAGATATACAGTCTGATCAGGAACTTTTCTATACTTTGTTATGTTCTACAGTACCTAATGATTCTATAAGCAGACAGTGAAAGTCCTGATCAGACTGCGAGGACATACAGGCTGATTTGGGCCTTCCCTATCAGCATATGCCCAAAGACACATTTTTGCTTGGTGCTGCCCATTTACGTGAAAAATTGTGAAAATTATTGGTATGTTAACACTTTTGATAGGAGAAAAGCCCACTTTACCTAAAGCTATTGAAAGACTCACATAGCTCCAGATAAAACGCTTTTTTTTCAGTCGAGAAGTATTGATATTTTTCTTATTTCCTCATGAAAACATTTGAAGTCGGTACTCATTTGAAGTGCCTCACCAATGTGCTTTTAATGTGTACCCACAACATATGTGTTTGTGCAAAATATGAAAAATATTATCTGTATACCACTTCCTATCTGGACCTATGACACACGGATGAATTAGAAAAATAGCCTCAGCATTTTTTACTAGAATTGTTGTCTTTCATTGTATGTTCTTTCATACATTATAGCTACCTTTGAAATGTTGCTTTAACTTAATTTGATGTTCACAGGGCCCAGTTGTTCAAAGCGTCGTTAGCTTAACGAGCTCGTTTAGGGTCATTTCATTAAATGTTTTAGTGGAGTCAATATACAATATTCTGATATTTTTTGCTGAAAAAATGTGAATAGCTTTTGCACTTTGCACTGCAAAAGCTACTCACATTTTTTCAGCAAAAAATTTCAGCATATTTGCGTATCACTCAATGTAAATTTTAACGAATCGTTATCTAACGATGTAGTTAGTTTTGAACAACTGGGCCCAGTAAGACAATGGCCTTTATGCATTACTCAGTTCAGCCTTCACAGCTGCAAAATCTGATCAGGCCTTTTCTCATGGTTAAATTTTATACAGTGTCCATAAATTCTGTAAGTGGATAAAGAAGGTCCAGATCAGACTGCACAAACATGTAAGCTGATCTGAGCCTTCATTACCCATATATGGCTTAAGACCTTTTTGTGTGTAGCGGAACTTGTATTTTGGCAAGCATGTGCTGTGCTGTTTTAACCCATTTGTGTTTGGAGAGCCCCAAAAGGGTAACTTGCAAATAGTGCAGACCCAGATCAGATGCCGCAGAATGCTGGGTCTGATCAGTGTCTCCACTGGGGTCTCCACTGTTTGCAAATAGTTTAGCCACCTTTCATTAGGGGTGATCAAAAAGAACATGGACCGCCTCATTATTTTAAAAACTATTTCATGTAAGATGACATAATTTTGCATAGATGAGCATTAATTACCTGTAAACTGACTCAAGCTTTCAAATGATGTCATATTCAAGAAAGCAAAGTGTTAGTGATCCACAATGTCAGACAACGTTTTATTTGAGCAGAGAGTAATCATTAAGTTTTACATTACTCGGAAAGTCGTTGTCGGAAATTAAATTTCGATTTAGAGAAAGTGTATGGGGATTCTGCACTCAAGAAATCTGGTATTTGTAAATGGATCGGATGATTTAGAGAAGGACGTGATACAGTTAAAGATGACCCTAAATCTGGCCGTCCATCAACATCAGTAACAGACAAAATCATTGCAGATGTACAGCAGCATGTAAAGCAAGATCACCGAGTTACTGTCAGGGAAATAGCTGAAACATTTAGCATTTCATATGGAAGTGCCCAGGAGATTTTAACTGATAAACTTGGAACGTCGCGTTTGCGCAAGATGGGTACCTCGGCTACTGATGCCCGAGCAAATGGGGGTTTGGGTTGAAATCTGTTCATAATTTTTAGAACACATTAGGGCAGAGGGGTCAAACTTTACTGATCGTATTGTAAAATGCGATGAAACTTGGGTACACTTTTACGAGCCCGTATCTAAACAACAAAGCAGTTATGGAAACAGCCAACATCGCCATCCCCTGTTAAAGCCAAACTTTTTAAGTCTGTTGGTAAAGTTATGTGCATCATGTTTTTCTCTTCTCAATGTTTTCTTCTAAATCTAAATAATGTTGTACCTATACATACTACAGTCAATGCTGAGTATTATGCCAGCATTATTCAAATAAATTTAATAAAGGCCATACAAAAGAAACAGCCAGATCTACAGAGAGGTTTCATTTTACACCAAGATAACACCCCAGCTCACAAAGCCAAACTTGTACAGGAAATTTTGCAAAACCTAAACATAGAAACACTGGCCCACCCTCCCTATAGTCCAGACCTGGCCCCTTGTGACCTCTGGCTATTTCCTGTTTTGAAAGATTCTCTACGAGGCATGCACTACGAGAACAGAGAGGAGCTAACCCAAGCTATGACCGGGTCGTTGAGAGTAATGTCATGTGGGGCTCGCACACGTGTTTCACGCATGGGAAGCAAGAATTAATAAGTGCATAGAATACAAAGGAGGTTACTTTGAAAAACAGTAAACATTCCAAGTTGGTTTTTATAACAATAATCCAATACAGGCACTGATCCACGTTCTTTCTGATCACCTCTCATAAATCACATAGCCTGACATACCTAAAATTGAAACTGGATTCTTGTGGATAGTGTGGGGGAATTGATTCAGTCTAAAATGGGTGAAGTAATGGAAGTGCTTTTGAAGATTGCTATTTGTTTTAGGAAGTCTACCAGAGCAGGCTTCAGTAACAAATTTTAAATGTTGCATAATACTCTTTCATAGTTCTAGATAAGATTTTTTTTTCAGCCAAAATGTATTGATATTTTTGTAAATTCTCCACAAAAGTGCATGTTGTGGGTACTCATTAGAAGTGCCTCGCTGATGTGCTTCTAATGATTACCCACAATATTCATTTTTGTGTTGAAGTAAGAAAACAATATTTATCAGATGCACCTCTTATCAGGAGCTATGCTCCTTTTAATATATGGGTGGTGTTAAGCATGCAAAATTCTTGTGCATAGGCAAGCTGCATTTTCCCGGGTTAGTCTGTGTCAGTGCATTGTGATCAAAGTCGGTCTGTTGCTGTAGATGCTACAGGGACCAGAGACTCTCTATATGACCTTAATAGTACTGGGCCCTTAAACTTCAAACCAGTCAGTTTGCCCAGAAAGGTCAAAGATACAAGCACCTTTCTGGCTTGACATGACCTTTGTATTTATGTGTTTATTCATCCTGTCGTTGTGGATATTCGAAATATGGATCAAAATATAACCTTAGCTGGTGACCTGAGGCTTCTGGTTCCCAGCTGTATTACACCAAATAAAAAATAGAAACCAGAAGTCATAGGTCACCGGACAAGGTTATATTAAACCTATAGAACAAGTCACTAAGCTTAGCTTTCCCGGTAAAAATTTCAGCAGATGAAGTTTTGAAATATTTTTCATTGAGGATGAGATGATTTGCATAAAAAGTTAAATCCTATTTTCTGGGAAAAATGAGAAAAATATAATCAATTTGTTGTCTGCTAAATTAGTCGAGAGAGTAGTAATGGTTAAATGCAGCAAAGGCTCAGAACAGTCTGCAGCTGTACACAGTCTATTCAGGGCATTTGCTGTTTGTCAGAAGATTCCACATTGAGGAAGTAAACATGAAATGCCCTGTTTATATGGCTTGGAGGGAAAGATATGCAGGCTGATGGGGACTGATACTATTGGAGCACCAGTTTTGCATAAAGTTTGCTGTCGAAAGTAACTTTTGGTACAAAACCAGCATTATCTCTTATTACATTGGAGTTTGAATTCAGCAAATAGCCACAGAGTGATACTGTTCTTATGACATTATTAAGCATAAAATTGAAACTCGACTCTTCCAATATATAGTGTGGGAGAGTTTATTCAGTCTAACATGGGTTAATGCATGAGCGGTATTAGATGGAAAGGTTTTGTTGACATAATTATACAAAATGCACAGCACATTCTTATGCATCCACACCTTATCAAGGGCCTTTTGTATTATTCAGCATCCAGTGGTTCTGTAGTCAACCTTGGTGGTTCCGACTTGCGATCAGAAGGTTGCGGGTCCATTCTCCGCCGAGTCTGGCAAGATGCTTTCTAGGAGATTGATCCTGAAATATTTTCTGTAGTAATTCTCTTCAGCTTAAAGGCAGTCGTTAGTTTCTGGTGAAAGAATATGCACTGTACTGGTTAACTGCTTAAAGGACTAAGCCTGCCCAGAAAAATTGTGATTAGGTAAACTGACCAGCTCAACAGGACTTTAGTACTGGGCTGTTTAAACCCAAAACAACCAAAAATGGCTCTATAAATTGTTAATGAATGCCTTGGTCATATCTGGGCCCAGTTGTTCAAACTAATGATGTCGTTAGTTAACGTATCGTTAAAACGTTGATCATTAAATATGGCATATATGCTAATGTTTTTGCTGAAAAAAATGTGAGTAGCTTTGCATTTGCAAAAGCTACTCACATTGTTTTCAGCAAAAGTACCTGTGAATTAGAATTTGTACTCATTAGAACAGTTAATATTTTGATCACTAACAAGCTCATTAAGCTAACAAAGCTTTGAATAACTGGGCCATGGATGCCAAGGCAGATATGCATATGCTCAAAGACACCTTTTTGCTTGATGCTGCCCATATGGCATGATTCTAGGTTGTTTTTCAGTATAAAAAACTGTTATTTTCAATTATACACTTTCTTTGAAAATCAAAGAAACACCACTCAAAAACAATAATTCAGAACACTATAGAACAGATTTAACCCATTGTAGACTGGACTATAAAAGGGTACCAGTAATTGGCAAACAGTGCAGACCCAGATCAGATGCCGCAAAATGCGGCATCTGATCAGGGTCTCCACTTTTTGCAAATAGTTCTACCATCTAAGAATATCTAAATCACATTTTAGAATCTTCCAATATATAGTATGGGGGAGTTCATTCTGTCTACAATGGGTTAAAGTAGGTATAATAATTGCCTTTCCCAGCATTCTGTAAAATTCAGCCATATCATGAGAAAATTCTTTTTTGCATATGTTACCAGTGGTTACCTATACCAACCAGCACATCCATACAAAGTTGATCAGGGTCTTTGCTGTTTGCTTACAGAGCTTATAACATAAAGCAGAGAAAAGCATAGATTCTTACTTACCTACATAGCTTTAGATAAGATACTTCTTTAAAACAAACAGTTCATGTTTTTTCTTATTTCTCTAGAAAACATTGCGATTCCAGTAAGTACCCACAATTACCTGTAGCTATGTTTGCTGTATGGATGTATTGGTTGGCACGTGCATTGTTATTTCACATATGCATGCGCATTGGTAGTTCGCATATGCACGAGGGAGGTTTTCTTCTGACATGACAATATTGTTACTGTTTGTCTTCATGTGTAACTGTAGTATCTTGAAATAATTGTGTTTATATATAATGTATATAACATTTTATATATAAACAAACCACAATCAGTTAACTTTGTTCCTTGTCTTTCTTTACCCTCAGGCTAAATAAAATTATATGTGTGTTTAAGGTTACTTTGAACTTAAAAGATAGGGATGCTAGGTTGGAAAATGTTTTTGTTTTGTTAAAAGTTTTTGCATAGGGTTAATAGGAAAACATTATGGCCAAACCGGGAAATCCTCCCCCTTGACATGACCCCACTGGGTTGACTGGGCCGTAAAACCTCAACACAAACAAACAAAACTCGCTTGTATGAAAGAACAGTAGAGCTGTAGCACCATGACGTTGTCGTTGGTTTAAGTTTTGGTTTAAGTTTTAAAAGGCTATATCTCCGGAACCTCTAGTTTGAAGTAGTTCATACATGTTCTGATGTTAGATACTGGTCTTTAGTTCTATGTTGTACCATCCTGACCCACATGAGTGACCTTGAGGTGAAGGCCACAGACTTTGAAAAATTAAGTTTTTTTGGTTTAAGTGTTTAGAGGCAAATGGCAATTTAGGCGAGCTACACTGTTCTGCAACAGCTCTTATTTATCTTCTCTAAAAGGATAGAATTCGCTCCTGTTGAAAAGGGGTCTGCTCTAAAAGGAAAGAATTTGCTACCCTACAGGGGCAAATTCTTTCCTTGTAGGGAAGCAAATTCTTCTTACATATGTATAGATACCAATTAGCCAACTTGCTTGGTAAGTCTATGGGAGCAGATTCTTTCCTTTTAGAACAGAGAAGGAGCGCAAAACAATTTTAATAGATTTGCCTCCACCCCCACCCCCTGAAAGTGAAAGATTATCCATACCCTCTTATAAAACAAGACGGCATATAATAAATTTCCTGTCAGCCAACTTGTTTGGGAGCAAATTCTTTCCTTTTAGAGTTGATCCTTTTTCAGACGGGACGCAAAAACAATTTTGACTGATTTTCCTTCCCCTGAAAGTTTTTTTTTTTTTTTTTTTTTTCTTCATTCTGATTTTTTTTTTTTTTTTTTCATTCTGATTTATAAAATGAGACAAAACGTTATAAATTTCCTATTAGCCAATCTGTTGGGGAGCAAATTCTATTCAAAGCAGACCCCTTTTCATACGGGAGGCGAAAGAATTGACAGATTTGCCTCCCCAGAAATTGTATCCATTCCCATTAATTTAATAAGAAACAATGTTATGGATTTCCTATTAACTTGTTTTTATCCAAACCAACAACAGGTAATGTTTTCGCCGTATTTGACAAAGGAGACAACTTTTGTGACTTTTTGCTTTCAAGCTAACCAATTCCCTCCTGAAAATCGGACTGCTCTAACAGGATAGAATTTGCTCCCCAAGGGGCACACATTTCTGTCTTTTTAGAGCAGACCTTTTCAGGAGGGAGGTAAAACAATTGTGAGAGATGTGTCTCACCTGAAAGTTAATAAAACAAGCAACTATGTTATAGATTTCCTGTTATCCAACTTGTTTTTTATCCAGACCAACAACAGATCATTTTTCCGCCATATTTTAGAAGGGAGACAACTTTTGTGACATTGTTTGCTTTTATGCCAACCAAGTCCCTTTTGAAAAGCGGACTGCTCTAAAAGGAAATAATTGTTCCCAAGGGGAGCCAATTCCTTTCGTTCAAAGCAGACCCCTTTCAGAAGGGAGGTAAAACAATTCCTACAGATTTGTCTCCCCTGAAAGCGTATCCATTCCCTTAATGATAATAAAAAAAAACAAAAAAAAAAAAACAAAAAAAAAAAACGCAATGTTATGGGGACTTCCTATTATCAACTTGTTTTTTTTTATCCAAACCAACAACAGGAATCGGAATGCGTATGCATCGTTACGTATTGACTTAATTCCTTCATGAACTCCGAATAATGGTCATGCGTTATAGAGCCATCAGCCAACCCTTCTTTGATTTCTTGCATCCAATGAGACATCGAATCTGACGTCACGTGACCTATCTTAATTTGGTCTAAAATTTGCTTGAGCATATGACTGCTGTGGAAAGAATGGTGAGCAGAGCGTTTATTTCTGTCTTGTATGTGAAACAAAGCGCCAGCCTCCTCGATTTTGATGTTGTCTTTCTGCCTGTTCTCCTCAGCAAACTTGTTCTCAAGTTGAATCAGAAGATCGTGGAGTTGTTTTTCTTCGGTGGATGATAATGTGGGAGTTATTCTGTGACTGGGCGCAGCAGCAGGAATTTTGTGATTGACAGCTGAGAAAATATGTGGAGCAGCATTTCTTTTATACAGCAAATCTGGCAAATCTGAACCATCTGAAAAAAAAAAAAAAAGAAAGGGAATGCACTAAAACTTCAATGACTCGAACACAGATGACTGATTAAAAAGCGACTGAATCGAACTCGTTTTTAGGCGCTAGGAAATTCTTTCGATAGCTCAAGATAACAAATACATGTATTGCGGGATTTTTAGGGATATTTTCTTATTTTATTATGAAAATGTATGCTGTATGTACTCATTAAAATCGCCCGTCGAGGCGATTCTAATGACTACACTCAACATATGATTATTTTATAGAAGATCAAAAAGGCATCCCTAAATTATCCCCATTTGTCTACTGACCTGGTGCAATAATTAGTCCACTGTGGCACGAACCACCGATGTCTGGAACAAATTTCCATGGTCCAAAAGCTGTTCGAGCCAATGAAGTTCGACTATACTTGGAACCCAGCAAACACGACGTCGCTGCAACGTTGTCGTGACGTTGTAACGACGTTGTGTGTGGAAGTTGTGTATATTTATTTTGAGCTCAGTAATATATCTTGACGGTTGGCGGTTTTTGGCATCTGAGACCAAGTCATGGAGCACAACAGAGACAAATCATTGGATATTTATTTTACGCCAGTCTATGTGAAAATGAGCACCAGCAATGCTGCATTGTATGGTGAAACGGGTCGGGTTCCTCTTTTTATAGATAGATATGTGACAGTTATAAAATATTAGTTGGAAATAGTTAAACCCAATTATGACAATTGTGTTGTCAAAGCGGTGTTATCTAGTCTTGTAGCTGGATTAACGAGCAATGAAAATGCAATAAACTGGGTTTCAAAAAATTAGAAGTGTATTACAAAGAATAGGATTTTACGATGTTTGGCTATATCCAGACTCGATAAATGCGAAATGGTTTATACCTCTGTTAAAGCTACGTATAACAGATCAATCCTCGTAAATATCAGAATTGAACAGAAAACTTTCAATGTCAAGTTCTTTGCAAAGTTACAGAGCAATAAAACCTGCTATAAATATCTCCACTTATTTAGAAAAAATCAGAAATGTTAAATACAGAAAGGCAGTTTCAAAATTAAGATTATCATCACACAATTTACATGTAGAAACCGGTAGACAAGCAGAGAGAAAAGACATAAAGTGTTTATTTAGTTACTTAAACAATACAGAAGACGGGTATCACTTTTTTTTTTCTCATATGTCCGCCATATAATGATATAAGGAAGATATACCTAAAGAAGTATTACACACGTCCAAGTATATATAACAAGTGCAGTTATTTCAAGACGATAATACAAGTTTGAAGAATTCGGCTGGGTGTATTATATGACTGTTGAAATGTTGAAATTCTGGGCCCAGTTGTTCAAAGCGTCGTTAGCTTAACGAGCTCGTTAAGGGTCATTTCGTTAACTGTTTTAGCGGATTCAATATACAATATTCTGATATTTTTTGCTGAAAAAATGTGAGTAGCTTTTGCATTGAAAAAGCTACTCACATTTTTTTCAGCAAAAAATTTCAGCATATTTGCGTATCATTCGATGTAAATTTTAACGAATCGTTAACTAACGACATCGTTAGTTTCGAACAACTGGGCCCTGCAGTTAATAATAATTTACATTATTGTACTATATTAAGTATACCATAAAATACTCTATTTTTGGTACCAGTTCATGACTCTGACGCTCCGGCCATGTGTTTTGTATCGACAAGACGTACAGATGGAGTGATGAACAGGTATGGTAGACAAGTATTAGCTTAAAAAAAAAAACAACAAAAAACTAGCGGGTCGTTTAGCTACAGCAATTGCATGTACGTGTGTGCCGCACATGATGGCATATGTATCAAGATTCATTGAAATAACCTAAATGACTCCAGTTATTTTCCGAGTTTTGGTTCACTCAGAACTGTCAAGTTTACCTCTGATGTGTGCACAGATGACAGGTGACACGGACTTTGCTGACAGTTACAAATCTGGTTGCGCGCTTTTGCACGCTTTCCAGTGCTTTCTGACAACACCTTGCTACAGGAGTGGACGCACCAATCCTTTATAAGCTGCTCCTTGGTCGTGACGAATTCTCGTACTTGCTGAAGCATAATTTCATTTGAGGGAGAAATCGGTATGAAAGTGAACAATCTTGTTAATTGTACATCCGAAAGAGGCCATAATTGGATAATAACACATTCTATTCTGTTTTATTCGTTATCTGATACATGACTACTATGTCAACAGTCTTGGTAGTTACTTCCGCTTAAGTTGGGTTCAGTACAATTCCCGTATTAACGTGTGGTGGATTTAATAGCACAACTCCTATATATGCGTCTCGCCAGGGCGACTAGCAATGACTGGTGCTAATAAACAGTCTTACTTTGTGAATAAGACCATGAAATGGACTAGCCTTGAATGTTGGCCCTCTGATAAATTTCAGAAGCCACGGAGAAGTGCGAACATTCATGCTTTTTCCAGTCCGTTAAGGGCACATGTTAGCGCAACGTCGAATAGGAATCGTACGACGACGCTAATAAATAGTCTTGCTTCGAGAATAAGACCATGAATTGGACTTGCCTTGAATTTTTGCCCTCCGAAATTGATCAAAACAATCAAATAAACTGTTTATTACATTTTATCCATGTTTACCTTTGAATTTTGACATTCAGCCGTTATGATTTCCAACCAAAATAGTTGTACAACGATTCACTTTCATATCTTTCTTTACTTGTATATGTTATGTTATGTTATGTTATATATGTTTTATTACATTTTCAGCAGTGATTTACTGAGATTTATCAGTGAATTATAATCGATAATTCACGAGTTTGAAACAACAATAACAATATAGTTGACGTTTCGCGGAAAACTTGATAAAATCATGGAAATCAGACTGCAATTTTAACGCCCAGTTGGCGTTTTGAGATAAGACCTGCAACACAAAAGATAAAGTATAATTTTCTTGATAATCCAGTTCAACCTTCGTGACATTTTTGTGTCTGTATTTCAAACACAGGGCGATTTTTGCATTAAAGTGAAAACAAGATGGCGACTGATTTTCAAACTAAACCACGCCTCTTGAAATTCATGCACTGACTGGAACTATTTTGGTAGGAAATCATAACGGCTGAATGTAAAAATTCAAAGGTAAAACATGGATAAAATGTAACAAACAGTTTATTTGATTGTTTTGATCAATTACGGAGAAATAATTCACTCGTGTTCTAAGGTTTAATTGTAAAAAAAAAAAAAAACTCGTTCGATTCGCTCACTCGTTTTTTACTCGCAAGCCTTAGAACACTAGTGAATTATTTCTCCGTAATCGATCAAAACAACCAAATAAACTCTATATAATCACAATTGTTTATGCTTAAGCGAATAAACTTTTGAACTTGAACTATAAAAGCTGGGTATCCAGAGATAAATAAATGAGGCACAACGTCAAAAAACGTACCTTTGGACATGTGCGTCCAGCGAAGATACAGCGCAGTCAGATCAGAAGCTTCACTGAGCGCATTTTCGATAGCCAAAGATGCAAAGTTTCATCATGCGGACAACGAAGACTCTGATCAGACTGCGCAGATGCGCAGGCTGATCTGAGTCTTCGTTTGGCGCACATGTCAGAAGGTACGTTTTCTCCCTTTGCGGCTCAAATGCACTATACAATGGCTTATTGGATAAGGGATTAAATGTTATCAATAGTAACCTCATTGGCATTCAATGCATTGCATAAAGGTGAATGCAAACTCATGGTAGAGTTTCCATCATTTTTTGACAAGGGAGACAACTTTTGTGACTTTCTGTTTGCTTTCCTACACACCTGATGGAGGCGGTTGTCTGAACTCTTGAACTGATTGGAATTTACATTGAAATTGAAAAAAAAATGCATAAATAGTACTCAGTGATAGCAACCCGTTTGGGGTTTTACTTATGCAGATATCTGCATTTCAAATACAGAAATCTCATTTAATAAATACAGATATCTGTATTTTTTGTAATTACAGATACCTTTGATTCAAATGCAGATATCTGTAATTGAAATAGAGTCATCTCTAACTGAAATGCAGATATTAGTATTTAAAATAGCTCTATTTTCGATCATAATATAGATATCTGCATTTCAATGAGAGATATACTCATAAAGGAGAGAATTTTCTCAGTCTGGGAGCAATTTCTTTCCGTTAAGAGTAGCCCTATGTTTGAATTGTGTCAAATACTAGGAAAGAAACTTCCTGTCTGCAAAAGTTGCGCCCCCACCACCACCCCTCTCCCCACCATATTAACAAAATGGCGGCAAAATCTACCACGTGTATCACTTCACCTTTTTAACCTTCAGTACAGTGAACTGACAACAAATTGGTGGTAGTTTCCTTATTTTTCCAGAAAAGGGCTAAGAATGTCATTCGACCCTTTCCTTAAGACAGTTTGCATGAACGTCACACCATATTTTCTAAAACAAAACGCAAAACACGTATTTCAAAGTATTGTCTGCTGAATTTTATCTAGGTCGTAAAGAGTTAATTTTAATTATAGCATATCTTGCAGTTTGTTATGGAGTTGCAATAATGTGACCTGGTCCTACGACCGAAATGATAAGTGATGTGATATAAATAACAACAAACTAGCCGTTACAACAACTGGTGACCCACATCACTTTGATAAAAAGATGATAAAATTACATATCACCAGGTGACCGATTTTTTTTTAGAAGAAAATATCTTTATGCACTTTTGTCAAAGCCACAAAATAAAGAAAATTTAGAAAGACCACACAGTAACGATAAAAAAGAAACATATTAGACAATGTTGAATTGGCTTACATAACAGGATGACAGAAATGTTGCGCCACCCGAAATGGGTGACAATCCGATCATGACATTACGAAAATACGCCTATTAAAATATATAGAAAATTTCACCTCCAAAAACTGAAAATTTTTAGATAAAAACTCTAATATGTTTTCATATTTCTGTTCAAAACAAAGATTGTGGGTACTCGTTAGAACCGCCTCGTCGATGCGGTTCTAACGAGTACCCACAATCTATGTTTTGATCAGAAATAAGAAAAATAATGTATACTCCTGTAAACCCCAGTTTTACTACATAAAAGTGGGGTTTAAGGGGGTCAAAATTACATAGGCGTGTTTTCGTGATGCCTATAACCTTTAGCTGCCTCTTGGCACATTAATAAGCGAACAAATTGATAATATTATGTTATCTTTCGCAGAAATTAGGATTGAGATTTTAAATGTTATCTTTCGCAGAAAATAGGATTGAGATTTCATTTGAATTGCATCTAAGAGAAAATTTGCATGACATGTCAAACCCTATTTTCAGGGGAAAAATAGCAAAGAAAATCATAACAAATGTCGCCTGCTGAACTTTTTACCCAGCTTGCTAAGCGTCAAAGTAATTTTAACCTTTAGCGCGTTCTGGGCAAATTCTGCAGACAGCAAATTGATGACACTTTTAAATAGGGTTTGACCGTTCAAGCGAATTGTCGCCAAGATAATTTATATGATGGCGTGTCAACCCCTGTTTTCCGGGAGAAAATAAGAAAAAGAAAAAAAAAAAATCTGCTGAACTTTTTACCAATCTTGCTAACCGTCAATGTTCGCCAATCTACCGACTTTTAACCTTTTTGCACTGGTTGGGCAAATTCACTGGGCGACAGATGATATTTTCAACTTAAATTTTCCAGAAAATAGGGTTTTTCCATTTCATGCAAATTGTCGCCTATTGAGAGAATTTGCATGATGTGAAATATAATCCCTACTTTTCTGAGAAAAGCATTTAAAATGAAATTTCTCTCAGGACGCTAAGCGTCAACTCTTTCAGCCTTGCAGACCAAAACAGGTTACTTTGCAAACAGTGTAGATTGGCAAGAAATGTTCCCAGTTTACTAAGTCCCCTTATATGCAACAGAAACACAGGCAATTTGATGGTAGTGAATTTTACTTGCCCAGTAACCAAACACAACTTGAATGCTTTTTTTTTGGCTGATATGTTTGAATTCAAATGAATAATAATAATAATAATAATAATAATAATAATAATTATTATTATTATTATGATAATTTGAAGAAGAAAACGAATCTTAAGCTATGTAAGTAAAAAGACACAACAATAATATAAATAATAATAAAGAAGTAGGCAAGTTCTGAAATAAATATTTTAAAATAAAACACAAAGAACCGTGAAAGAAGAAGAAACAGTAGAAGGAGAAGACCAAACAATATACATAATAATAATGAAAAGAAAAATGCAACAACTAGCAATCAAAATGTCGAAAAAGAGGAAAGATAAAATAAAACGTATGAGACGATCCGCATAAAACAACACAGTCTCTGTAAAAATTAAGACAGTTTAAATGCCATCTCCTAAGAATAAATGTGAAGCAGATTCCCAGCTAGCATTCTACGTAAATCTACATCGGGCCGTCATCGGCCCGTCAGCTACCCTGACGGGCCGATGACGGCCCGATATAGATTTACGTAGAATGCTGACTGGGTTTAAAGCTATAGAGAGAGAGAGAGAGAGAGAGAGAGAGAGAGAGAGAGAGAGAGAGAGAGAGAGAGAGAGAGAGAGAGAGGCCGCTTCTCACCTGCCTCATCACCAACTGGTTTCCTTTCTCCAAAAGCTCGCCCAGAAACAACATAGGCAAATGCAGCAACTGCAAACGTGCGTATTATTTCATGCGCCATTTTCAAGACCGCATTTTCCAGTTGAAGGAAAGCTTAACATCAGCAGACTGCCTAAACATTCACTTATTTCAATGTCAAGGTCAATGCATCAAACGTTACATATCGTATGATTATTGCGTGTCTAATTCCCAAACTTTTTTTCCGTAATTTAAAGATACCGTTGTCGCTGCGCTTGTCAGTCGACTAGTATACTGCTCAAAATTTGCAACGAGCAATTGGAATCGTGTTCTCCTTTTATTCTCTAAAATGCAGGACAGTTATGAT
Organism: Anodontia alba; assembly: GCA_964016985.1. Lineage (NCBI taxonomy): Eukaryota > Metazoa > Mollusca > Bivalvia > Lucinida > Lucinidae > Anodontia > Anodontia alba. The sequence continues at coordinate 131,640,650 of OZ024821.1, forward strand.
AATAAGTCGAACCTCAATGACTCGAATATCTTTTGGACCATCGAAATTTGTTCATGGGTAGTTCTAATCACAGCGCCCGGCCAGGAGGCAAATTGGGATCATTTGGGACTGTTTTTTCTTTTCTTTTTTTTTTTTTTTTTTTTTTTGTTCTCCCGAACTTCTATAAAATAATGGCATGTTGAGTGTATTCAGTAAGGCGATTCTAAAGACTACAGACAAACATACATTTTCATGATAAAATAAGAACATTTCCTTAAAATATCCCTAGATATTTGATTTTGTTGAGCTATCGGAAAAATTTTTCCTACGGACGAGTTTGAATTAGTCACAGTAAACGATCCATCGGTGTTCGAGTTATTGAGGTTTTACCAAAACGGCAAAGTGTGGAAGTAAGGTAAAAATAATATACAGTTACACCTCCAAAATCATCATCTTTTAGATGGAAAAAGTACAGCGAACCCTCGTTACAACGACAGGATTCGTTCCCAAAAGTGTTGCCATTAATCCAATTAATACTGAATAAACTCTCCCACACAGTATATTTGAAGAGTCGAATTTCAATTTTAGGTATGTCAGACTACGTGATTTATATATTCCTAGAGAAAATGACTAAACTATTTGCAAAGAGTGGAGACCCTGATCAGAATGCGGCGTCTGATATGGGTCTGCACTTTTCGCCGATTACATTATTTGGGGGTCTCCGGATTAAAATGGGTTAAAATGAATTTGTTGTAATGAGCAGAATGATATGTAAGAAATGCCTTGCTTTATTCTTATATCCTCATAGAAACTATGTTTTAGATACTTGTTAAAATCGCCTCACTCAAGCGATTGTAACAAATACCGAAAACATATGTTTCTTGGCATATTAAATACTATGTTCTTGCAAAATTTCTGATTAACTGTCATCTCTTGAGTGAAAGTTTCGTGCCAGTCAAATTATAATTATAACGAATTTTGTCGTTGTACCGAGTTTCGGTATAAAGAGGGCTGACTGTAAGACCAAACTGTCTGTTGGAATGATTTATTTATCAAAACAAATATGTTTACATGTCAGATGAAAGGTAAGACATAATCTTGTTTCATACCCTTTAGAATCTGTTTGAGCCGGGACAGAGCATTTCCTACCATATTGCATCCGCACAGTCTGATCAGAGCCTTCGCAGGACACTGTAGGTAACAGACAGCGAAGTGCAGGCTGATCCGAGTCTTCACTGGGCGTATATGCAACACGTTTTTATCATTTAAAAACATGGCTACCTTGAAAAATAAAAAAAAATCTAAATAGTTAATAATATTGATAGAGTATGTACTATTTTGATCATAATTACGATTCTGGAATAAAGGAAAATTTATACGTTTAATAAAAGTTAAAGATCCAATGACGTCACAGAATGATGTGCTACAGCTTTATTTTGCTATCTATAAATACATGTATATAGTAACACAAGTAATATGACATTTAATGCGTGTAACTTTCGAACCAGTAGCAAACCTGAGGTTTTAACACATTTTGTCAAAATTCTTTCTCATATATTTTAAAATAAGATTAGTATATTTTGTTTTGAGTGCAAGTGTAGTTTATTCGAGAGTTTGTGTTTAGTAAGACCGTTACGTGTTTATCTCGTGTAAATTTTAAGCTTTGACACACTATAGACTAAATAATCAGTTGAAAATCAGTAATTTTTCAGAGAAAATAACATGGCATTTCATTTAAACTGTCTCCTCTCGTACCTCGGAGACAATTTGAATAAAATATCAAGCTTTTCTTTCAACCGGAACCTGTGTAGTCAGCTTGTACGACGTTGACTCCGCTCCTTTTTAGTGCATTGTTTGATCAATAAAACGTTTAAACAAATTATTTCGGGGTGTTAGTTTTACCCAACCATACAAAGAAACGCTTCATCTATACAAAAAAATAAAGTTAATAATAAAAAAAAAAAAATAATTAATAAAATCAACACCCCACCCAATTTACGACTTTATTTACTAAAAAGGAACTGGAGTGGTGGAAGTAATAAAAATTATATCGTGTAACGTAAGAACTTATGAGGAAGTTCACGTTTTGTTAATCGTTAATGGGACTGATACTAGCGTATTTTGTACAGTATAGGTTCCTAGCAATCGGTTGTTGTAAACTTTATGTATGCCTATCTGAAAATATGTATTTTAACTTATACAAATAAAATATGTTTAATTGGCATGTTTCTTTTATAAACCGGTCTGACAGTGTGTACCTCGTACTTCGGTTAAATGTCTTGTACTCCCTGTCGTGTGCAAAATTTGTAACATTTTGTCCTTAAGTTTTGTCCTAATATTTTCGTTAGCAGTCTGTTTCGAGTAGCGATTACTCCATCAATTCATCCGGGACACAGCATTTCCTCTAAGACTGTATTTGCGCCCGGCGAAGACTCAGATCAGACTGCGCAGACTGATCAGAGTCTTCCAGGGCGCTCTGTGGGTAGCCAAGGATCCAAAGCGTCTTCAGGGTTATCTGAAACTTCGTTGGGCGCACATGCAATCTTGCAGGAACAGCTCTGCCCCGCCTGCGGAACTTTCTTTGGCCTTGCGTCCCAGTAAGCATTCTTTATAAATCTTAGGCGGGCCGTTATCGGCCAGCTATAGATTTGTAAAGAATGCTAGCTGGGGTTCCTGCAGAGATTGCTTTACAAGTGCATCAGCACTGACAGTTAATTTCGCGTGTTATTACGTTAACAAGCCCCATAATATATAGTGAAACCAGTATATAAGTTATTGGAATTATTTAAGATTTTTGCGATTTTTAAAACCAGATTTTCAGTTTGTTTGTTATTTCTACGAACAATTTGTACTGCATATTCATAAATCTGTCATAATACACTTATAATTAATTTTTACTCCTTTTCTATACGAGCCAGAGCATGGCAAAACCAGCGGAATTGCATGTGCGCCTAGCGAAGACTCAGATCAGCCTGGGCATCCGCTGTCCGCACGAAGAAAGCCTGAGTCCTTAGCTACTCATTAAGCGCACAACGAAGACTGATCAGACTGGGCGGATGCCCAGCCGAGCCGCGGTCGAACACCGAAAAGAGGCCATAAGGTACCGAAAAGGACAAATTTCAGCGTAAATCCCAATTAGTTTTAGAGGTCTATAGAATTTCAGGCTACCGCCATCAGTACTCGCAGTGCTTTGATTATATAATCAAGATATCTTTGTAAAACTCAAAACTTCGCAATATTTTAAAAGCAGCAAATGTTAACCTTAAAGATTTGGGTTTTTGCGCATACTTTTATAAGTAAATGAGATATTTCGATCACCGTGACATATAACTCTTAAAACGATGATTATTACTACAGCAGATGACACTTCGAACTTTTTTCAAAGTGAAAAATAGAGGAAAATTAAGGCTTCATATTTCATGTGAATGGTCTGCCTGATCACATATGACAATCTCTGGTATTGCCAGGTGTCTTGCACACTACAGATAAGTTCAATCAAAAGCATCGAATTTTCAATAAAGAATGGAAACTTTAATTTTAAAATTAAATGTATTTTACATTATTGTCTATAATATAATTCGATCTCTCCGATATTGAAAATTAAACTAGCATCATTGATTTGGGCTAATACGAAACAATTTTCAATATCTGAATATTAAATTTAATAAATCTAAAATATTCCTTGAACTATAAAGCGATTTGCTCAAAATTAACCTTTACGACTCTCTGGGAAGATTCAGCAAACGAAAAATTAACGATATTTCCTATTTTCCCCAGAAAAAATGGCTTTGGTCTTTCAAGCAAACTGTCGACTATTTTTTTTTCTGGGGAAAATACTAGTAAGAAAAAAAATGACATCAGTTTGTCGTCTGCTGAATCAGCCCAGACAGTGCTCATCTTTGCATGTAAACTCGTCAATGGGTACACTGCTATCTGAAATCACTTCCCAGCTAGCATTCTACATAAATCTATAGCGGGCCGTTATCGACCCGTCAGCTACCCGGACAGGCCGATAACCGCCCGCTATAGATTTTTGTAGAATGCTTACTGGGTTGTGATTTAATGGGAAATAAAATTGTGCCACGTCATGCGAAAAGTGACTTCAAACATGCGCAGATTCAGATTATCCTGCGCATGCGCAAAGTATCATCGGGGCTTTTGCTCTCCATTCATACATTCTGTAGTATGCAACGATTCTATTAGCGGACACCGAAGGCCCTGATCAGACAGCGCGGATGCACAGGCTGATCTTGGCCTTCGTTGTCCGCATATGTCTGAAGACATGTTTTCGCATGGTGAAGCCCAAATGATATGACCATTAGTGGAACCATTTGCAAGTCAACCTTTAGATAACCTTACAGGTTATCTTGCTCTCAGCTGAGCAATCAGACGTGCCTGTGCTGTGCAGTGTTTAGCTATTATTCCAAGAATATAAATGTCTTTTGACTCTTTCGGTGCCAAATTTCAGACGACATTTGTCGTCTGCTAAATGTCGTCTGCCTTTCTTTTTGAACAAACTATCGCTTGAAAAGAAGTTTATACGTAAAGTTGAAAGACTGAATGTCAAACAGCGTAGATCCAGATGAGACGGCTCATATGAGCCGTCTCATCTGGATCTGTGCTGTTTGCAAAAGCCTATTATTATCGCCTGTGGCAGTGAAAGAGTTAAACCTTAAAGCGCTGAACAAAATTGTAGCAGACGACATTTTCTAACTTTTATTATCATTAATTTCATAGAAAATTAGACTCAGCATTCCATGTGAATTGTCTGATAGGCAGACTATTCACATAAAATGTCAATAATAATTCTTAAAGTTTGCCTTTGGTGACAAAGAACACTCAAAAGAACGAAAATTGGAGACTGTTTTATGCTCTTCATAAACAGCAATGAAGTTTGCGAAGCTGCATACGCCCCTCTCCCACCCACCTAGCACCAGCCTAGGCGGTATTAGATTTTTAAAGTAACTAGAATGGGTTCAGTTATCCCAAAGGAAATAAATATACAATCTACACTACCAAACAAGCCTTATTTTATTTGAAAAAAAAAAAAAAAAAAAAAAAAAAAAAAAGAAGTCATCTGCTGCAGTCGTGTTTAGCGCTTTAAGGGTTATTTTATCAACAATGGGAACTTTGAGTGACTATTTTTAGCAGATTATTCACATAAATTGTCAAACCTTGTTTTGATCCGTACGATAAATTAAAAATAGTTTGAATTATCGTCTGTTTCAATTTTGTAGGGCTCTTAAAGCGCTAAATTTAATCTTAAAGTACTAACAACTGCATTTTATTTTATTTTAATTTATTTATTTATTTATTTATTTTGTGTGTGTGTGTGTGTGTGTGTTAGTGTGTGTTTCAGAGAAATAAGACATTTCTTGTGAATCGTCCGCCTACCTGGCAGATTATTTACAAGAAATGCAGTCATATTTTCTCTGAAAAATTAAAAAAAAATATCAATGTTGTCTAGAACAATTTTGCTCATCGCTTAAGGGTTAAATAAACTGGTATGATGAGCTTAGTTATATAGGCTTACTCGCACATGCAAAATTGACCAGAGAACATTGGTGCCATCCTACTCATCATATACATGAGAGTCTGGATCGAATTTACTGACTAGCGAATTTTTTGTTTTATAATAATTAGAGAAAAGGATACAAATTCTCTAACTGGACAAAAATGAACTTAAAATTTAAAGAAAGAGAATAACGAACTATTTTTTTTTTTTTTTTTTTTTTTTTGTTTTTGCTAAAAAGAGAAATCCGGACCCCTATCCCCTGCTCCCCACATCGAATCCACACATCCAGACCCTCATACATGTACATGTGTCATTGTTATATGGGTTGATTCAGTTGACAGGAAACAACGGCATTGATCAGAATGAGCGAATGTGCACTCTGCTCTGGGCCTTCTGTGTCCCCGAAGCCATTTTCTTTGCGTTGCGCACCAGAGACCCTGCTCGGACAAACAAGTTAACTGTAGATCCAAACAAGAGCTCTCCCAACGGGCACATGACCTTTATACAACGTCGGCTCAACATCGATGCAACGTCATGACGTTGAGGCGACGTTGTATTAACGTCATATGTCTGCTGGGCTGGGTCTCGCACTGTTTGTCTTCATCCACCGCTTTTATATACACATAACTCTCTGACTGGTCAGACTTAAAGGTCCTGTTTTCGCAGTCCACCAATAAAATGTAAAAGCAGCGAAAATTTCAGTGCAGCGCTAAATTTTATCAGTGCAGCGGTATTTTTATCAGTGCACTGGTAAAATATAACAGTGCAGCGATAAATGTAGCGCTGCACTGGTAAATTTCATCAGTGCACTGATACTGATAAGTTTATCAGTGCACTGGTAAAATGCAGCGATAAACGAAGCGCTACACTGGTAAATTTCATCTGTGCACTGATAAATTTTTCAGTGATCCTTTTGGTACACCATATTAACCAAGTACAGCACTCAGATGGATTTGTTCAGATTTTAGGATGAGTATGGTAAGGGATTCAAGTATCTAAATATTATTTATAATTATACTGGACATCTCGGGTGAACTATACTATACTAAAGAAATGTGATTATACTGGGAATTAAGGCGTAAAAATGTATGCGTTGAGTAATGTTCATTTCTTTTCATACCGTATTTATATACCCTTAAAATTCGGACAAATATACCTGCGCAAAGTGCAGATCTAGATCAGACGCCGCAGATGGTGGCGTCTGATCAGGGTCTACACTTGTTGCAACTCATCCAGAGGAAGTAAAATGGGCTTGCTCAAAGCGTAGGGCAAGTATAGTGAGGAATTAAGGCGTCCGAATATTTGGGTAAATACAATTATATATCATAAAATAAATATGCGAAACTGGTACAGTGACTATGCTGGGAGACGGTATTTACTCTAAATACTCGGACACCTTCTCTTCTTACGATATTCATCCTAAAATTTGAACAAGTCCATTTTATTACCGGTTGACGTGTCTAAAACTGCTGGGTGAGTGGCACACATTGTACACTGGGTCTATACTGTTTGTCCAGGCAAGTCAATCCTAATACTAAGGGTAAATAGGGTAAACTAGAAATTAGTTTCTGCTTTCACGGTAGCCCGCCCACACATGCTTCTGAAGACAAATTATCAGTGGAGTAAACTTGCGAAATACCATATAAATGGGCCGATTTAGAAACCAGGGCCCAGTTGTTCAAAGCATCGTTAGCTTAACGAGCTCGTTAAGGGTCATTTCGTTAACTGTTTTAGCGGATTCAATATACAAGTTTCTGAAATTTTTTGCTGAAAAAATGTGAGTAGCTTTTGCACTGCAAAAGCTACTCACATTTTTTCAGCAAAATATTTCAGCATATTTGCGTATCACGCGATGTAAATTTTAACGAATCGTTAACTAACGACGTCGTTAGCTTTGAACAACTGGGCCCAGATAATTAGAAGGGTCAAGAACTAAGATACATGTAGTTGGCCGGATAAACCCGTATTTCTGTAACCAAATGCAGCACACATTTTTTGTGTATTTTTCTGAGAAATTAAGGTTTGACATTTCATGTGAATCGTCTGCCGACATGAAATGCCAAGTCTTATTATCTCTGAAAAAAATAATTTATTTTATTTATTTTTTTATTTACACAATATTTTAAGAGGGTGACACATTTAGCTAAAATTAGCCATTCTACCAAGTGGCCCTCTACTAACATACTAAATTCTCTAAAAACACGTGCTATTGAAAAGAGCAAAAATATAATATACACATATATACACAAACGTCACACATACATTCTAAAAAATGCAGTTTTATCTAAAATTAAGAGATCAAATGGTATAATTGCATCAAGAATTGTAAGAACATTAGGACATTATTAAGAACATTTCGAAGCTACTTTAAAAGCATATAAATACCATTTGCAGTGATGATTAAGATGTGCAATTACTGTCGCACTTGTCACACTAGTATAATAATACTAGAGGGCCAATATGGCCAGTATCGCTCACCTGATTACCAAACAGGGCCCAGTTGTTCAAAGCTAACGACGTCGTTAGTTAACGATTCGTTAAAATTTACATCGAGTGATACGCAAATATGCTGAAATTTTTTGCTGAAAAAATGTGAGTAGCTTTTGCAGTGCAAAAGCTACTCACATTTTTTTCAGCAAAAAATATCAGAATAATGTATATTGAATCCGCTAAAACAGTTAACGAAATGACCCTTAACGACGTCGTTAAGCTAACGACGCTTTGAACAACTGGACCCAGGTTTCGAGTCAGTTGGCCTTTTGGTTCAAGAGAAGCTCAATATGGATTTTTAAGATGGCGGCCATCTTGGATTTCCAATCAGAATGGCTTTAGCTATTTTTGATTTACAAGTCACTTCGATACTTCCACTGAGTCGCCCCGATACACCCAATCAAATTTCGAGTAAATTGCCTTTCCGTTTAGGAGAAGTTCAAAATAAGTTTTCAAGATGGCGACTGTGGCGACTATTTTGGATATCCGATCAAAACAATTTAGTTTAGTGATGATCTACAAGTCACCCAGATACTTTCTATCAAGTTTCAAGTTAAATGGCATTTTACCTAATTTTGATTTGCAAGTCACCATGATACTTCCTACCAGGTTTCAAGTCAAGTGACCTTTCTGTTCAGGAGAAAAAAGCTCAAAATAGATTTTCAAAATGGCCGCCATGGCGGAACGATTTTAGCTATTTTTGATACGCAAGTCACCCTGATACTTCCTACCAAGCTTCGAGTAAATTAGCCTTTTGGAGAAGAAGCTCAAAATTATATTCTCATGGCCGCCATCTTGGATTTCCGATCGGAACGATTTTAGTTATTTCAATACTTCCTATCAAGTTTCAAGTCAGTTGGCCTTTCGGTTCTGGAAAAAAGGCGCAAAATAGATTTTCAAGATGGCGGCCTTCTTGGATTTCCGATCGGAACGATTTCAGCCTTTTTTGATCTATAAGTCACCATGATACTTCCTACCAAGTTTCGAGTCGATTGGCCCAGGGGTATAGAGGGAGTAGTCTTTTAAACTAAATTGTTGACGCAGCACGATGGACAACGGACATTGACCGATCACAATAGCTCACTTTGAGCACTTCATGCTCAGGTGAGCTAAAAAAAAGTAAGAATGTCGTCTGCTACAGTTTTTCTGAGCGCTTTAAGTTTCATATTGCTCGGTAACGACTCTAAAAACAGACGAACGTTTACTAGCCATTAAGTCACATGAGGAGTACTGAAACTTTTGTTGTGAAGTACCGACATCAAACTAACACAAACCAATTGCGGCGCGCTTGTTTACACTATTGATAATCATTACCCTGGTCAGCAAAACACGATGAACTTGAAGTGAACTGTATCGAAAATAGAAATATACATATTGATAAAAGAACAATTTTCTTACAAAATCCAAAATAAAATGGCGCTGTCTGGAAAAGTATGCATAGTGACTGGAGCCACACGCGGACTAGGAAAAGGAATAGCCATTCAACTGGGTGCAAATGGGGCCATTGTGTATATTACCGGGCGGACACTAGAGCCCAGGGATGACTCAGAGATCGGAGGTTCACTGCGGGAGACAGTAGAGGCTGTTGAGGCCCGCGGAGGGGTCTGTATACCTGTTCAATGCGACCATTCTAAAGACGAAGATGTAGAAATGTTATTTGACCAGGTTAGCCGAGAACAAAATGGGAGGCTAGATGTACTTGTGAATAATGCGTTCTCAGCCGCGAATGTTCTAAATCAGAATATGGGAAAGAAATTTTGGGAGCAATCCCTTTCGATGTGGGATACGGTAAATAACGTGGGGTTGCGAAATCACTTCATCTGTACCACCCTAGCAGCAAGAATGATGGTTGCTAGGCAGAAAGGTCTGATTGTGAATGTTTCGTCAGGGGCAGCACTGAAATATATAGTTAATGTAGTGTATGGAGTGGGGAAGGAGGCAGTGGACAGACTGGCGGTGGACTGTGGTATTGAACTTAGAGATCAGAATGTGGCATGTCTAAGTTTGTGGACTGGTGGAGTACATACAGAAAACCTGGAATACTTGATAGAAACTAGAAGAAAAAATCCAGATATAATAGCCAACGAGACAGAAAATGATAGACTTGCCTTTGACTATTGGATTAATGGTGAAACACCACAGTATATTGGAAAATGTGTAGTTCATCTAGCACAAGACCCTAATATAATGAGGAAAGCAGCGAGCGTGCATATTTCAATGGATCTTGGTGCCGAGTATGGTTTTGTGGACGTCGACGGCAGGAAGCCGAAACATTTACGTCAGGTTAACACAATTGTATCATTGTCTCCAAGGTGGAAATGGTTAGCAAGATGGATTCCGGACTTTGTGAAGATTCCGAAATGCGTAATACATATGGCGGGGAACAAGTTCTATTAAACTTATATGTTCAATGATTTGATGTTATGATAAAGTTGGACAGTTTTTCTGCTTTTAAAACTCTTGCTTGTGGTCTGTCTGTCTGAAAGTGCATGTGAAAAGAAAAGATAAATTTGTGCAGGATTTAAATAGATCCCAGGTATACTTGCTGAAAACTATATTTAGTGACTCAGACCCATCAATACTGATGGGTCCGAGTTAGCGATAAGGGAAGATTCTGAACAGACTGCATGGCCCGGACATGTTTACCCTAACTGTATTCGGACAGATGGTAGTGTTGGGAATTGGAGAGCTAAATCGCAATCGATTATCGGGAAAGCAAAACCGATTATCAATTGTAAAATCGGATATCCCATAACTCGTTTCAAATAATAGATGATTATAGCATGTGTGCTTTAGGTTTCTGTTTAACTTAGAATGCAACAACATATCAAAGATGTATAAAATTATGTATTATTTACGTCCTTGAACATATAATAGCCTAACTAGGTTTGTTAAAGATATAAGTTGTGTCAAGACAAAACAGCTGCTTACAGTCATGTTTCTAGTCAATTAGTCTTTCATAATACTCTAAATTTGTATGTCTTATTATATTATGTGACCTTTGGTCGGCACAACACTGACAGACAAACCTGAGCAGACAGGGTAGACCCTGATCAGACGTCAAAAAGAATGTGGCATCTATTCAGTGACTACACTGTTGCCATTTATCCAGCAGCATCAATTTACTTGTTCAAACTTTAGGACAAATATGGCAAGGAAAATAAGAATTTTAGTGTAAACCCAGTCAGCATTCTACATAAATCTATATCGGGCCGTCATCGGCCCGTCAGGGTAGCTGACGGGCCGATGACGGCCCGATGTAGATTTACGTAGAATGCTAGCTGGGAATGCGGTATTTTCATACAATATTATGTACATCCCATTTGTACATTTTGCTATTCCAAACTCGTTTGCACAGTGCCAATCTTAACACTTTTAGTTTCTTACCATACTTGTTATAAAAACTGCATGTCTAGTTTGCTATTTGATGCTGTATCTAACAAATACTGGATGCTTCGCAGCAGTGTAGACCCTGATCAGAGGCAGTGTATTTCAGTGCCGGATCTAGATCTACGCTGCTTGTTTAGACATCATGTTTTCCCCTAAATATTAAGACTCGTGAACTCCTTACAATGCTTTTATGCCATTGCAATTCAAAGAACAGTGGAAAGGGCGTATGGGGTTACTCCTGTCTGTCTGTCTGCCAGTCCGTCTCCTTCGGTGTCTGAGATGGCGTTAGCAATTTGCATTTAAGTTTTTCAGGCGTTGTCAATTTGCATTTTCAGACGGAGGCATCCGTGTCCTTTGGTTCTAGTTTTGTTCTAGTTTTTCTTGTTTTTTCTTTTTGTTTTTTTTTTATAAAATTTGAACAAGTCCCTTCGACTACCTGTCACAATGTGATGAGTTGTAATACAGACCCTGATAGGATGCAACGTCTGAGCTCTTGTCATCATGTGTGGTATCTACACTGTTCTGTATGCTTATTTTTTTTCAGTTTAAAGCAAAATCATTAAGTTAACAAGTGTAATTGTGCCCCAACAAGTGAAAATGTACCTTCAGGTCATGTGCGGACAGCAAAGGCCCGAATCAGACCAAATCAGGATAAGCAGTCTGATCAGGACATTCAATGACTTCACTGTCTGGAAACAGAATGATTGGACTTTACAGAATCTTACAAAGAAGAGCAAATGTCCTGATGATACACTGCGCTTGTGCAGGATAATGTGACTGCATATTTTGCTGACATTCAAAGACACTTTTTCACTTGAAGTGGCTCATTTAATGTACACCCCAATGTTTGGTCATAATATAGTGATAATAGGGGCGTACAGGGGTCTACATTATATAACCCATTGTAGACTGAATGAACTCTCCCACACTATATATCAGAAGATTCTAATTTGAATTTAAGTATGCCAGGCTATGTAATTCAGATATTCAGAGAGAAAAAGGTTGAACTTACTATTTGAAAACAGTGGAGGCCCTGATCAGACATTGGTTGAACTTACTATTTGCAAACAGTGGAGACCCTGATCAGATGCTGCATACTGCGGCATCTGATCTAGGTCTGCACTGTTTGCCAATTACCCATTTAGGGGTCTCCAGTCTACAATGGGTTAAAGGGGTATTTCCAGATTTTGCTGTTTTCAAATCAGCTTTTCAATTTGTTTGTTTCTTCTACTACATGTAAATGTTTAACTTCATAGATTTGTCTAATGTGATAAATAACCAAACTCTTAACCATTTCCTATATATATGAAAAAATATATATTTATTATTCAATGTATTTAATAACTAAACTCTTCCGCATTTCATTTCCTTTTTATTAAATGGTGAAACTACCATGGTTTACTTTGCTCTATATATTATACATGTAGCCCTTGATAAGGCGCTTTTTACAACCAAAAAGTATCTGTATTTTTCTTATTTCTCAACGAAAACATATGTTGTGGGTACTCATTAGAAGCACCTCGCCAAGCTGCTTCTAATGAGTACCCACAACATATGTTTTTGTCAAGAAATAAGAAAAAAATAACCTGTTACCTACTCTTTATCTTATCTAGACCTATGGCATCTGTTTAGGGTCTAGTCTACACTATCTGGTACTATTCACGACTTGACCAGCAATTTTAGATAGTTCAATACTGAATAGGTAGTAAAAAATGCCTTAAAATGGACTTCTTCAAATTTTAGAAGTGCGGTCAGTATTATGATGTCAAAATACTTAAGGTTAATACTACATACATGTATCAAAAGTACTGTAAATTTCAGGAGACAACTACTGTCCTCTGATATTAAACTTTACTTATGCCGCAGTTCATGATGCTTTAATAAAACTTATTTCCTGACAAATGGATCATCCATTTGGGAATTTTCACGAAGTCAGGAATCCATCCAGCCATCCACCGCCATCTTGGGGAAAAAGAAACAAGTGTGTTAACTTGTCTTAAATGCAAAGGCTTCCGTCCATCAACATCAACAAAACCATACTCTGCACCAAGGTCCATAGATATATGCACACTGGCTGTTTTCTTCATAATATTAGGATCTTGAGCTAGAAAAGCAACACATTTTCCTATATACTCTGTTGTTTCACCAGTCCTCATGTAATTAATCATGACCTCTTCTTTTTCATTTCTTGGTTCATTCTTCTTCGACTCCAGAATCTTCTCAATGTTTTCAGTATATACCCCTCCTGTCCACAAACTTAAACAAGCCACATTATGTTTCCTAAGTTCAGTTCCACAGTCTACTGCCATCCGATCCACAGCTTCTTTTCCAACACCATAAGCGACGCCAAACATATAAGCCAGACCTCCACCTGATGAAACATTCACTATCAGTCCACTTTTTCTGGGAACCATCAGCCTCGCAGCGAGTGTACTACAGATATAATGATTTCTCAAACCCACCCCATTTACAGTGTCCCACATGGATGTAGGCAACTCCCAGAATTTCTTTCCTGCTGCCTCACTTAAAGCATGTACAGCAGAATAAGCATTATTCACAAGTACATCCAGCCTGCCTTCCTGTTCCCGGTTTATTTTGTCAAACAGTCGCTCTACCTCCTCGTCCTTTGAATGATCACACTGAACCGGGATACAAGTCCCTCCGCGCGCTTCTACTGCCGATGCCGTCTCTAGCAGCGAGCCTTCCATCCCTGTTCCTTTCTGAGATTCTAGGGTTCTGCCTGTTATGTAGACCGTTGCCCCATTTTCGCCCAGTTGCAATGCTATTCCTTTTCCTAACCCGCGTGTGGCTCCTGTCACCACACAAACTTTCCCAGCAAGTGCCATTTGCCTACTGTGTAGAGTTTTTTTTTGTTTTTGTTTTAATTATTTGCTGAAAATGTTTCGCGCAAATTTGATAAAACTACACAATATTCTCAGGTCTGTTACGAAAAAATGGTGGAATAACTGTTAACTGTTTGAGTACTAATGTACAACTGTAACTGTAACTGCAAAGTTGAGAAACAGACAGGGTGGATGTTTTAGGTTTTTACCCTCTCAGTCCTGCAGACCCAAATCAGATACCTGTGCAAACGGTGTAGATCCTGAGTCACGGTTCATAATGATCTACATCAGGATCTACACTGTATGCCAGTCTGTTATTATTTTTGACTGACACCTATTTGCACTATTGGACAGGTCCAACTTCAATCGAATGGAAAAGTCCTTTCAATAAACTCGGAGCTGAAAGGGTTTATTAAAGCGCTTTATTTACATTTGTAGCAGACGACATTCTAAAATTTCAGAGAAAATAAGACATTTCATGTGAATCTTCTGCAGACGAATCACATGAAATGTCATTTTCTCTGAGCCGTATTTTCCGGGGCTCTGAAAAATATATTTGAAAGTGTCGTCTGCTGTAATTGTGATAGCTTATGATTATAGTTAATAATTTTAGAACAAGTATGGTTATTTTCAAGTGTCTGAACATTTAGAGTAATACGATATATCTATACACGATACTGCAGATCCATTTGGCCTTTTTGTTGTGTTGTTTGCTGAAAACCTTACTCAACATTTTTTTTTCATGTATGTACAGCACACCATTAACTAGGATGGTGGAGGCGGGAGGTTTGGTATGGGTGAGACTGCGCGGATTTATTGTACGTTTTGTCGTGCGCTGGCTAAGATGTTTAGCGATTTTCGCCAAGAGATTTTTGGGACCCGTTTGCTTTACCAAATGCAAAGCCCTTCTGAAAAAGTATCTATTCTAAAAGAAAGAATTTACTCCCCATTTGCTCCCAAATTCTACCCTTTTAGAGAAGACCCCTTTTCAGAAGGGAAGTAAACTATTTTGACATGACAGAGTTACCTCCCTAATTGTCATCCAGTCACCTTAATATTTTTAAATAATGTAGCTCAGTATACAACAGCAAAGATGACGACGACGACAACAACAACAACGAGAACAACAACAACAAAATGACAAAACTTGTCATTTGAGGTAGTTTGAATAGACAGCATTCCCTACTAAAAAGGATTATCTGCTTTCTCTATAATGTAATTTGACGTCATAAACTTGCTCTGTCATCGATATCCACTGCTAGGTTTTTCTTTATTTTGCCACCAACCGCTTCGTTTCTGCTTCCGAGATCACTTGGGTCGAATATCGCATTGTCGAAGAAAGGACCACTTTTAGAAACTGTAGAAATTTCTTTCTCCTCTAATTCCTGCAATTTAACATGGAAAATAAAATATCACAGAAAAAAATTTTTGTGTGACAAAACAGGTAATGCACGAGACATTTGTGTCTAGGACCCGATCAAGGAATACCAGAAATTGTTTTTTTTTTTTGCCAGAAAAGTCCCGCGTGAAGAAGCCCTACAACCTGAAGTCATATTGGTGGTGAAAGCTCAGCCATTTTTTCCTGCCCACAAGGACTTTGAACGGGTACTAACCTTGCCTCCACCTCCACCCCAGCTGCTTTGTACATAAAAACCCATAAATCCCGAACTCACCTGACAATGCGCGGATGGTGCAAAAGTAAAAAGTCCTCTACGTTTCTCCCTCAGCCCCCTTCCTGTGATGATCACTGGTGTATAAGATAATCCATAGCTTTCATCACCTATATAGTTTTGACCCCTTTAACCCACTTTTATTTAGTAAAACTGGGATTTACAGGGGTATACATTATTTTGCTGATTTTGCTAAAAAAAACATAGATTGTGGGTACTCGTTAGAACCGCCTCGCCTCGCCGAGGCGGTTCTAACGAGTACCCACAATCTATGTTTTGAGAGAAATATGAAGAATATCAGATTTTTTTTTATCTGAAAATTTTCATTTTTTGGTGGTAAAATTTCCAGTATATTTGAATAGGCATGTTTTTGTAATGTGTATTTGGCACTCTTGGGTCACATAAGTTTAGTGCTCTTTTACCTTAATTTTATTAAGTTATGCTGTATCGACACGCGATACAAAGTTATGCTTGCAGTTATATAGCTTTGTTTGCCGAGATGGCTCTACTTACTGCTCCACCACACCTCCATTCTATACTCAACCCAGAGCACTTCCAGCATAAAGCTAGTGTACTAATGATCCAAGAAAGAAACAACAACTCTCACAGCTTTAGCTGGGTTCGAACCAACAGTCCTAGGATTATTAGTAGATGGGAGCTACCCGACCCACAACTTTATATGGTATTGCTGTCACAGTATATTACCTTTCCTTTTAACGGCTCCCATATCCACTACTCATTCAAACATCGCATAAATGAACGCATATAATAAACCCTGTTCTACAGCGTATATGAACTGCGCATGCCCAGTGCTAGTCAGTCTGCATATATGAACATCCTGGTTAGGGCATGCACAGTTAACTTCTTTTAAGCTACAAAGTAAAACGAGCCTTGACGTGAGAAAATGTCTTCGCTGGATGTACATGTCAAAAGGTCTATTTTCTCATATTGCGTCTCTTATGTTGATAGTGACACCCAAAAGCCTAAAAAAATTCAACGGACGGACGGATGGACACAGTTTAAAGGTATGGTCCCATCAAAGAGCTGACGGAGGACTAACTACCAAGCTAGCATTCTTTATAAATCTACAGCGGGCCGATATCGGCCCGTCAGCTACCCTGACGGGCCGATAACGGCCCGCTATAGATTTATGTAGAATGCTTACTAGGATATGTCAGGAGCAAAATAACACAGTAGTTAACAGTAGAAACGCTAGCATGAACAAACACCCCGAAACCAACATTTACTGCTTTGGTCGCATGGCCGCAGTGATATTAATGTTTGAACATTCACATTAATAAGCCGTTAAAGCCGTTAATAGCACGTTTCAGCTTTTCAAGATTTTTTTTTTTTTGTAACTCGGACTGTGACAGGGATCGTAAGGCCTGTATAAGTTTAAGGCATATACAATACTGGGGTTCTGGATTAGCTATTATACCTCTTTAATAAATCTGTTTACTCTTTGGCAGGACACGGGTAGGTAACAACACGCACGGTCAACAACTTGGTGAATAAATCTGGGGTCGGTATTAGCAGGGTCCTGGAACTCTGTAATAAAACAGAAGTCATTGAGTCACAAGAAAATGGAGTGGAAATTAACACTATCAGTCAAAACGGAATACAACACTTTTCATGCGAGGAATGAGTTGCGTAGCATATCTGACTGCAAAGACCAAAATCAGACAACGCATCCAGGCGGTCTGACCAGGGTCCCAACTTATGTGTTAGTGTCTGAAACTATTTGAAACATCGACGGACAGAGAGTGTGCTCCGATCTCAGGTCCGGGCATTCACTAACAGCATATGCCATTTTCTCATAACATGACTAGAATAGATGAAACTCTTCGTGATAAAACTTGCCATATGGTATATTTGATATGTATAGACAATGCTGTGTAATTATCCACAGAATGTCTAACGAAGAAAACAAATTGTGTTTGAATAATGTATCCCTGATTTTTTTACATAACGCAGGCGTTTCAAACTTACTTGTAATAAATGACGTTAGGACTGTAACTGTGAAAGCTGTCACAAGTGAAATGATTACAGCAAACAAGGCATACCAGAGGTAGGAAAGATGATATATCCACCTGAAAAGAAATGCACTAAATGATATTATATTGCATTGGTTAGCAGCAAAATCAAATGACATCTAATGCGTATTTTCGACCTCTAACTTTTGTTTGAATTCACATCCACAGAGTGCATCTCAGCTAACATTCTTTATAAATCTATAGCGGGCCGTTATCGGCCCGTCAGCTACCCTGACGGGCCGATAACGGCCCGCTATAGATTTATGTAGAATGCTCACTGGGATAGAGGGTTCTTCCTTACGTAAGTTAGATGATGAGTCGAATAAATTTTATGATAGAAAACATGATTTGTATGAAGCAGCTCTCCTTACCAGATGCTATACTCAACATGCTCTTCGTCCTTACATTGATTCTGAAATTAACCACATTAGAAACTTCATCAAAATTCCATTCATTAATAAAGGTATTGAATTCATAGATTTACCTAGCATATTTCGAGATAATAATGTTATATCAGCTATACCTTCATATTTCGAAAACACGGAATCTCCTGTTATTTGTTATAAATATAACAAACATATCCGTAATACTATACTTAATTTCAATAAATTAGTTTCTGACCTTGATATTGAAACTAGTTCCCCTGATTCTTGAGATTGTAAAGATTCTAAATTTTGTTATCAACCAGCGGGTCATATTGTCACTGGTAACTTGAAGATTATAACTGATTCACGAATCCGTTCAGTTATTTCAAAAGGACCTAAATATAGATTCCCAGCCCACATTGATTTCAATAAATGTCGGGAAACAATTGCCAGTGCTTTAAATGATTATTGTACGCGTTGGTGTAAACGAGAGCATGTTGAGTCTAATGTTTTAAATAATTGGAAATTAAAGATTTTTAAGATCATTGATGAACGTGTGTTATTTTACTCTAATTACCTTGATCTTCTCCCTCCTAAGCCTAAATTATCTTTTCGATATTTGAAACAATGTATCCAAGAATTTCATAGGAATATGATTTGGCCCCAGCTGATAAAGCTGCTAATAATGTTGTTGTTGTTGTGTGATGACTTTATTATATCAATACTCTAAAACAAGAACTTGGTAGTACCAAAACATATGAACGGACTTCTACTGACGATAGATCTATTGTCAATACCCATTCTATCGATATTACTGCTAAGTTTGCAGTGAGTATTAAAGAAAAGCAAGACAGACTTCCTACGTTATATTGGTTACCGAAACTTCATAAACGACCTTATAAAGCACGTTTCATTGCTAATTCTAGTTCATGTACGACTACTGTTTTGTCCAAACTGCTAACTTCATGCCTTACTGCTGTTAAAAAACATTGGATTAGATACTATGATATGTTTACGAAAGGGACGGAATTAACTATTTTTGGTCAATTAAAAATTCTAATGATGTTCTCAATAAATTTAAATCTAAAAACTTTCAGGCTTCTAAATTGTCTACATATGATTTTTCTACACTATGAACTACGTTACCTCATCATCTTATAAAAGATAAACTTATTGATTTAATTAACCGAACGTTTATTCGGGAGAATACCCAATATTTGGCTTGCAACGAAAAATGTGCTTTATTCACTTCTGATGTATATAATAATCACAATTTATGGTCGTGTCAAAAAGTCTGTGATGCCCTTGTTTATCTTTTGGATAATATTTTTATTAGATTTGGAACTAAACTTTATAGACAAACTATTGGTATTCCGATGGGAACTAATTGTGCTCCTCTTGTTGCAGATTTGTTTCTTTTTTGTTATGAGAGGGATTTCATGATGTCTCTCTCACGTGAAAATCAGGCTGACATTATTGAGGCTTTCAATTCAACTTCAAGATACCTCGACGATTTATTAAATATTGACAATATTTACTTTGACCAAATGGTGGACCGGATATACCCTACACTCCAATTAAATAGAGCAAATTCTTCCGATACCGAGGCACCTTTTGTGGATTTGAATCTATGTATATCTAATGGTACAGTTTCCACCAAAATTCATAATAAACGGGATGATTTTGATTTTGATACAGTCAATTTCCCTTTTTTGGATGGCGATGTCCCCCGGCGTACCTCATATAGGGTATACATATCTAAGCTTATTAGATTCACCAAAGCTTCTTCAAATCTTAATGACTTTAACTACCGTAATAAAGCCCTTACTGCTAAACTTCTTAGGCAGGGCTATCGTTATTTTAAACCTCGTAAGGCGTTTTCGAAATTGTTAGAAAAATACAGCGTCAGTCTGAAAACACTTCTACAACAAGGTATATCGGAACCCGAATTTTACGGTGACTTAGTGTGCAGATTTAGAAAAATTGTAGGTAAATCTAACTTTTCGGAGCAATTTAGAAAACTTATTAACCGTTATAAAAGAATTGGCTGTAGCCTGGATATTATGCGGCAGACTGCATGCCTAGTTGTCAACCCAATCATTGTTGATGGCTATGCTTCACTCTTTAATTGCACGACGGTGGTTCGGGCCTCGGACTCAATGACGGCCTCCTCGTAAAACTTTAACCAGTGGGTTGGGCTTGACGATGTCTTTGGCTTGGCCCGCCGTGGTTCAACTATAGGTTTTCATTTGCTCTGGCATACAGTAGAGTTAGCCATGAGTACTCGTCTTTGTTTATTATAGTGATTAATTTGATTTTTATGTTTTCGCTTTGATGCATTGACTGAGTTGGGAGCCTTTATGCGAACCGATTTGTTTTTTGTATTTCTGTATTAAGAATAGCATCGGTACCCAGGGTGAAGTTAGCTAGCTGTAAAAGTGCTTTAACCCCCCGGTGGTTTGCTCTACTGACCGTTCTAAGGCGGTGGTCCCGGTGTTAGTCTTACTCTTTGTTGCTTTGTGGTTTATTCTACGAGGCGATTTGTTATAGGTCTTTCCGTGTGTCATTTTGTTCTTGTGTTTTTTAGTCCTTTTAGTATTGCGATTACCTCGCTTGGGGAAGAAGAGAGAGCTAATCTTAGTGCTTTTCGTACGTTTGTTCGGTTTGTGCTTGTTTAGATTTGTCGGGTTTCCTCTTCCTCTTGGGGTCTGGGAAGGGCTGCGGTTTGTGATTGTAGCACTCCCTGGACTTTTCTCTTACCTTTTTTTTTCATACTAGTCCCGGGGCGGTTCCTCTGTTCAAGTTGTTCTTTGTTCGTGCATCGGTGGTTATATTAGTGGCGTTTGTTTTGTCATTGTTTGTTCCTCATCTCTCCTTTCTTCTTTTGACGCATTGTGCCACGTAACTGTGACATTTCCTGGGTATCTTGAATCTTCACTTATCTTTTTGTGACGTGCATCTATGCCATCAAACGACCTAGCGCTTAAAATGAATTGATACACTTTTAAGGAAGGCAACCCTTCAAAATTGTTTTTGTTCTTTTCTGAAAAGGGATCTACTGTAAAAGGAAAGAATTTTCTCCCTTTTGAAGCAAATTCTTTCTTTTTACGGTAGACCCCTTTTCATAAGGGTATTGAAGTACCGGAAAGCAAACAAGAAGTGACAGAAGTTGTCTCCCTTGTAAAAATGGCGGAAAACTATTAAGAGTATCGGTAAAGGGGCCTGGATACTCTTGGTAGACTTTCCGCCACTGTTTACAAGGGAGACAATCTGGAGAATCCCTCTTGGCATTCCTGCACGCCAAGTCCCGTACTCAAAATGATAAGAGATTAGCCCTCACTACCCCTGTTGCAGCACATTCTTATTTTCAGGGTGGAAATCATTTCAGAAGTGGCAAAAACAATTTTAACGGAGGTATCTCCCTTGAAAGTGTATCTAATCCACAGGAAAATTTGTAAGCGGTTAAGGCAGATGTGTAGTTGTCCAACTCCTTTCGGATATCCTGCATCCAGTCCTGGCATATAAACCTTGTAGGTCAAATGTCGAAGTCATAATCTACTACATCTAGTATCATCCCAGCAGACACAAACGTTAAAACAACGTCGTTTCAACGGTGTTTCAACGTCATCGACGTTGAATCAACGTTGAAACAACGTTATTTCAACGTTGTGTGCCCACTGGGATATCTTTCCACTATCACTGTCTTTAGATGTTGGAGGAAAGAAAAATGGACCCCGTGTAACATTGGTACGTAGACAAGGTACCGCCAGATATTGAACATCTCCTGTTCAGGATACTGTTTATATAAAATCCAGTTTGCAAAAACATACTTAAACGTTGTTTCTTAGCCTAGAGTCAGGAAACATAACAACTGCACCACTGCGCGTAGTGGTGCATTGGTTCTGTCTCCTGACGCTTAGGCGCTGCCGTCGAAGCCGGCGTGGGTTTGAACCTCACTCAGCCCAGTGGTATTTCATATTTCTCCCTATACACTTTTTCTGAAGTACTTGCATCAGTAATGACCCTGGGCCGGACTTCATGTATATGTATAGTGAAAAACGGACCGGCATCCAAGCGAACCAATAGCACGTGTAATTACACTGAAATTAATGCCGAGCAACAAGAATGCAAAGGTGATGAATACCTGTTATGTTCCTACTCATTCAACAACGGCCACAGAAAAATCTCAAGCCTAATATTTTTTACCTCTTCAGGGTATAATTATTAAAAACTGAAGAGTTGCGTCAAGCCTATTATGGTATGATTTTATTTTGAGAATTAATTGATGTTTTCTACATATACGATGTAAATGAAAGAGACACAGCAATGATACTGTTACGCGGTAGTGGTGGTTAGTTCTGGGGACTGCAGACACTTGGTGATTTTCTGTCATTCTATTACGAGACTATGTTTCTTCCCGTTTGCTTTCCTGCTCACCAACCCTCTTCGAAAATAACCTATTCTGAAAAGAAAGGATTTGCTCCAAACGAGAACCCCAGTAAGCATTCTTTATAAATCTACAGCGGGCCGTTATCGGCCCGTCAGGGTAGCTGACGGGCCGATAACGGCCCGCTGTAGATTTATAAAGAATGCTAGCTGGGAACATTTTTTTCTTTTAGAGAATATCCCTTTGCAGAAGGAAGGAAAAAAGAATTTTGACAGAATTGTCTCCCCTGAAAGTGCATCAATCCCCCTTAAGGTTACACACACATACAGTTGAACCCCAATAACTCGAGCCGGCCTCGGTGGCTCAGTTGGATGCGCCGTCCGACTGGAGACCAGGAGGTCGCGGGTTCAACCCCCGCCGAGGTCGGCAACATTCTTTCGTGGAGATTGATCATGAAATATTTTCTACGGTCATTCTCTTCCTTCCGCTGATTCAAGAAGGGCAGTTGTCAGTTTCTGGCGAAAGAATGTGCACAATACTGGTTAACCGCTTAGAGGACTAAGCCTGCCCAGTAAACGTGTGGTTAGGTAAACTGACCGCGCTCGACATGACCCCATTGGGTTGACTGGGCCGTAAAACCTCAACACGAACAAAAACTAATAACTCGAACATCTTTGAGACCATGAAAATTTGTTCAAAATATGCTCAGTTCGAGCCACTGAGGGTCGGTCATTACGCCAGTCAGAAAGCAAATGGCAATATTTTAGGAGCTTCTTTTCAATCTTCTAGACAATAATGGTATGTTGAATGTACTCATTAGAATCGCCCCGATAAAATAGGAAAGTTTCCTTAATTATCTGTTTTCTTGAGCCAGCATAAGAACTTTTAAGGACTCAAAATACGTGTTCGAATTAGCCAGGGTAAACGAGCCATCAGTCTTCGAGCTATTGAGATTCGACTGTATAAACCCAGTCAGCATTCTACGTAAATCTATATCGGGCCGTCATCGGCCCGTCAGGGTAGCTGACGGGCCGATAGCGGCCCGATGTAGATTGACGTAGAATGCTAGCTGGGAGTGTGGTAGAGATTAAGGGTACAACAGTTAATAATTCAAGGGTCATGGTATCTTTCACCAAGCGGTAAAACATGAAAGAGCTTACAAGTTCTCCTCTGCCGGGACTGTCGCTATCGTAGTCATGGCAGTCGTGGTAGAAGCTGTGGAAACGTTGAGGAGGTTATCTCCCTGGTCGATCGGACAAGTTCTGTTGAAATTCTCGCACATCGCCGTACTCACGTTTTTAACCTCGGGTACTGGTAATATAACAGTTCCGCCGACCCCAACCCAGAACGTGAGTATTGAACTCACGATGAGACCTGATAAAGCTCCCTGCGGAAAAATATAAGTGAAGATACCCAGGAAATGCATGCCACAATCCCAAGGTACCAAAATAAGGAGCGATGAGGAATAAGGACAGAACAAACGCCACACAGACGAGCATTGGAACGCTCAATAAGGAAACAATACAGCAAACACACAACGTTGCAACAATGTCGTTACAACGTCGCTGCACGTCGTGACGTTCAAGCGACGTTGTAAAGACGTTCCTGCGACATTGTTTGTTCGCTGGTGTGTGTGTGTGGAGGGGGGGGGGGTGGGGTTGGAGAGGCGGGGTGTGTGCTTATACCAGTTTTAATCGCGCAAATCTGACCCGTAACTCTGCTGCAGTCCGCGGACAAAGCTAGTCTTTTTATCGTATTTAATCTACGTATTCGGACAAACAGGCCAAGAACAAACGCCGCAAAACGTCTGACCTGGGTTTACAGTATTTGCCAGCCGGGTG
Organism: Anodontia alba; assembly: GCA_964016985.1. NCBI lineage: Eukaryota > Metazoa > Mollusca > Bivalvia > Lucinida > Lucinidae > Anodontia > Anodontia alba. Next base: position 131,665,163 of record OZ024821.1, read on the forward strand.
TTAATACATGTAGCAACAAGTACTCAGATTAGCATTACTATGACTTGAATCCAATCTTGTATCGTGGAATATCGAGTTCCACTTAAGCCGGTGCTATTAAAAGGCAGTCTGCCCTGCAAATACAATGCTGTCATATGAAGCATCTCAATAAAACCTTTAGGTATTCTTTGTTTCAAAGAGCAACCTTTAAAGATTTTATTTCTTTACGACTCTCACTAAAGTGTAAGAATTTTTCTGTAATTTTCAATTGTTGCCATATTAAAAAATCAGCATGTTATCAAACAGTGTATGTTATTTATTCATTCTTTTATTTTCCGGTTTTATTTTCTGCTAATTAATAAAAAATAAAAAAAAGATTGTATAGATTCAATGATATTTATTTCTAGGATTCTATGCAACTTTAAATGTATTTGAAAAAGCAAACACATTCATTTGATCTAAAACAAAAAAAAAATATCCGTTCTTCTCATATACTTTATTGATACAGAGGAGATCAGGAAGCCAGATTATTCGAGTAAATTGCAGAAATACTGAAAGAAAATAACTAGAAGATACACACTAAGAGACAGAAATAGATTTTGAAACAACAGATAGACAGTGTTGATAAACATGAAATACTAACCCAGGAATTGATGCATGGAATGAAAATTCCAGAGATGAATAAACCTAAAAGTGGACCGCCCACCATACCAAAGATACTCAGCATTATCTAAAAAAAATACATCAGGACCCAGTTGTTCAAAGCTAACGACATTGTTAGTTAACGATTCATTAAAATTTACATCGAGTGACACGCAAATATGCTCAAATTTCTACTCACATTTTTCAGCAAAAACTATCAGAATATTGTGTATTGAATCCGCTAAAACAGTTAACGAAATGACCCTTAACGAGCTCGTTAAGCTAACGACGCTTTGAACAACTGGGCCCAGTCATGCAAAATTCATTACTACAACCATTTCGCTGGTTAAATTCATTAGTTTAAATTCTGTATAAGGTTTTCACACCTCAAAGAAATAGCTACAATAGCACTGAAATACAGAAATCCACAAGTCGAAAAGGTGGACAAATCATTAACTCAAATAACATCATGAAGTGTCCGATTCTGAAATATCTAATCAAGTGGCACGTAAATAAATAAATCTGAAAATAACAAATGGATCTGATCTATACATGGTTCATAGATTAATAATTTCCTTGATTAAGTGACAGAAAAGTCGTTTGTAGACACAGTATAGAAGAAAAAAAAAAAGCATATATGCAAAATATAGGCTACTGTCATGAATGCTGGTGTAAGTTGCAAGTAGTATAGGCAAGCAAATTATGACTTTGTACAGTTTGAAGTTATCATGTGACTTACCCAGACGTACGTTTTTTCTTAAGGTATCCGCACTGTATTGATTTAAGATGAGAGGACATACCTGGTAGATTTTTTGCCATTAGTGACAAATGAGACACTTTTCTTGACTTCCTGTTTGCATTCCTTACACCGATCCCCTACTGAAAAGGGGGCTCCTCTTAAAGGAAAGGATTTGCTCTAATGTAGAGCAAATTCTTTCCATTTACTCCATTTATGCCTAGCATCCAATAAAAGGTATATTTGCAAACAGTGTAGACCCAGATGAGACGCCGCATTACAGGGTATACACTGATTGCATTAACTTTAGCAATTTCCATAAAACATGGAAATAATAAGAACTAACCAGACACTCCTTCAGTTGGAAATGGACCAGTCCAAACACCTGAGGTAAAAGAGTTCACTCGGCATAAATGGGTTCAAGTAGATCCCTTTTCAGAAGGGTGCAAACATTTTTGATAGGGCGGTCTTTTTTGAAAGTGTACCAGTTTCCCCAAATAAATCTTCCATGCATGAACAGTACCTCTGTGTATAACCAAAAAAATGCTGTTCACTTTATACATTTACAATGGCTCGTCCGGTGTAAGTATTGGAATCAATCCGATATCAGCTGGAATCCGTTCCCGCACTCCTTCACGTCTCAGACAGAATGATCTCATTATAGTCCACTTCATATTATTGCACATTCATTACATGCCCCTGTGTCATCAGTTAATTATTCCATGTTTTGAAAAAGTGAAGTCAGATAAGCGCTAATCTATTTCTAGACATAGGGTCTTCGGTGTACTACAGAAATAAATAATGCCATGCTGTATGCAGATCATGTCTTTATTTCCTTTGGGATCACTGAGCCAATCATGGCTATTTTGAAAATCGAATACTGCTTAAGCCGGCGCTAGGGGGCGTATGCAGCCTCGCAAACTTCAGTGTTGCATATGAAGAGACTCAATCAAACCGAGTCTCCGAATTTCATGATTTTGTGTGTTCTTTGTTTCCAAACGCAATCCTTTTGACTTTTATTTTCTTTTGTAACTACTATGGTAATTTGTTGCCATATCAGCATCAAACAAAGCCACAAAACAATGTTCTTTCAAAATGCCGAATTGACTCTTCTACGTAAACTCTTTGGACAGACCCATTTCCTATATAAGGGGTGTCTGGTTAGTTTTATTATTATCATGTTTTGTAGAAATTTCCGAACTTAACGCAAACAGTGCAGACCCTGATCAGACGCCCCGTTCTGCTGCGTCTGATCTGGTCTACTCTGTTTGCCAATGCCCCTTTTATGGGACGCTACGCTTAAATGGGTAAATGCAAAATATAATTATTGTCAGATAACGTTTCGGACACAAATGCCTGAGCAAATAGTGTAGACCCAGGTCAGACACCGTGTCTGGTTCGGGTGTACACTGTTTGCCACTCACGCATCAATTCTTAAAGACATCAACAAGTAAACAATGGGGTTGTTCAAAATTTAGGAGAAGTACCGTACGTAATTAAAGTGTCCGAATACTTTGCATGAGTACGGTATACCACTGATTCTGCCATATTTCAGTGTGATCGTATATGAAAACATAGTTACTTACTACGAAAACAAAACGAAGAACTACAGTATAAACTATCGCTTTTGAACGTTTCATTTTCTGATAACTCTATCAATATACTCTTTAAATAAATTTTGATTTGTGTGGTACCTGCAATACTGTTTGTCCCAGGAACTGGGACATAAAGGCAACTCCAATAACTAAACCACCACACAGCAGCCCTAGAAGAAAGTAAGATGTAAATGTATAAAGAAGCTCTGGTAGCTCAGTAGATTTTTGCATTCGTCTGCTAAGTTAGCTGTCATGGATTCGAACCCCACTCTAGACGGATTTGTTTTCATGACCGTGCGCTGTTCCATTACTCAAGGATCTTTACATCTTACGATTAAAAGGATGTGGACGAGCCGTAAACTACAAAAACAAACAAAATCAAACTAACAATTGAGCCAGCGCATAACAAAACCAACAAAATGGCATGTGCGCCCAGCGAAGACAGATCAGTCTGGGCATCCGCCCAGTCTGACCAGAGTCTTCGCTGTCCGCATGAAGAAAGCTTGGGTCCTTAGCTACTTATTGAGCGCACAGCGAAAACTGCTTAAACTGGGCGGTCTGAGTCTTCGCTGCGCGTACAAGCCATTTTTTTGGTTTTGTCATTCGCTGGCTCAATTATGACATGTCGCAAAAAATGAATAACAGTAAATTAGATGTTCAAGAAGTGGCACTGTCTTAGACCAATGGCATCAAGAGAAAGCATTAACTACGACGGTTAGTACATACATAACAAAGCGACGGCAATCAAAGCAAACAACCCTCCCTTCCCCCAGTGAGACGGCCACAACGCCAGGCAGTACCTACCGAACACAACAACATGATCAAAACAGAACCAAACATGGAAAGCCGCACAGTGAGCAGTCACAAAGAACATTTCAAGACTCGTTTGTTTTCGCTTGTGAGACCTCGCTTTTATCATAAAGTCGAAGCATTTTCATCTGTTGCAATGTTAAACCAATAAGAATTCGTTTCTTAAAATATAACAACAATAATTGATGCACGCACATTAGTGTTAGTCTTGAAAATGAGATAAAGTTTAATTAATCTTGAGCATGTATCTTTAACATATGCTTGGAGATTTGGTAAGAGTCCACCTATTGGTTCAATGGATATCGGACAGTATCACGCAAACGCTGATGCAGATATTGCTAAAGAGATGAAAGAAACAAAGAAACAAAGAAAAAAAAAAAAACAATAATACACACGCACACCAAAAAAATCAGTTCTTCAGTTTAAGAATGATACGATATGTTTGATAATAATTAGTGCACTGGTTCAAGAGACATTAATCAGACAAGAAACTGTCACGCCGACAATAACACCAACGTCAACGCCGACAGTGTATCAAAGGGTCTAAAACCAATATGTGCCCGCCGCTCGGTACTGGCTGGGGACATGGTGATCTGCATCGCCTTCTGCAGTAATTAAGAAGGAAAGGTCTTCTATGATCATGCCACATATTTGCGTTTTAATTCTATTCCTTATCTAAGTAGACAACGCATAGCTGACTAGTTGGTTAGTGTAATAACGAAGTATGCTTTGAGCGCAAAAGTGACATAACTCAAAAGGAATTGATACACTTTCAAGGGAGACAAATAGATTCTAAAATAACTAATCCTTGATAAAAAAAATCCCAGCTAGCATTCTACATAAATCTATAGCGGGTCGTATCGGCCCGTCAGCTACCCTGACGGGCCTATAACGGCCCGTTGTAGATTTATGTAGAATGCTTACTGGGATGAACACACACACAAAAAAATGCAATTAGCTGAAAGGCCCAATTTTCAAAATAGGACAAACTAGTTTCTGCAACATCACGAAAACATGCCTATATAATTTTGACTCCCTTAAACCCCACTTTTATGTAGTAAAACTGGGGTTTACAGGGGTATACATTATTTTTCTTATTTCTGCTTAAAAAAAAACAACATAAATTGTGGGTACTCGTTAGAACCGCCTCGGCGAGGCGGTTCTAACGAGTACCCACAATCTATGTTTTGAGCAAAAATTTGAAAATTATCAGAATTTTTTTTTATCTGAAAATTTTCATTTTTTGGTGGTAAAATTTCAGTATATTTGAATAGGCGTGTTTTCGTAATGAATTAGGCCTCATTAGTGGACCTCGTACAAAATTTCAAAAATCCTGTATGGATTCAATGAACACAAAGGGTCAGAAAATATTAAGCACACTTCAATTCTGTCAAATTTCTTTTAGCTCCCTTCTGAAAATACGCCTACTCTAAAATGAAAGAATGTTTCCTCAATTTTTTTCTTTTAGAGTAAAACCCTTTGTATGAAGACGAATGGTATGCAAGAACGCAAAAAGGAAGACAGAAAGTTGCCTCACTTGTCAGAAATGGCAGAAAATGTACCAAGTGTATCCATACACCTTGACAATAGTAAAGGGCTGCAAAGAGTGATCCTACCTATAACTTTCGCAAGTCGGGCAACGACGGTGGGTCTTGGATGAATACCCCTCCATTCCCAGATCAATTTTATAAAATCTTCTAGAATAACTATAGCCAGAGCGTTCAATCCTGAAGAGATAGAGCTGAAAATCAGAACAAAACTGATGGTAGTTGTTGAACAAAACTTTTCCATTTCAAATCTTCAATTTAAGCAGTTCAGTAACTGTTTTGATTTTTTTTATTTCGAGTGGATAAAACAACACAACAATATATATATATATATATATATATATATATATATATATATATATATATATATATATATATATATATATATATATATATATATATATATATATATATATATAATGTTGAATATGATATATATAATGATGGCACTATCCATCACAGATACTTATAGGATGAATCTAACAGGATAAACTCAGGCGGAAAGACCAAAAAATAAAATAGCTGTGGAATTTTCTCTTAATTTAAAACATTTAACAAAATCATCAGAAAAGGGGAAACTTTTGTGATACAGAAATCAACAAAGATAGAAAAATAGCAGACTCGCTTTTATTTAGTCTGTATATAAGATAAGTATTCTTTATAAATCTATAGCGGGGCATTATCAGCCCGTCAGGGCAGCTGACGGGCCGATAACGGCCCGCTATTGATTTATAAAGAATGCTAGCTGGGTATAACGCGAAGCAGCAACGTTCCGCACGTCCCCAGCAGTGCCTGAAGCGAAATTCAAATATTTAAAAAAAAATACAGAATGTTGGCTTGTTGTATGTTAATTAAAACATTTATTACATCGTGCACCAGAGTATGCACACAAATATACTTGTAAACTGCTTTTCCATGAATCTACTGAAAATTAGACTACAAACAAACCATAAATACCAAAGATCTAAGCAACTACCTTTGAAGGACAATTCAAAGAAACTGGGGTTTTCAAGCACGGTCTGTGAATAAACGTCAAAAAGATTGCCTTTGGAGACAAAGAACACACTGCAGATTAGAAAATGGGAGTCTCTGTTTTATTGAGACTCTTCATAAGCAGTAATGAAGTTTGCAACACTGCTTACGCCCTCTAGCGTATACATGAGCAGAACTCCATTTTCAAATATACCACAATGGGCCAAATAATCCCAAAGAAAATGAAATATGATCTGCACTGAAGCCTGGTCAGAATGTTCTCAATTGGCTGTACGCGTTCTGTGCATGGCCTTCGAGTGTGGTGATGAATAACGAAGTTTCCTAACACATATAAAATGCTACAGGTTAAGAGAGGGGTTTTGAATACGCCTAGCCCTCTAGAGACAACCATACCACTACACTCCAAAGGAGAGTGCTTTCTGGAATATTGTTATATAAGATTTGTCTGAATGATTCATCGGACAGGGTTTTAGTTGTTAAGTTTAGTTAAGGTTCTGTTATATTATTTGGTATTTTATAATCAGTTGGAGAGAAACAGAGGCGATTTGTGATCGAACCTGGACACTAGTACCTAGATATGACCATACCTTATCCCTTAACAACATAATTGCGAGAACATAAAGCGGCACTGAAAGAAAAGACAATTTCAGAAAAATGATGAAAATTCAATAATTTAGACCACACTCTCCCAGTTGTAGTCGTCATACAAAATAATGAAAGCAGATTTTTTCCAGTTCCGAGAGTAATAGTACCTAGAGATGACTTACACACCCAAAATTGTTAGCATAGATGCTGTCGCCAAAAAGATATCATTTCAGAAAATTAAAAGTTTATAGTTTTTCCTTGAATCAAACGGCAATAAGTTTTATTCAAGAAACCTTTTGAACTGACCCCTTTTGACCCAGCTGAAGGTCACAAATGCAAAGGCTGATTGTACACACCGTTTATCGAACTGCAGTAAAGAACAACTGTCAAAATGTGCACCGGTCATTAGTGAAGAGAGCGTTTTACTTCGTTCTTGTGCCACGGCACTCAGTGCTGGTCTCTTTGTTTGTGATGAAACGAGCTACAACTTGACAAGCCCAAAAAATGACACACGTACACAGTAGCGTCAGCCTGAGCATACGATCATTTTGATCATGGCCTTCGCTGCATTCGCTCAATGGGTATTTTCTTGTATATTGATGAAATGGGCCGCATGGCAAAAAAACAAAACAAACAAAAAAAAAAAAAACAACAACAACAAAAAACAAAAAAAACAAACAAATTAACAGTGCGCCCAGCGAAGATCCAGATCAGCCCGGGAATCCGCTCAGTCTGATCAGTTTTCGCGTCATGCGCTCAATGGGTATCTTAAGATCCACGGTTTCTTCACGCGGACAGCGAAGAATGATCAGGTTTGGAGGATACCCAGGCTGATCTGAGTTGGCTTTGCTCAGCACACAGTAATTGTGTTGGTTTTGTCAATTTTGGCTCAAATGTTGATATCTTTCTCCGTCTGTTAACAGTTGGACAGTTGAAACCAAACGTAACAGAAAAGTTCAGGGAGTGCCACAATCACAAACCGCAGCCCTTCCCAGACCCCAAGAGGAAGAAGAGGAAACCCGACAAATCTAAACAAGCACAAACCGAACAAACGTACGAAAAGCACTAAGATTAGCTCTCTCTTCCCCAAGCGAGGTAATCGCAATACTAAAAGGACTGAAAAACACAAGAACAAAATGACACACGGAAAGACATACAACAAATCGCCTCGTAGAATAAACCACAAAGCAACAAAGAGTAAGACTAACACCGGGACCACCGCCTTAGAACGGTCGGTAGAGCAAACCACCGGGGTGGGGTGGGGGGGTTAAAGCACTTTTACAGCTAGCTAACTTCACCCTGGGTCCCGATGCTACTCTTAATACAGAAATACATAAAAATTCGGTTCGCATAAAGGCTCCAAACTTAGTCAATGCATCAAAGCGAATACATAAAAATCAAATTAATCACTATAATAAACAAAGACGAGTACTCATGGCTAATTCTACTGTATGCCAGAGTAAATGAAAACCAATAGTTGAACCACGACGGGCCAAGCCAAAGTAATGTGACGAATAAACTAAAGTGTTTTCGTTTATCCTTTTTTTTTCATGCAACACAACCCAAAGGCGGGCTAAAGCTAGGGATCACGGATAGAAGCCAGCTCGTAAAATGATGGTGCTTATAACATATGCGACCATCAAAGGTTTGGACGAGTATGCGCATGCGCACAGCCGCACCAAAGATTTTGTTGTTCGAATACTTAGAAACCATTCATAAACAACAATATTGGTCACCAAGTCACAGGCTTTTCCTAATTCTGTAAATGCAGGACGAGGGATCATGCATCTAAATGCAATTAATGGGAGCAACAATCAGAATTCTGCAAATTTTGAGATAGACTTTCGGCTGGCAATTCAAACTTATGAACTAAAGGAATATGGATTCCTGTGAAGAAGGAAACTGAACACCCTCGGCGGGGATTCAGACTATCTCAGTAATAACAAATTTTCTCTCTTTTACTTCTTAAATGAGCCACAGCATGGCAAACATAACATAATGATCTGTGTTCTCAGCGATCGACTCAGATCAGCCTATGCAACACTCAGTCCGATCAGAGTCTTCACTTTCCGCATAAAGAAACCTTGCGTGTTTGTTAATCCACTGAGCCTACGGCGAAGACCTTGATCAGACTGAATGGAGTCTTTGTTGGGTACGCGTGTCATTGTGCTGATTTTGACATGGTGAATCTCTGTTTGATTGCATGCCTAAAAGATTGAAGGCCAGATGGAATACCAGCTTCATAAATAATGTGCTACTGTCTAGAAATAATGTGTAAAGTTCTCATTTTCTAATGTGTTCATGTTAGTATAAGTAGCTGGTGAAAATATGCATATCATATTTTTCTCCGACCTGTGATCGAACCCGGTCTGAACCTGGATTCAAATTCCTGCACTCTACCGCGTCGCAATAAAAGCCGGCTTATACCGCAAGGCAGTAACCGGTGACATATATACGATAATTTATTTTGTAACGAAGCTGTGGTTATCTCCAAAACAGTTAGGATTTGTTTCAAAACTTTCTTAACTAAAAAGAATTTGAATATGTGCACTGGCATGATTTTACACACAAATGCTGCTTATTGCGATGTTCTGTGATTTTGTTCAGGATCTTTATGGATAGACCAACATCACTGGTATATGATATCCAAATTTGAGTTTACAGTAATCTTCCAGTATAGGCTCTGATTAGATGAAGTTGAAAATCTGTGTGGGCAAAGTTTCTGATAAGGCTGAGGAACCTTAAGCAAGTGCATTGATTATAGACACGGAAATGTCTTGATCCTGAGAATACTGAATTTTGAAATATTTATAAATTAATATCCGTTGTTGTTTTCCCACAACAGTTTCGGCAAAAAAGCTCTTATTTCGTGTTATTGAAAACCCAACTCATAATCAGCGGTACTCTTTCTTTAACTCTTCCACTGCCACAGGCGATAAAAATAGGCTTATGCAAACAGCAAAGATCCAAATGAGACGGCTCTTAATGAGCCGTCTCATCAGGATCTACGCTGTTTGACATTCAGCCTTTCAACTTTATTTACAAACTTCTTTCCAATCGTTAGTTTGTTAAAAAGCAACGTAGACTACAAATATAGTCTGAAATTTGGCACCGAAAGAGTTAAACATGACACTCTTATTAAAGTTGGAAAGGAACTTCGTATAGCAGTGACACTCATCGGAAAGAACAAACCTGAGAGATGCACTAAAGAGACAAGCAACAAAAAGACCTGGTAAACCTTGTAAGAAAGTTAACTTGTCCATCACCAAGAATGGTAACAGCTGAAATAGATAAAAAAAAATGTGCTAATATGGCGTATTTGCTGTCTGTAGAAGAAAGAGTTTTTTTTTACGAGTAAACTATTTAGGAAAAGTTATTGCACATACTATAACAGTCGTGGTTGTCGAGACCAGAAAACTTCAATTGTTTCCATTCTTGAAACTGTGTCCATTGCTTTCAAGGATCATTCCTTTAAGAATCTATTTATGTTCGTTAGAGCTTGTGTTCTTTGTCTCCTTGTACTTTAATATAGTATAGTTTATACTTTCTGGTCCTTTGTAAATCACCAAGCGCGTTCCGGATATTCTGAATATTCATGTAAGGGCCATGGATTAGATCTAACTGACCGAAAATAATCGGACTGGCCCAGGAAACGACGAAGCTTTAGCTTTTTTTTCAATTGTGTTTCTGAAAATCCCTCTTAAAGTGAAGACTTGCTTTCCAGGGTATTTTTTTTTTCTTTCAGAGTATACCCATTTTGTAAACAAACAGCAATTTATAAGCAATTATATAAAACCTACCTCATGTATTTAGTAATCTTAAAGTCCAAAATCATAAATTTTCTTACCTGATCTCTGGCTTGTACATGTCCAAGTAAGTACGGATCACACGAATGATAAGTGGCGTATATGACAATACCCACAACACAGACCAGTGTTGACAATATCACAGTCGTGGGTAAACTGAGGTAAAGTGCTCTGAAATATACAAGATGCACAAATAATAAAGAAACCGCTATGTCATATTCAAGTCAAATTCAGCCTGCGCATCCATAGCTTCTATTTAGGGCCTTCTCTGTCGGTCGATATATTCGAAAATATCTATGATTTTATGTCCTTGAGCAGACTGCGGCTATGACAAAGTTTAGTTGTGTTATTTCTGACACATATCATAAGGAATTTTTTTCTCGCGTTGCGTATCATGTATACAAAATGTATATACCTTAGCCACAGCTTTATGTAAGCAATTGTTTTAACCAAATATTATTGATTTTTTGCTTATTTCTCCACAAAAAAAAACATATGTTGTAGATATTCATTAGAAGCGCATCACAGATGCGCTTCTAATGAATACCTACAACGTATGTTTTTGTGGAGAATAAGAAAATATTATCTAGATACTTTTTTATGAGAACAATGTAAATCATGTCATTTTAACCTTACAATATAGGAAATAAAGAAGAGTTTGGTTACTTATCACATTACGATATGTTTATGTAGTAAAATGGTTGCTAGAAGTAAAACAAATTGAAGAGCTGGCTTAAAATTGCAGAATTATGGAACTCAACCCAACACTATAGATCCAAAACGCGTCCCATCTTCAGCATATATTTTTGGGGAACATGGGATATACACTTCACAGAAATGTTAGCGTGTTGCTTTTTCATTTCTTTTACATGCATAAAAAGAGTGCGGGAACAATGAGTAGCCATAAACATCATGACTAAGACGGGGAAACGCAATGATCTCTCAGGTGCTGTATTTTTCACGTTTTATATTTGATAAGTTTCTCAGACTGATTAACTACTTTTCAGTGTTCAGTTGCTTAGCGTTAAGCATCATGGAGCTTTTCAGAATGTTCTTCACAGAAGAGCCAAGGTTGTCAACCATTTTCACCAATCTGATAGCTCTGTGCAGGTGAATAATCGACTTGTGAAAATATATCGTAGAAGTTTTGTACAAGACCGTCCCAGAACCATATAGCAATGGTTGTATTATATAAGTTAATTACTTTGCTCAATTTTAGGGTATGATTGAAATAATATTACAAGCGAATGATCCCATTCGAAATCCTACGTCTTTAAACAAACTAAAACTAAGGGATATTATTTGAAAGGTTTTGTTCTCATGTGCTATGTAATATTGCAGGCATATTTCTACCAACCGGGATATTAGGTGACTGTCGCCAAGAAAACTTTTGGGTAAAAAAGTTAAAAACGTAGGCGTTTGTATAATGAATTGTTCTTGAATATCGTTTTGGTAGCTTCTCATCTGACATACTGGTGTTTGTCATAATCAGAGCATGCTTCCAAATGTGTAATTGTACATATAAAATAATGAATAATTTAACCGTTATCAAATTATTAGTCACTCAAAGTAAAGTTTGTAACGTATTTGAAACAGAAATCATACGTTCGCACTTTTGTGAATTTGTTGGATCTTTAATGGCGAGATATCGCTGTATCATCGTCTGATTGGCCGCAAGGATAGTCAGCTGACCGACAAACGAACCAATGAAAAGAGACCAAATTGAGTGACGAACTGTAGGATCTGGACTCCAGCTGAAAAAGAATTATATGAGACGTAGTATATATTTTGTGCGAATATGCATATAGGGAACGCATTTTGGTATATGTTATTTATATATTTATTTAAAATTTTACATCTACATATCACGTATGTTTTTCAGAAGAATTACGTTAATATTCTAGACAGATCAATGCCACTGGACACTTGTAGTACTGCGGATGGGTTATTGTGGCCTGAGCCCATGCAGAGCTCAATATTATTCTAGTGCAATATTCGAATGATTAGGCCGCGTCAAAGTGCCTTCGAGCAATTCATATACCATTTCTGTTTGTGGGACGTTTTATTTAAACAATGCACTAAAGATTTTGTTGTGTTGTTTTGAAACTGCGAATGCTCTAAAAGCATGGCTGGTCAGGAACAGTGACGCGCTTCTTATGATCTTACGCGAACGAAATGTTTTTTTTTTAAAGTATGGCACGCTATTCTATTTTAAAGAGAATTATCTACGTCGGACACTATTGAACAGTTTTATATGAAAAAAAATAAGATAATCTGTATAAAGGTTATTCTTAGAAACAAAGAACACATGGAAGAACGAAAATCAGAGTCAGTTTTATTGAGACTCATCGTATGACAGCATTTTAGTTTGCAAAGCTGCATATACCCACTTGCACCGGCTTAACTGGAACTGGAATTTCCAAGATGCCAGCATGGGTTTATCCCAGTCAGCATTCTACGTAAATCTATATCGGACCGTCATCGGCCCGTCAGGGTAGCTGACGGGCCGATGACGGCCCGATGTAGATTTACGTAGAATGCTAGCTGGGATGATCGCCAAGTGTTAAGGCAACGGACGTATCGTTCTGATTTACTTTTATTGGATGTTGAAAACAATACGGCTTACATTTTTGTTACACTTGACGTTTTTGCAATGGTGTAAGACCGATGTGAGACGGAAGGGAAACATTAAGACACAGACGACCATTTGTATAAGAGAGTTAAAGTTCAACTTAATTTACGAGAGAGAAAAAATAGTTTGAGAACAATTTGAGCTATAACGTCAAAAACCTATCTTCGGACATGTGAGCCAAGCGAAGATTCAGATCAGACTGCGCATTCGCGCAGTCTGATTAGAATCTTCACTAACAGCATTGTGGATAGCCAATGATGCAAAAGTTCTCAATGCGGACAACAAAAACTCTGATCAGAATGAGCGGATGCGCAGGATAATTTGAGTCTTCGTTGGGCGCACATATCAGAAGGTACTTTTTCTCACGTAGCGGCTCATTTGTACTCTATAAAGAATATTCTGCCTCCTTGATCAGCTATCTGCCAGACTTTGTCAAGTCCACCAAGGTCAAGCGATCCTCGAACAGTGATTGCGATCAATCCTGCTATAACAATAAATGTTTGGAATGTGTCTGTCCATACTACTGCACGAAGTCCGCCCTGTAATATAGAAGAAAGAGAACTAATACAAACCATATGGATCACGCTTTGCCAAATACAGTCGACTCTCGTTATCTCGAATTCTAAGGGACTCACTGAAATACTTCGAGATATCCGTACCTCGACATATCAGAGTTGAGAGAGTGAGGAAAACAGTAAATTGAACAACCACATTTAACAAATGAATATGTAATTTGACTCCTGAAGTTAGAAATATATATATATAATAATGTGGAAAAGAGGAGAAATTGCTCCTTAGGAGCAATTTCTCTTCTTTTCCACATTATTTTGTTACCTGTTGTCATAGTTTCATATTAAAACAGGGACCAGATTTTCACTTCGAGATAAGCGGTGAATCGAAATAAGCAAGTTCGAGATAACGAGGTTCGACTGTAGTATATTTGGGGAATATATGAACTGCTACTACATACGTCCGTTCAGTATAATCTTTGCTTTCATTCTCAGCTCACAGTCTTAACCCTTAATGCGCCAAGAAAAACTGCATCTGAAAATGTCGTCTGCTTATGTCGTCTGCTGCATCTTCTTGCCAACTTTTCAAACTTACATTTTGCATATAGGCAAACAGTGTGTACCCAGATCAGACTGCTCCTAAAGGAGCAGTCTGATCTGGGTCCACACTGTTTGCAACAATGACTTAAAGTAACCGGCAGAAGACAAAGCGGACGACAATAGTTGTGATTGGCGCTTTAAGGGTTAAGTGGAATAGATACACTTTCTAGGCAAGTCAATCTTTTAAAATTGTTTGTCTCTCTTTAGGAGCAAATTTGTTCCTTTTAAAGCAGACCCCTTTCAGAGAGGGTTAGTTGCACAGGAAAGCATTTTGAAAGTCAGGAGACTGTGCATCAACTTGTTCTTAATACCATGCATATTAACGTTCCTAAACTAGAGAGGTGTTTCATATGGTTTTATAGTAAGTACACATCATGATCATTTACTTAATGTATGTCTGCCCAAAATGCTTAGAGCTGAAATGAAGGAAAGTCGAGTCAGAAAAAGCTGTGCTCTGAGTTTACCCCTAGTAGCTATCATCTGCTCCAAACCTGGGTAGGAAAAACGTAGAGCGATTATAATGCACTTATGGCTGTTATTCAGGCTTGGAGGGAAGGTCAAAATCATTGCGATTAAGTGAGGTGGACAAAATATATTGTCTTACAAAGGGACTATGTAGAAAGAGTACAGTGGACCCTAGTTACAACGGTAGCATTTGTTTCCAAAAATGTTGCAAGTAAAAGGAATTTGTTGTTGTAAAGAAACCTTAATGAGCAGAATGATTTGTAAGAAAGGCATACCTTTATTCTAAATTTTCCTCGTAGAACATATGTTTTGAACATTTGTTAGAATCGCCTCAGTGAGGCGATTCTAACAAATACCCAAACATATGCTTCTTGAAGTATTAAATGCAACATTCTTGCATTATTTGTGATTGACTTCACCATTTGAGTGAAAGTTTCGTGCCAGATAAATTACCATTATAACGAATTATGTCGTTGTATCGAGTGTCGGTCTAAAGATGGCTGACTGGAACATTTTTACAGACCAGAATGCTTAGTGGGAATGGATACATTTTCAGCGGATGAAACTCTGTCTAAACTGTTTTGCCTCCCTTCCGAAAAGCACTCTACTCTAAAATTTGTTCCCTTTGGGATTAAAGTCTCTCCTTTAAGTGTCCTTTCAAGAAGGGGACTGGTATTCAGGAAAGCAAAAATAAGTCATAAAAGATGTCTCTCATGTAAAATGTCGGAAATATGCCAAATACAGTAAAGCTTCAATGACTCAAACAACGTTGGCTTGTTTACCGTGGCTGATTCGAACTCGGTTTTGAGTCTCTAGTAAATTCTTTCGATATATGAAGAAAACCAATATTTAGGAGTATTTTAGGAAAACTTTCTTATTTTATCATTATAATGTGTGTACTCATTAGAAACGCTTCGTCGATGCGATTCTAATGAGTACACTCTAAATGCCCTTATTTGATAGAAGATTAAAATGACATCCCTGAATTATCCTCATTTGCCTCCTGACCTGGCGCTATGATTAACTCTTGGAATTCCCCATGTCTACATTACGAAAACACGCCTATTCAAATATACAGAAAATTTTACCTCCAAAAACTGAAAATTTTCAGAAAAAAACCTCTGATATTTTCATATTTCTACTCAAAACATAGACTGTGGGTACTCGTTAGAACCGCCTCGACTAGGCGGTTCTAACGAGTACCCACAATCTATGTTTTTGAGCAGAAATAAGAAAAAAAATAATGTATACCCCTGTAAACCCTAGTTTTACTGTATAAAAATGGGGTTTAAAGGGGTCAAAATTTTATAGGCGTGTTTTCGTGATGAGATGAGATTTCCATGGTCCCAAAGTTATTCGAGCCATTGAAATTCGCCTGTATATTCAGTACCCTAAACTTTTACAATACATAAAAATAATTCTAACGACAACTCACCAGGGCTGTGTAGAAAGTACAAACAACTCCTATAGCAACTATTGACAGCTCTAGGGACAAGCCTGTTACTGAAAGAGACAAAATAGTCATAATTACACTATGGTTATTTGAATGGTCATTTTGTTGAGGTAATCCTCGGTTATTTTTGTAACTTCTATTAGGTACTAGAAGTGAGAAGTAACAACACATGTTCAGTGGGACACGCTGAGTTTACACTAAATAACCGGATATTTTAACTCCTTACCATAGTTCTCCTAAACTTTGAACAAGTGCAGTTAGCTATTTTGGAATATGACATTGTATAAAACTACAGGCACGATGCACAGTGCATCATCGTTTTACAACGGACGCGTGTTTGATATAATAATGAAAAGCATGCATATTTGAAATTGTAAATACAGACTGCATATGAATGAAATATGAAAAAAGAATATTCAGTTGACTGGTGTAAATAAAGGTTGATATTTTACTGTTACGTTTATTGTTGGCACTATAATCTTTAATGTCGTCATTTTATATGGATTTCAATAGATAGAAATATAATCTAGGCAAAATAAACCACTTAAACTCTACTTCTTTTGTGTGAAATTGATAAAATTTACAGAAGAAATTTCAAAGTTTTATGCCAAAGAGTCACAAAACTGAAAACAGCGAATGTCAAGTTTTCCTGGCGAGACTAGCTAATTACGGCCATAAAGCTGGCTGTACAACAGACCTATAGTAGCAATGTCGCTTTGGCGGACGAACCATGCAAATGTCCCTAAGTTCACTTCTACAAATAATCCTGGCAGTTTAAACCTATTTCTTGTATCGCTGACATTTCAGCCGCTGACTGCACTATATACCACAACAATTTGACGGTAAGAGCAATTCGGTGTTTTACGCTACATAAATTTACCAGAAAGGAACTAATTTGCAAACGAGGGTCATTATATTAAAGTAAAGAAAGAGACCAGGGCCCAGTTGTTCAAAGCGTCGTTAGCATAACGAGCTCGTTAAGGGTCATTTCGTTAACTGTTTTAGCGGATTCGATACACAATATTCTGATATTTTTTGCTGAAAAATGTGAGTAGCTTTTGCAAAAGCTACTCACATTTTGTCAGCAAAAAATTTCAGCATATTTGCGTATCACTCGATGTAAATTTTAACGAATCGTTAACTAACGACATCGTTAGCTTTGAACAACTGGGCCCAGGTAAAAATAAAAATAAATAAGGAACTTATGAAAATCGCATCTATGAAATTTTTAAACTGACAAAACTGCAAAGCTCGTTGGTGATCAGTTTTGGAACTACAATCTTTATAGTGTAAACAATGAATATTGAATCAATGTATACTTAATAATATTTAAGATACCTTCATTTAACGCTAGCGCCGGGGCATACAGTACCACACCCATATACAGTAACTGAAAGTATACAAATGAATATGTATTTGTGTATTAGGCATCTGTAACGCTTTCTGAAGAACTAAGCTATACAAAGTACAGCAGTGTTAGAATTAGATCCCAAGATGATCCCTTTTTGTAGAATCCAGTTCACCTAAAATTATAGAAACGTTAGTAATGATTCAGTCAAAATCATCGAAACAAATATGACATGTTAATTAACCCATTGTATACTGAATTGACTCCCCCATATTATATATTGAAAGAGTACAATTTCAATTTTAGGTACGTTCGGCTCTGAGATTTAGATATTCCTAGAGAAAAATGGCTAAACTATTTGCAAACAGTGGAGACCCTGATCAGACGTCTGAACTGAGTCTCCACTGTTTGCCAATTACCCTTTTAGGTGTTTCCAGACTACAATGGGTTCAAACAGACTTTACTTTCATGGAAACAAAATGTCATTACACATCTAAATCTGGTTTCTTTACATGTCTTAATTATCTTTATCTAAACCGCCAGGACATGAATTCGGTATACATTATTTTTCTTATTTCTGCTCAAAACATAGACAGTGGGTTCTAACGAGTACCCACAATCTATGTTATGAGCAGAAATATGAAAAAAATATCAGAGTTTTTTGGATGTGAAGTTTTCTATATATTTGAATAGGCGTGTTTTCGTGTTGACTCTTCTGGGTAACTTCATTCAGTTGTTTTGACTTTCTTCTGGATCTCTTTTGTATTATGTTTGAACCTATGATGTTAATGCTTTCTTGCATAATGTACGCACATGCATATATTTATAAAAATAAAATAATGTTTAAACCAAACGACACCAATGATTTAACCCATTGTAGTCGGGAGACCCGTAAAAGATTAATTGGCAAACAGTGCAGACCCAGATCAGACGCCGCAGAACGCGGCGTCTGATCAGGGTCTCCACTGTTTGCAGACAAATAAGCCATTTTTCTCTAGGAATATGTAAATTTCATAGCCGGACGTACCTAAAACTGAAATTGGACTCTTCCAATATATAGTGTGAGAGTCTCTTCAGTATACAAAGGGTTAACTTCTTGATATCAACACATCCTTGTGAGTGAATGTGCAGCAATATATATCAGTAAATAGATAAGTACATGTACGTAAGTAAACAAATAAATAAAAATTGACGGATAAACAAATGGAGCGATGGGAGTTATACACTCAAGTATTTAGCTTTGTTACTTTAACTTACCATATTTAAGATAAATATGCTTGAAGCACATACTCGTGTGGCTCTATTGAATCTCCGCTCTAAATACTGTAAAACAGGAATATCAGTATAAATAAACATGACCTCTGAAACGACAAGATCAGTTTGAGACAAAACGACTTTAAGAGGAATGAATACACTTTCAGAGAAGGTAACTTTTCAAATTGGTTTGGCTTCCTTCAGAAAAAGATCCCTTTTCTGAAAGGAAAGAATTTGCACCCAAAAGAAACGAAAAGAATTTGCACTCTTAAGGAGCACATTCTTTCCTTTTAAAGTAGACTCCTTTTCAGTATGGCTTTAGTGTACTGTAAAGACAACAGGAAGTCACAAAATGGTCTCTCTTATTAAAATGGGACAGACTCAAACTAAGCGTATCTAGGTCCCTTTCACCCCTGAGTTTCTAAAATGGACTCGTCTATCTCTGACTTTGGACACATCCATTGTTGCAGATAGAGGTTTGCGTCAAAAATCAATAACCGCATATATCCAGAGAAAACCTGCGTACAGTATGACAATAACCTCCATCTTTGCATTCCGGTCAGTGTCTTTTGCTGTTAGGCAGTAGATCCACTTGTGTCTAATGAACGCCGTCGTAAGAAAAGATGGTCTCGACCATACATGGGTATATTCTACAATATCCAGTGATGCTTTAAGCGAAGAGAAAAGACTCAGATCATGAGCCTTCAATATCCACTTATGTCCCGGATGTACATTTTATGGAGTTGTTCGATGTGGTTTAAACGAATTTTATTTCAAAATTACAATGATAATACAAACATACATGACATGCACACAAAAGATAGGAGTAGTTCGATTTGTTCTGTAAGCGAGGAACAACAAGGAATGTGATAAAACCGCGCAGATGCATAGATTTATCCGGGACATCGTTGTTCATAACTGCGACAAGAATCATTGTTTCGTATTGTGCTTGTTTAATTTTGTGTTTGAATCAGTTTTGCTTGCATTTTATTTATTGCGCAGTGTTTTACAAACATACATTAAAACTGTTGTGCTTTGATGTCGATTTCTACTCAATAGAAGCAACGTCGATTATGAGTATGGTATAATAATGGTAAGAAAAAAGTTCAAGTCTGGTTAAAACCCATGACCTTCGGCTTACATGTTGCGCCCAAAACGCATCATTACATACATACAATTCTTTCAAAGACAGACAGTGATCATTTGGCAGAAAGAGACATGTAAATAATATGCAATACAGAAACACAACAGATCATCACGTGGGCCGTCTCAGGTATGTATGTATGTATGTATGTATGTATGTATGTATGTATGTATGTATGTATGTATGTATGTACGTACGTACGTACGCACGCACGTGCGTACACATGTATGTATAATCTGCAGATTAAATGAATTTAGGAACTTTTCTAATGAGCGTACGCTGAAGTATGCTCCCCCCCTTATTCAGCGAGGGGTTAACCCATATATGCCGAATAGTCTCTTCTACTTTCACTCTTCAGGCATGTCCATTTCCAATTTAAGGGGTGTCTGGTTACTTTTTGTTACGACCATGTTTTATAGAAGTTCCTGTATTTACTGCAAACAGTGTAGACCCTGATCAGACGCCGCGTTCTGATTTGGGCCTACTCTGTTTGCCAATGTCCATTTTATAGGACGCTATGCTGAAATGGGTTAAAAAAAAACAAAAAAAAAAAAAAAACGTTTCAATAAACTACTTTTGAGTTTTAACACACAGCCATAAATAGGGGTAGGAGTCAGAATTTATAAGAGAGTTAAAATTTACATGATAGTTTGTGAAAACAAAATGAACAGAACTATCTTAACTATTCATCTAAACATCGTATTAATATACCTAAAAACTTACCTCATAAGCGCTTGTTAGACTAAGATTATGAAAAAATGGAAGGAAGACGTGAGTTGTCGCTATCGTCGTCGGTATCATTGCCATACCAGCAATCCAGTAACTTGTATTGTTATTGTACATTTCCGTCGGTGTTCCCAGTACAGTTATTGCCGACATAAAACTTGCCATCAACGACATGGCGATAGGAAATATACCTATGTCCCGACCGCCCATGAGAACGTCGTCGGCAGTTGCTTTCTTCGACGCCAGAAATTCTCTTACCATGTGAAATACACCAATGCCGGCGGAGATTACCAGGACGGCGGCGAAAAGAACGTAATCAGCAATGGTAAACTTGCCGACGAGTTCACCAGGGCAAAGCTCACACACCTTTTTGCAGGAGTCATAGTTCGCCTTTGTCAATTCGTCCATCATATATCTATTCCGTGACGCCACCAAAAGTATTTAGCTGCACGAATGACTGATATTATTTGGACCGCGCTATGCGAAAACGTGTCTTCGAGCATATGCGGACAGTGAAGGCCCTGATCAGACTGCGCATCCGCGCAGTCTGATCAGGGCCTTCTCTGTCCGCTAGCAGAATCATTGGGTACTACAGAATGTATGAAAGGAGAGCAAAGGCCCGGATGATACTATGCGCATGCGCAGGATGATCTGAATCAGCGCTTTGCGCATGTTTGAAGACACGGTTTTGCTTCAAGCGGCCCATTTGTAGTGTCTAGAATTCTGTAAATCATTCTTAGTGTATTTAAGGGAACTGAATAATCTTTGAAGAGTTTTCGATTTTTACAAGAGAAACAACTTTTCTGTCTTCCTGTTTGCGTTTCTTCACACGAATCCCCTTATGAAAGGGGTCTGCTCTAAAAGGATTGAATTTGCTCCTTTTAGAATCGATTCCTTTTCAAAAGGGGGACACAACAGTTTTGACAGAGTTGTCACCCTTGCAAGTGTATTCCTTCACCTTAAATGCAAAACCAGCTTGTTATATAATACTCAACAATTTATATATTCTTTAGAATTGCAAATGATGTTGTTATCTACAAGTTCAAAATTCAAGCACTTATGTTAACTTAGTAGCGATTCAATAATGGCCCATCCATGAGCCTATCTATATGTCACTTCTTGTCTCAATCCATTTAGCAGACGATACTTGAAATATTTTTGTTTTTATTTTTTCTCTGTAAATATGGTTTCACGTGCCATGCGAATCGCCCTCTGCAAGAAGTGATTAATCCCTATTTCTTGAAAAAATGGTAAAAAAAACCACAACATTTTTCTCGTCTGCTTTTTAGCAATGTACACGATCACACTAAGGTTCATTCATGTCAATAAGGTCTATTCCTCTTCTTCATCTCCCCAAGAATGATCGGAAACGTTCTGAATGATGATTAATACATCGACTGACTTTGAAAAGCAAATGCTTAAAAATACTGACATTATGATGACACGGTTATTCAATAAGTAAAACCACAATTCCTTGTCACTAATTTTTTACATTACATTGTATTATATCCAAGAAATATATCTACCGGTATAAGTACTCGATGTTTTAACGCTTAACATGCTGAGTAAAAAATTCAGCAGACCGCATTTTGTAATAATTTTCATATCATCTCAAACAATAAGATTTGACGTTTCATGCAAATTGTCTACATAAGAGACAATTTGCATGAAATTTCCGATCCTACTGTTTAGGAAAAATAAGACAAAAAATATTTCAAAATGTCGTCTGCTGAAATTTTTACCCAGCATACTAAGCGTTAATACGGGTGAGATTTAATATTTTATCAGCAGGGTTGTCGATGCAACTATCTAAAAGCAAGGGCTAATCAACAAGTAACAAGGATCGAAACAAATATGTAAAGAGATATAAGTTCATATTTTAAGGTGAATTGATACACCTGGCAGTATTTCTGCAATTTTTTCCAATGGGGACAACTTCTGTGACTTCCTCTTTGCTTTCCTGCAAACCGAAGGGAGCTAACTCTTTCGAGTAGACCCTTTTCGGAAGGAAAGTAAAACCGTTTAGACAGTTACCCCTCTTTACAGTCTGAAAATCCCTTTAAAACCGATGTTCTTGATTTGCTCAATTACAATTCTCAAATATTCGATGGAACTTGAATTATAAGACATCTGGTAATCTAGTCATGGGTAGCCGGTGCCTATGCACTCAAATCTTTTACGCGAACTTCCGGTCATAACTTGCGAGACGTCCAAATGTCAACAAACAGGTAAGTTTGATTTATTGATTTTTAGTAAATTTCATAGACATATTTTGAAAAATCGGACAATGCTATTCCCAACCATTTCTGCTTCGGAAAAGATATGTGTGAGCTTGAAAAAAAAGCGGCTAGTTTTTTATTCAATTTCACCCGGAGAAGGGTAGTCCGATATGCCTGTTTTGATTATTTTTTTCCAGGGCAAAATGAAGGTATTTTCAGCTATCTGGGCTATGAAATATTTATTTGACATATAAAATAAGACGTACTGCAACCTACGTCTACGTTGAAATATATATGATCCTAAATTTCCCAAACATTTGTTCCGGGGACTGACTTACGGGGGCACTAACCCTTACGCAACTGAAGCAAACAAAATAAAATTTAAACCAAACATGCAGATTGAAAGCGTTTACAATACATATGAAAGTATGTACCAAAGAAGCGGAAGATAACGATGAACGTTCGTGTGGCAAATGTATTGATGCTCGTCACGAAGCACAGCCTTCCCGAAGAAGATGACGGAGAACCTCATCTGCGATTCAAGAAGCACGTTAACTACAATAGCTAATAGAAAGTGTCCGTTACTCTCTATTATAACAATAGAGAGTAACGGACACTTTCTATTAGCTATGTCAACTTCATACTTTTTACTCTATGTGTAATGTCACCCATATCCTCAAACAATGACAGTCAAACTGTGCTTTGGTGATAAAGTGCAATCATAGTTGAAACGCTGTTAGACGAAATACCTACTTGCATCGACGCTCTGACGCATAAGTTAACATGTCTGGGCTGGTTTCCCACCCGTGTGCAGAATTTTGTATGTCTGTCGCATGAGGAAGATGTGATTAGAGTATTATATAATGCGCGTTTCAAAACTTATAAAAATACAACCATTGCCTCTTTAAATTGATTATAATATTTTGGTATTTTGACCTCACTTATTTTTCAAAATTCAGCAGAAATTTGTATCATGTAGTAAATGTGATATTTAAGCGCTGGAGGAATTCTGGATATCTATACCTATGTATATACAATACTTTATACGTACCCAGGCTTCGCGGAGTCATCACGTAAACATGCCTATGTAATTTTGACCCCCTTAAACCCCACTTTTATACAGTAAAACTGGGGTTTACAGGGGTATTCATTACTTTTCATATTTCTGCTCAAAAACATAGATTGTGGGTACTCGTTAGAACCGCCTCGCCGAGGCGGTTCTAACGAGTACCCACAATCTATGTTTTGAGCAGAAGTTTGAAAAATATCGGAGATTTTTATCTGAAAATTTTCAGTTTTTTGGAGGTAAAATTTTCAATATATTTGAATAGGCGTGTTTTCGTAATGGCTCACCGGATTCTGAGCCCTGTCTACTTTATAGACTGGATCTTAGTTAAATCACCATCGATTGTAAAATTTCCATAATTTTGTTAATCATAAAGATGTTTTCATTAAGTTTTAGTATTCACTGGTTTGTCGTGCCGTTAACTGAGGAGGTAGACAACATATAAAAGTTAGAACACAACATCACGAAAACATACCTATATAATTTTGACCCCCTTAAACCCCACTTTTTTATAGTAAAACTGGGGTTTACAGGGTTATACATTATTTTTCTTATTTCTGCTGAAAAACATAGATTGTGGGTACTCGTTAGAACCGCCTCGCAGAGGCGGATCTAACGAGTACCCACAATCTATATTTTGAGCAGAAATATGAAAACTATCAAAGTTTTTTTATCTGAAAATTCTCAGTTTTTGGAGGTGAAATTTTTCTGTATATTTTAATAGGCATGTTTTCGTAATGAACATCGTTCCAGATTAACTCTTTCAACTCTATATACCGACACAGATAGCTATGCAAACAATGTGACGAACCGTCTCATCCCTCATCAGGATCTACACTGTTTGCCATCGTGTTTTTCAGTTTAGACTGAAACTCCTATTTTCTACAATGGACCTGTCCAAATCAAAGATGGAAGAGACCATTTCAGGTTTCAGGAACTCAGATGTGGAAAAAAGGTGTTTTACAATTATGTCGACCTTTAAACGGGACTGGATAAACTGAGTGAGATTTCCACCAGTTTTACAAGGCATAAAACATTTGCTGCACACACATCCCCTTCAGAAAATGGATCAACTCTACAATGACAGAACTGGCCCACAGCAAGCATTTTTTTATTATTATTTTTAAAGTGGCACAGAAGGGAGGAAATGAAATGATCATTTCTTTTCAGCCCACCTAGATTCACCGCGGCTTTATGTCTCTTTCATTTTAAGATTTTAAGATTTGCACACCTACACGAAACCTGTGTTTAAATGTAGATTTTGAGTGTCCAGGAAAGGCAACAATCACGAAACACAGTCCTTACAAGGTACCGGCTAAGGGTTGAATGATACAAAACATCACAAAACAGCACTTTATCGTAAACAGAACGAACAAACGAGAAGAAACTGTAACTGAAACGCTGCCATGGATCGTTCAACAGCAGACCTATTGTGAGGGTGGGCAGGGCTACTACATATCTAGATGTTTTATAAGATACTTCAATAACAATGGCTTGGTTTCCTTCAGAGAGAGTCAACACAAATAAGACAAACCATTTTAAGATTCTGCTTTGGTCTGTGTATTTGTACATACACTGAACTCTCGTTTGAACGAAAGCATTTGCTCCCAAAGATGATGCTATTAAAATGAATTCGTTGTTATAAAGAACCTTAAAGGAACAGACCGATTTGTAACAAAAGTGTTTTATTCTCTTTTCTCACAGAACATAAGTTTTGGATATTTGTTTCTTGATGTGTTAGATGCAGTGCTCTTGCATAATTTCTGATTAATTGTCACCTCTTGAGTGAAGGTTTTGCGCCAGTAACATTATCATTATAATAAATTTTGCCGTTGTTTCGAGTGTCGGTATAAAGAGGGTTGACTGTACTCTCCCCTCGAATATTTTAGAAAGATTATCAAGACGATCCATCACGAAAACATGCCTATATAATTTTGACCCCCTTAAACCCCACTTTTATGTAGTAAAACTGGGGTTTACAGGGGTATACATTATTTTTCTTGTTTCTGCTCAAAAACATAGATTGTGCGTACTCGTTAGAACCGCCTCGGCGAGGCGGTTCTAACGAGTACCTACGATCTATGTTTTGAGCAGAAATGTGAAAAAAATATCAGTTTTTTATCTGAAAATTTTCAGTTTTTGGAGGTGAAATTTTCTATATATTTGCATAGGCGTGTTTTCGTAATGACTGGTTTCTTTCATTACATCTAGACAGCCTTTTAGTACAGTAGCGTCCTTGGTCCATCCATACAGAGTTTGCAGACTGGAGGCCCGAAGTCTATTTCAATTTATCTTCCATGTTCATAATGCTAAGCTATTTTTTATGCGATGTGAGGAAAATGCACCGCAATGTCTGCTATATTTTTTATGACCTTTGCCTTATATCCGTTATAATGCCATTTTATATCTCGCACGCTTCAACCTTCCAACATCCATTTGTCTTGTCACGCAGTTCTTACGGTAAAATTTCTATTTTATTCATACTGTTGTTCATCTTGCCAATTTGGCGTACCACTGTCATCATTCGGGGTGTTTCGGTACCGATTCCTACAAAGTGTATTGTATTCTGAACGGTCACTTCCGAGATCTTCCGGATGATGTCGTGGCGTTAGGTAGCGCGTGAATTGAAAGTATGGTGGCATATAACTGACATCTAAATATTGAGATACTAAGTCGACTTCTTCTACTTTTTTGTCGACTTACAATGTATGACTTGGTGCTATATCGACTTCCGTTGATAATGGTTATCGCGTCTGCAGGTCGTAATATTGCTCTAAGCTGCCTGCGATCGCAGAGTTGTTTACAAGAAATGATAATTATATAATATCTATATGCAATCAAACACTATATCAAGCCCTAAACTTAATACGTCACATCGTCCCGAATCTAAGTATCTCGACCGGCATATTCACTCTCTGACTATCATTCTCAACAACTCCTACTACATAACATGACCGGAAGTCGAGATAATAATTATAATGTCGACATACAGTTGTAAAAGTGTTTCGTGATGCTGACGTTGTTGATGACACTTCTGGACAGCATTACGACTTGCAGTCGCGATAACCATTGTCAACGGAAGTCGATATAGTATCGGTCATACATTTTAAATCAACATAAAAACAGAAAAAGTCGACTTAGTATCTAAATATTTAGATGTCAGTTATATGCCACCATATGAAAGTATACAATGCAGCGCTTTTGTGTCTTCTTGTTTGGACATCGTTCTAAAGACGATAGGTCCACTTCGCTGAGTGTCGTAAGACGCCCTACAAACTACTACTCCTACAGTATTAGTTCTACGTACACCTGTATTTGTCCGTTACTAGGCATTTGTTTGGCAAGGATAACAGAATTATTAAAATCTCGTAATTCTATTGTTTATTTTATTTTGTTTACTACTCGGAGGACTCCACCCACTATTGCAGGCGTACTTTCACTGCACCTGTTCTTTGCGTATCAGCATTGCAGTAGTTGTCTCAACGGTTTGTATAGGTGAATTGCGGCTGCGTATTTCTCACTTTCTCTTGTACTTTTGTAGAGTATTATAGGTTATACTAGTTAATCCTAGGGAGTATTGTCATTTTGAGATGTCACTATAGTTGCTCTGTTTACGACTATCCCAAGGCGTGTATCGGTATTGCAGATTTATCAGGTAGGTATAAATGTCCATAATCACTTTTTCAATGTCTCTAAAAATATAAATTCTATACGAGTGATACACCCAAGAAGCTACTCCGACCGCCGTTAAATCACATTATATAATAAAACTCACATTTATTTTTCAGTCATATTGTTATAGAATAGAATAGAATAGACACGCCTTCTAGTCATACACAAATGCATTTATCATTTTGGTCAGGAGTAGATATGTAGAAATAGAGAAATCTGAGTAAAATTTTAAACTTGCTGACACTGCTGAGGCTTTCAGTTCAACTTCAAGATACCTTGATGATTTATTAAATATTCACAATAATTACTTTGATCAAATGGTGGACCGTATATACCCTACAGAACTCCAATTAAATAGAGCCAATTCTTCCGATACCGAGGCACCTTTTTTGGATTTGAATCTATGTATATCTAATGGTACAGTTTCCACCAAAATTTATGATAAACGGGACGATTTTGAGTTTGAAATAGTCAATATCCGTTTTCTGGACGGCGAGGTCCCCCGTCGTACCTCATATGGGGTATAAATATCTCAGCTTATTAGATTCGCCAGGGCTTCTTCAAATCTTAATGACTTTAACTGCGTAATAAAGCTCTTACTGCCAAACTTCTTAGGCAGGGCTAACGTTATTTTAAACTTCGTAAGGCTTTTTCGAAACTTTATCGCAGACACAGTGCCTTGGTAGAAAAATATAGCGTCAGTCTGAAAACACTTCTGCAACAAGGTATATCGGAACCCGAATTTTACGGTGACTTAGTTTACAGATTTAGAAAACAATGTGGGAAAATCTAACTTTTCGGAGCAATTCAGAAAACTAATTAACCGTTATAAAAGAATTGGCTATATGCTGGATATTATGCGGCAGACTGCATGTCTAGTTGTCAACCCAATCATTGTTGATGGCTATGCTCCACTCTTTATTTGCACGACGGCGGTTCGGGCCTCAGATTCAATGACGGCCTCTTCGTAAAACTTTAACCAGTGGGTTGGGGCGTGACTATATGTCTTTGGCTTGGCCCGCCGTGGTTCAACTATTGATTTTCTTTTACTCTGGCATGCAGTAGAATTAGCCATGAGTACTCGTCTTTGTTTATCATTGTGATTAATTTGATTTTTATGTTTTCGCTTTGATGCATTGACTGAGTTGGGAGCCTTTATGCGATCCGAATTTGTATGTATTTCTGTAGTAAGAATAGCATCGGGACCCAGGGTGAAGTTGGCCGGCTGTAAGAAGTGCTTTAAATCCCCCGGTGGTTCCCCTCGCTTGGGGAAAAGAGAGCTAATCTTAAGTGCTTTTCGTACGTTTGTTCGATTTGTGCTTGTTTGTATTTGTCGGTTTCCTCTTCCTCTTGGTGTCTGGGAAAGGCTGCGGTTTGTGATTGTGGCACTCCCTGTACTTTTTTCTTACCTTTTTTATTCTACTGACCATTCTAAGGCGGTGGTCCCGGTGTTGGTCTTGCTCTTTGTTGCTTTGTGATTTATTCTACGAGGCGATTTGTTTTATGTCTTACATTGTGTTGTCTTGTTCTTGTGTTTTTCAGTCCTTTGAACATTGCGATTACCTCGCTTGGGGAAGAGAGAGCTAATAATAGTGCTTTTCGTACGTTTGTTCGATTTGCGCTTGTTTGGTTTTGTCTGTTTTCTCTTCCTCTTGGCGTCTGGGAAGGGCTGCGGTTTGTGATTGTGGCACTCCCTGGAATTTCCTCTTACCATTTTTGATCGAGTAATTACTTGTCTTTTCAATTCGAGAAGCTTACACTATGCATATACCATCATGCGAACTCACATATACTTTGTAACCCCTACTCACATACATATTTATTTACCCCTAAATTTATACAGCAGCTGGAGGGTTACAGTACTATTGCCGTGAGAGTACTTTTCAACACCATACTAATTGGAAATTGAAGCAAACACTTTTAGAAATCGCCGTTGGATATACAATTGAAGACGCAGTAGAGTAGATATAAATAATTTTAATGAATATTATACAGAGCACCCGGAAAAATAAAATAATCTGCGCAGTACGAAAATATGTCTTCGGAGAATATGCGGATAGTGAAAGCCCGGATTAGGCTGCACATACTGACAGGATCCAAAAGGCCTGATAGAACACCACGGATGAGCAGATGGATCTAGGCATTTGGCGTTCTCTAGAAACACCTTATTACATGGCGTAGCTCAAACACACACATATGATTCCCTAATGTTTTGGCAATACAATTCGCACAGCATGTAAAGAGAATGAATAGAGAGATGCCCAGAAAAGGTCATAATCACGGAACACAGTCCTCTCATGGCGTCATATAAAAGTTTATAACATCCCAGTAAGCATTTGTTTTTATAAATCTATAGCGGGCCGTTATCGGCCCGTCAGCTACCCTGACGGGCCGATAACGGACAGCTATAGATTTATAAAGAATGCTGATATAAAACAACAATTCACAACAGAACATCATCGTAAACAAAAAGGAACAAACGAAGCTGAACTAGAGCAGAATGACATGAAATTATAATACAAAACAACATCCCATCGAAAGCAGAACTAACAAATGAAGAAGAAATGCGGCACAGATTCCGCCTTTTAATGATCGACAGCAGAATGGTAATGGGACTTAAACCTGTATTACAGGTGCCAGAGCACCAAAATAGTCATACTGATAGTATTTCAATAGTCCTGCAGCGAACAGTGAACTAATACTCGTACATAAGAATCTGCACGTTAGGTGTTGCTTGTTTTCTCATCTCTTACGCAAGCAGCTCCTGCCTGATGCCTGCTGCCATGGATTTTTACAGTTAATGGAAGCTCGGTGGGAGATGTGGGGCGTACTTTCAATTTTTGGGTTCAGTTCCACTGATGAAGACAAATTCAAAAAATACGCGCATGACCTTATTACTTTTACTTTATTAGAATGTATTCACGTGTAATGCATTGTACAGACTATTTCGAGCTACACAGTTATTTCCGGGACTTTACTATTAATTCGGTAATTTTATACAATATAAGCAATTGAAATATATAATGTGTATTTAAACCTTGACGTTTCATGCGAATCGTCTTTCTATTGTTTGGGAATTCACTTAACATTTATATTTCTGGTTCTTTGCGATCATTCAGCCCATTACAAGATGTTTGAAAATTTATTTGGCCACTGACCAAAACTAGCTAGTCTGGCCAGAAAACTTGACACCTGAGCTTTTTCAGTTTTGTGAGTGTGTTCATTGCCCGCAAGTTTCATTCGTTTTAGAATTTACTTCAAACGTAGAAATTGTAATATCTCAATGTGTACAGGTGTAATTTATTAACATACATTCATTTCAATGTAGCAATTAACCCATTGCAGTCTGAAGACCCCTGAAAGGGTAACTGGCAAACAGTGCAGTCCCAGATCAGACGCTGCGTTCAGCGTCTGGTCAGGGTCTCCACAGTTTGCAAATAGTTCAATCATTTTGCTCTAAGAATATCTTAATCACATAGCCTGACATACCCAAAATCGAAATTAGAATCTTTTAAGATGTAGTGTGGGGGAATTCAGTTAGTCTACAATGGGTTAAATTTTATGTTCATATTTAAGGAGACTGGACACACTTGATAAATTTTCAACTTTGTGTCTTCGGCGGTTCGGGCCTCCGACTCAATGACGACCTCTTCGTAAAACTTTAACCAGTGGGTTGGGGCTTGACGATATGTCTTTGGCTTGGCCCGCCGTGGTTCAGCTATTGGTTTTCATTTACTCTGGCATACAGTAGAATTAGCCATGAGTACTCATCTTTGTTTATTATAATGATTAATTTGATTTTTATGTTTTCGCTTTGATGCATTGACTGAGTTAGGAGCTTTCATGCGAACTGAATTTTTATGTATTTCTGTATTAAGAGTAGCATCTGGACCCAGGGTGAAGTTAGCTAGCTATAAAAGTGCTTTAAACCCCCTGGTGGTTTGCTCTACCGACCGTTCTAAGGCGGTGGTCCCGGTGTTAGTCTTACTCTTTGTTGCTTTGTGGTTTATTCTACGAGGCAATTTGTTGTATGTCTTTCCGTGTGTCATTTTGTTCTTGTCCTTTTAGTATTGCGATTACCTCGCTTGGGGAAGAGAGAGCTAATCTTAGTGCTTTTCGTACGTTTGTTCGGTTTGTGCTTGTTTAGATTTGTCGGTTTCCTCTTCCTCTTGGGGTCTGGGGAGGGCTGCGGTTTGTGACTGTGGCACTCCCTGGACTTTTCTCTTACCTTTTTTTTTACCTTTTAGCGTTCTTGTACATCAATCCCCTTCTGAAAAGGGACCAACAAATTCTTTCCAGTTAGTGTAGACCAATTTTTAGAAATGAAGCAAACATTTTGTCAGAATTACCTTCCTTGAAAGAGCATACATTACTTTAATGTCATTAATACCCAAATGGGGAAATGTTTCATAAAAAAGTTCATCATTAAAGAACTGCAATTCAACATAACCAGCTATGGTTATGTTCAGTACGTGTGGCTGCAAAACAGTACAAACAGTCCAGATTCAGCCCTGGATCATTTAACTTGAACTGTTCAACTTTGACTTTTGTAAACATATAAATGCAGTTACCCAGAAAAGTCCACAATCACGAAACACAACTCGAGGTAACGAAAGAAGAAGAGGAACGGAAAATGATAAAACACAACGACACAGTTGCAAGAACCGATATACAAACTAAAAAGGACTGTAACAAAGAACCGCCTTGTAATGGTCAGCAAAAATACTTAGGGGGGAGTGGGAGGGGGGTTAATTCTTTGCATGCTGGGTAATTTTGCATACATTTTGTCATCTTTTTTTGTTCAAAATTAACTTTTTCAAAAAAATCTTTCATTAATACCATCAGAGTGTCAAACAGTTTGGATCCAGATCAGGCCCGATATTTTGTCGGGCCTGATCTGGATCCAAACTGTTTTCACAAGTTATCAGCAGACGACAAAAGTCGCCACTAGCGGGGAAAGAGTTAAATTACATTTACACCATCGCAACCTTGTTCTAATTTTCGATTCAGCTCAAATGTGTTAGGTCCGCGCAGTACAGGTATTATTTAGCCCCGGGTCTTACATCATCTGCTTGCGTTCATGAGTGTATGGAATATTATTATTGATAGTCACATGTCTTTATTCATACCAACCGCGTTCGAGGCATTGCTCTGTAGTTACCAACAGTTGAGTTAAACTATTAATAAGTACTCTCTGGGTCGAAAATAAAATTTGTTTAGTTTGAGCTAGCTATCAGTTTTGTAAGACATTAAAATTTTATTTATATTTCCAGACATCGGACTATTATTGATATCTGATGGCGCTTCATATAATTTCTGTGAAATATACGCAATATTCTGGTACAGCACTGAATATGATATTTATGTTTGGTACAAATTCGAACGCTGTTAGTTGTTCTGATATAATCATGATCATCAATACAGGTGTGAAAAAATCCTCTCATGCATTCTCCAATCTGATGCCTAGGATAAAATTGCTGCAAGTATATATCCTTGATACATACTTCTATAACCGCCTATTGTCTTCTGTCATCTTCACATTCTCTTTCTGTTTATTGGACAAACTGTAAATTTGCGAATTTTTTTATGTTCATTACTTAAAGTATACGAACTAAAATGTTGATGGTATCACAATTTTGTAGGTTCGTATTCTTAGTAAAGAAATATCTTTCATACATGTTCTATGTTTAACCTTTCAGATTTTTATTTTAAATGTACCCTGTGTTGCAGTTCTTCTTTCGTCGTACGTCAGTAGTTTCATATCTAGCGTTTGTTTAGATAGCGTTTGTTACTCATCTCTCCTTCTTCACGTATATTTTGTTTACATGGGAGTTCCGACTTTCTCTTGAACATGGAACTACACTTACATAAACACGCAAAAAACAAATTGATCGGATCACATCTTGTGTATGGAATTGCTCTTATATAAACTCAACCTTATTGTGTGTAAGAGATTTCATTTCATCAAATATACATGCACACTTTCGTGGGTGATAACTCTTTCAAAAAAATCTAGAAGATGTCTAGGAATAGCCATAATCATAGACCATAGCCTACCAATGACACCATACCATAACTGTTCTGATTCCAATTTGAAAATATGGTCTACTGTCGCCCCGTCAGAGCAAATTCTTTTGTTTTAGAGTAGACCCTTTCTAATAGGTTTGGTGTGCATGACAGCAAACACAAATTAACAGAAGTTGTCTTGCATGTAAAATAATGGCGGAAAATCTGTATCAAGTCCATTTAAAATAATAACTGATAGCTTAGGGCGCAGCAAATGTTCTTATCTTGCGCGCACCACGTCTGAAAACCAGCACATAAAGTATTCACACAGTCAAATCAGGGCCACACCCCCCACACACACGCACGCACGCACGCACACACACACATAATAAATTAGTCCGATGCCCAATAAAAACCTGTATTCACTTACAGATTTTCAAGAAGACATTTTGAATAACCTGGCGACAACGTCACGTCATACGTAACGTTTTCGCTTGACGTTAAAACGTTTCCGGTAATTGAATATCTCAATTGTTATTCAGTGTATATCCATATACTTGCTCTTCTGGATATGAACATACATTGTATTTACGTAGTTCATTTATAGAAACAGATTTAACATCAAGTTTGCTATCTTAACATATTTCCATTATCTATGTATACAAAAGATGATTTGCATTTATGCAACAATGGTGTTGAATACCCTGATGGCACCACACTTATTTAAATGGCTTGTATGTTTTAACAAGCCCTGTTTAAATACCAAATGCTCCTGTAAGTGTACAACGAATGCTCTGATCAGTCTACGCGACTGCGCATACGTCTCAAAGACATATTTTCGCACGGTTATAGTTCACTCATTATTTATGTCGTTACAAATTCTTCAATGGCCCAAACAGAGCCACAGATCTTTAACGACCCAGCCTATTATTCTAGAGATAGGAGTTAATAAAACTTGTTTTGCATCCTGCAGATCTTTAAAAATGCGTCTTTGTACCGTCTGTGAATTCCTTTTTATCATATGAATACTCTTGTAAAACTAATGAAAACTGACATCATAATTTTGTTCCATCCTCAATATCTGTAGACAGTTTTCCATTTGATGTACGTACAACTGGCATGTTTCCGTTTTCAGTGTTTGTGAAATCTTCATTTCCATCAAACGCCTCGTTAACATGAATTGGTCCTTTTTTAGAAATTGCACTTATTTCCATGTCCATGTCCTCGGGTTCTTCCTGTAAATTTTAAATATTAAATTATGCAAACACTTCATGGTAGCTCCTCAAGATTTGATAAACCAATGACAAGCAATTTTTGAGTTATTAGAAACATGTAAGTATTTTTAAGCAACGAAGCTGAGAAGTAACTGACCAAAATAGTCCGGTCTAGTTGATATTCGTTGAGGACAGCCTTGATACCTGATGCTCTTGTACTTGTTTCAGTGAAGGCTATATTTTCAAAAATTATAATTCATCTTTGGTAAATACACAACAATCATAAACACCAGTATGATGTGTTGCGTTTTTCCAAACGGTTTTCAAAACTAAAATACATAATTTTTCTTTGTCTATCTTTAAGAACATAACTTGTAGTTTTATTTGTGTAAATTATTATATCATTTTTACTAGCTGCGAGTAAACCAAAAATATTCTTGCAACTTGAATGGAAACAGAGGATCTTACATGAGTGGTCATTTGATATGAAATTTATGAAACGAGTCTGGGTAATTTCGGTACTTTGCGAGCCTTTAGGTGAGTTTCATAAATTTCATATTAGATAACAACAAATGTAAGATTCTGTTTATCACATGGCCCTTCCGATGACAAAAAATGCACAAAAGATAACGATTTTTGCAAATAGCTAAGCGGAACAACTCACTACCAAGAACCAAGAATTCGACAGTACTACGCAACAAAATAGTTCGCATGTTATTTGATAAGTACCAAAAATAACTAGAAACAAGATGAATATGCCATTTATTACTTCATCAAAATATAGAAAATAATGATGATTTTTATTTGAGCTAATAAATATTTCATTTGAATAAATCAATTCAAAACTAAATATTCCATTGAACAACGTCATTTAGCGAGTCAATACATCACTGAGAACCAGTAGGGAAATACCTACAGTCAGCTGTCGTATTTATAGGTCATTGACCTTGATCAATACAGTTTATACGGTGGTTGACACAACCAACTAAATGACAGATTTTCAAGGATATAAAACATTTTAACTGTAGCTTGGATTTTAATTTGACATATTTATCCTCCAATGCTTTTTTGTAAGAGTTGTATTTTTTTCATTGACTGTTTGGTAACATAGATGTTGAAAGTGTCTCCAAATATGTTGCCGGAAAAGATCAAATTTAAACTACCATGAACATTTCTGGTAGCCGTATTAGTCACACTGTGATTGTGTTGTATCTTCAATTTCCATCGATCTGAACTTATCGTTGGTCTCAAAATTGAAGGCAGGGTCTGTTTTAGACATCATCTTGGTTGCTATCAACAAGCGGAGTAATACAAATATTAATGAGGGTAATTAGGCTAAGCAATGGGAAGCCTTGCAGGTGTTATTACACGTGTGGTCATATGATTTTTATGACATGGGTTATTTCACTGAATAGCTTGACGGTCATGTGATAAATAACTTTACTAACTTGATCATAATTACTTCACTTTTCGAATTTTCGATGACTTGACAAAAATGACCAGTGTGTTAAATTCTACTCTTATTACCTATAATTTTCTTAACTCCCTTGCTTTAACTTTGGTCTTGTCTTTATTGTCAGCCATATCTTAGCCACCATTGACGAGACATAATTGTCCGAAACACGTATGTCTTATGCAAGAACAATATCGCCATATCATCAACTTACACCTCTTAGATAAAATGTAAATCTTAGAAATATTTACATGACCGACCATTAATCATCTTGTCTTCTAAACTTACCTTTTATGCTTTATCTGTGGTTATACCCTTATTGCATTTATTAATTCATACATTCTACCGATTAAGGCTGGCCTCGGTAGCAGTCGGAAGCACGTCCGACTGGTAATCAAGGGTCGCAGGCTCGATCACGCAGGGTCCGGCAACATTCTTTCGTGGAGATTAATCATGAAAATTTCTACGGTCATTCTTTCCCTTCCGCTGATTCAAGAAGGGCAATCGTCAGATTATGGCTAAATAATGTACACAAATCCTGGTTAACCGCTTAGAGGATTTAGCCTGCCCAGGAAAAGTGTGGTTAGGTAAACTGACCCGCTCGACATGATCGTATTAGTGTTGACTTGGCCGTTAAACTCGAACCCAACCCAACTATCTGTTTTGTGTTAATTTTTGTGCCTTTCAGTTTGCTTCATTGCACGACAAAATCCTTCTGGAAAAGGTATACTCTATGAGGAAAGAACTTGTCCCACCCCTCAAGGAGCAAATTCTTTCCTTATAGGATAGACCCCTTTTCAGAAGAGTACTACGATAATGTCTGGAATTTAGCTCACTTGAAAGTGTACCAATTCCCTTTAACACAGCACTCGCACACCCAGACATTTTTAAGTTTGTAATATCATTTGGCACCAATTATTGCCAATTTATTTCCACTTACCCTTTTGATAAATCTGTGTATTCTCTGGCATGATAAAGGCAGGTAGCAACAGACACGATCACAGCCTGCATGAATATATCTCGGATCAGTATTATCAGGGTCCTGGAACTCTGCAATGTATTATTATGAAAAAGTAAAAGTGAAGATACTAAGCAAACATCACAGACATGAAGCACAGCCTTCCCGAGACACCAAAGAAGGTCGGATAAGAACAAATACTGACAAATCAAACGCATCATATGAAACCTCAGACGCTCACAAAAAGGAGAACTGCAACAGAGAACCACCTTGGAAATGTCAGTAGGAAAACTATTGCGGGGCTTAAACCAGTTTTACTCTCACCCTTAAATTTGATGCGGCTCCAATTACAAATGTATGTTCTGTCCGCTTGGGGTCCTCCAAACTAATGTGTGTATCATCAAAGAGAAACAACAAACAATTAAAAACACTGTGACAAACAAAGGGCTCAATGGCGATCTGAGGCCATAACACAAAAAGACACACACAAAACAAAACAAAAACAAAAACAAATAAAAAAAAACAAAACAAAACATACACAACAGTGCCAAGATGCCCCTGTATGGCTCACCTAAGGAACCAAAACAAGTTTTGACTCCATTGGCATTTCGCTTCAGGAGAAAAAGTTTAAAATCGATTTTCAAGACAGTGGCCGTGACAGCCATCTAGGATTTCCAATCGGAGCAATCTTACCTAGACAGATTTTTTTTCTATTTTAGCTCTAGCTGCCATCTTGTTTATTGAAGCCGAACTATTTTAGCTCTTTGGTAGAGAGACACCTATGCAACATCCCTGTGACGGTTGAACGAAACTGGCCCAGGGGTGTAGGAGTTGTCATTTAAAGCAAGCCGCACGACGCACGACGGACGATGGGCATTGAATGATAAAAAAACCCTTATCATAAGCACTTCGTGCACAGATGAGCTTACAATAAAACACTGTGATGGTACAAAGCTAAGTTGGATCTGAAGCCAGAATACAAGAAAACTAAGATGAGCTCCACCACTGACATTTATAGGCAGGCGCCATTCATCGGAAACCGATTCAGGAGGAAGCCGTCATTCAGTCTGAGGACCGACGCACCGTCGTGCAATTAAAGAGAGGGATGCTATGTAAAATAAAAGTCAAAAAGGATTGCCTTTGGCAACAAAGAACATACAAAATCACGAAAATCGGAGACTCAGTTTGATTGAGTCTCTTCATATGCAACATTGTAGTTTGCGAGACTGCATACACCCTCCCACCCCAACCTCCTTCACACATCCCATCCCCCCCCCCTCACACACACACACAAGCACCGGCTTAAGAGGTATTCGATTTTCAAAATAACCAGAAGGTGCTCAATGATCCGAAAGCAAATGAAATATAACCTGCACTATGATGATGTACGGGGAGACTTTAATTTAAGTTGATTGTATTGGCACTAACAAACACACTGAACTACATGTAATCATGTGAAACATGAGAAATTCATTGCAATACACAAGTACTTAAGTGCATCTTAAGTATATACAGAGGTGAAACAGGGAATTACTTAAGAAACAACAACAAACCCATGATCATCACAGGCACCAGCACTAGCAACATTAGCAACAATAACATAAATCAGTTTTGTTAGTCTTTAAACACTTTCACCCCTAATTTTCTAAAGTGGCCTCTTACTACTTTGAATTTGAACATGTCCACTGTCGCAAATAGGGCTGCCAGTCAAGAAATACAAAACAAAACAAAACAAAAAAAAAAAACAACAAAAAAACAACAAAAAAACAAC
Organism: Anodontia alba; assembly: GCA_964016985.1. NCBI lineage: Eukaryota > Metazoa > Mollusca > Bivalvia > Lucinida > Lucinidae > Anodontia > Anodontia alba. The sequence continues at coordinate 131,704,346 of OZ024821.1, forward strand.
AAAAAAACAGAATGGCCCGTAAGGAGCCATGTCTTCAGTATCTACGCTGTTTGCGAAGGTATCTGTTTTGGTCTGCAGGCTGCAAGGGTTAAAACCCAAATTAAATAGAATAACACAAATGTAAGTCATCATAATATCAATGCACGCATGTCACTGATACCAAGTAATTGTTATATGCAATATAATATTATATTGTATTTTATCGCATAGTCATCTATTTGTTTTGGATGATAACCTGCTTTTTGTAATGCAATAATATGTTTCCCACACATTGTTTATATTAATGCGGTCTACAGTTAAACCGGCTGATAACCGGCTGATAATGTATTTTACCGAAAACAGTTCTCAGCCCATCAGGGCTGATAAGTGGAAGCAATGTAATTTAAACGGATGGAGGTTACAAACCCACTCGCGACGGTATGATGAAGTGCCTACAACTACGTAACGTGACGTTACCCGCTTTTGCATCGAAAGCATTATCAATTTTATCATCAAATTTAGTTATTTTAGACTTCAAACATAGTATAAAGCGGTTTTGAATATGTTAAAAAATAGCTCCGCTGAGCAGGGCATACATGCCCGTAAGGGATTTTAGAAGTAGATGATACAATACATTGAATATAGGTTTGATTGTAACAAGAATATTTGCATCATCTTAGCAAAAAAGAGGACCGTAAGGGTCCTGTATAGCGTCCTGAGAATCAAAGCCAAATAAGGCCTGTTGCATCTGACAACTTATATCGGCTAACATGGTTTTGTGCTTGTTAGTCAGTAAAGGATAACAAAACTCCAGGAAGAATATCAGTAGCTTCAGTGCTTCTTGCTCAAGAATTATATTTTCTCTTTCCATGACTTCATACAACGGTCAAGGGTAATCCTTGTGAAAGAGACATGCAGCGAACAAAAACTCACCATATGAAATATACAAAGGAGAATAATTACGACAAAAACTGGACGAAAGATCATCGTCTACTGTATTTGTACAAAGTTTCATGAAGAAATCTTATACGGTTTTAAAGTTATAGAGTGGACACGGGGACACAACCTTGCTATATGAAATAAACAAAGGGGCATATCTATGTCAGAACTGAAAGTAGGGTTACGGTTGTATGTTATATGCACATCGACGATCATGCCTTATATTTGTAGAAAGTTTTAACATGAAGAAACCTGTAACGATTATAAAGTTAAACAGACACTGGGACACAACCTCACTATACGAAATAAACAAAGGGGTATAATTACGTCAGAACTGAAAGCATGGTTACGGTTCTTTTTCTCTGCATCTGATCATGCCTTATATCTTTACAAAGTTTCATAAAGAAATCTTGAACGGTTTTAAAGTTATACAGCGGCCATAAAAATAATATGAAATAAACAGAGGGGCATTATTACGTAAAACTGAAAGTAGAGTTATGGTTATTTTTCTCTGCACATTATCTGATCATGGTTTATATTTTTACGAAGTTTCATGACAAGATCTTAAACGAGTTTAAAAGTTACAGAGCGGACACGTAATATTGCCTGAAATAACCAACGGGGATAATTACGTCAAAGCTTAAAGTAGAGTTACAGTTTTTTTTTCTCTGCGCATTGTCTGATCATGCCTTATAGTTGTAAAAAGTTTCATGAAGAAATCTTAAACGGTTTTAAAGTTATAGAGCGGGCACGAAATATTGCCATATGAATTTTGACCTTGAAGTGTGACCTTGACCTTCATTGGACCGGACTGATTTATAAGTTCTGCACATCGCCTTAGTATGGCGAACATTTGAGCAAAACTTCAAATGATCCTTCAATAGATGAAGAGCGGACACAAAACAGTTAACAGACAGACGGACGGACAAGATGACACATGATATGAACCATACTTAAACAGGCGTGTAAAACTTGAGTATGACATAACGTTTTGGTAAAACCCGATGTGTCAACTCCAGATCCAAAATCCGGATGACGGCTTCAGCCTGCCGACAGAAGATGATGATGGGTTTATACACTGGGGGATCACACAGAAAACATTATGTGATAAGCTATAATTATCATATTGCTTTGTTTAATTACGTTGTGTTATATTGTAGTATTGCATAACTGTGTTGTATTTAGTAGGACTACGTCTTGGTGTTTGGAAAGGGCTACGGCTTGTGATTATTATACTCCCTGGGCTTTTCTCTTTCCTATTTTTAGAACATTATTAATGTTCCTTGGTCATTTCTGACTATGAGCAACTTTATCAGGTAAAAACCATGGTCTGCAGCCGGATCTGACCACAGAGGTCTCGACCCAGTCCTGCCTCTAGATCATTTCAGGAAGAGAGAATGATTTCTAGCGTTACAGATAAATAAATGAGGTTTTTGTTAGGGATAGAACTTCATATTTTACCCAGTCTATTCTACCTAAGAGTGAGATAAAGAGAGAGAGAGAGAGAGAGAGAGAGAGAGAGAGAGAGAGAGAGAGAAAAAAAAAACACGTGTGATCAGTCAGTGCGTTAGTTATACAAGACATACGTAACTCTGTTGCTAAACAGATTTCATTGCGGCGAAACGAATGACGTCAACTCTAAGATGGCGGACGTCAACTTCATTGTGTATTAAAGGAAATGCTGCATATAGAATCAATGACAAAGATCGACAACATTGCAAATTGAATGGTATGCAAGTGAGAAATCTATCATGCGTGTTTGGTGCGTATAGAAAAATCCATCCTCCATGATCTCTGTTTGGCAACACTTTGCAAAACCTCGGGAAGCCAGACAGTGACACTTTGGGCGGAGTTTTCCATACCCACCGAATACCCGTAAAATATTCTTGTTCTATACTTATTCCTGGCGGTCTGTTGAAACAAGTAAAGCTGGTTGTAACGAAGAAAACAAATTCACAATCTCAGTGAAAACGGACACCTTACTGGGTGAAGATGAGAATTGGCTGCTGTGCATTTCTTGGTTTGCATCGCGTGTGATGCCTGTCGTGATTTGTTTGCTCTTCCTCTTGGTGTCATTGGTAGACTTTGTTCTGTAACTGTGCACCTAGACAGCTTCTACACTGCAGTGGAACTTCAGTGACTGAAACATCATGGAAATGTGTTCTAGACATAGGTAGTTCGAGCCACTGAGGGTTAATCGAAGCGCCAGGTCAGAAAGCAACGGGGACAACAGGAGTGTCTTTTCAATCTTCTATAAAATAATAGTATGTTGTGTGTATTCATTAGTATCGCCTCAATAAGGCGATTCTAACAAGTACAAACAACATATATTTTCATGATAGAATAAGAAAATTTCCTCTAAAATATCCATAAATATTTTTGAGCTATCGGAAGAATTTTCTAGGGACTCAAAAATGAGTCGGTGCTCGAGTCATTGAAGTTTTACTGTTTAACTGTGATTTATATGGAGTTTCCTTGTACGTATATTTTATCCTGGAGTTCTGACTTACCTGTAACAAAGGAAGTGATTAAAGTGACTACTGAGGCAGTAATGAGTGAGACGATGACAGCAAATAAAGCATACCAGAGATATGAGAGATGATATATCCACCTGGAATTATAAATGAAGTGATTTAAGTGACAATAGAGGCGGTAATGGGTGACACGATCACAGCAAATAATACATGAAAGATGATATATCCACCTTTAATTACAATCAAAACAAGTAAAACGATTTTAAAATAATCCTTTAATCCCTGAGTTTCTTAAATGGACTCTTCTATCTCTGAATATGGACACATCTATTGTTACAAATAGGGGTTTCAGTCACAAATTGATAACAGGATTGGAAACACAGTAGATCCCGATGAAACAAAAGCATATGTACTGGTCAGCAGGAATGAAAGAGTTAATTTATATAAACAATAAAATTTTTAATTAATTCATATAAGTATAAAACATAATTGACATAGTTATTGATTTAACAAACAGTTGTCGCTGAAAGAATCATAAATCATTATAAATAGACAAATCAGTTTTGCTGTACCTTTTAATAAAATTGGTAGGTTAAATTACTTCAGACTGTTGTTGTGGGAATCTTGCTTTGCATGTTGGTCAATTCAGAAAAAAAAACTTGCTTATAAGGAATACTCAAATTTCTCAGAAACTTTCTTACAAAATCACGATAACAGCTAGAACCATTTGTGTTGTTACATATAACAAAATATTCTAACAATTCAGCGAAAGTAAGATCATAAATGGATGCTGATGTATCATTCTCATGGTTCTGTTATCGAAACTGCCCTGCTCAAACCTCTTATCACTGCACGTGCATGTGTTGAACAAAGATACTCGTATATAATCGTTCACACTCTGTGGATTATGAGGGACTATCAAAACAAAACATACCATGAATAAATCAATAATCAATAATCAATAAAATTAAAAACGACAACCCTTCGTCAGTGTGCCAGGTATGTCCTCATATGTGATGTATGGACGATGAGTCGTGCATTGCTAAAATACATAGCTAAAATTAGAACAAAAGTGGTGCCACTCACTAATGAATTTATTGCCCCTATCTAGGCGTTATGCAAGGCACATAAAGTGTTTATTATGAGATACCAGCACATGCTGGTAAAGAGGCCTTCTTAAGGGCAATAAATATAAAGTTTGGAAATAAACGTCAAAAAGATTGCCTTTGGAAACAAAGAACACACTACAGATAAGAAAATGGGAGTCTCGGTTTCATTGAGACTCTTCATAAGCAATAATGAAGTTTGCAACACTGCTTACGCCCTCAAGCATATACATAAGTAGAACTCCATTTTCAAAGAATCCATAATGGGCCCAATGATCCCAATGAAATGAAATATAATCTGCACTATGATAAAGTACGGGGAGACGTTCTACCACCGCCACACGGCACTAATACCAGCTGCAGTGTAGTAAAATAAACGACGAAAACACTGATTTATTTGGAAGGTAGATTGGAATTATTTTTTTATCTTGTTTCTTTACTTGTTACCTTACTGAAATGCTTATTTGTTTATTTGGTTTTGTTTATTTGTTTTATTCATTCATTCATTCATTGTGACTGAAATACTATTTCATTACGGCATAACACTTTATCTAAAATAAAGACTGTTTCTTGTAACAGATGATTTGCCTCTTTGTTCTTTTTATTATGAAATATTGTTGCTATTATACATTTTCTCAAAATGTTTATTGAAAATTTACCATTTCAGGGTGCAATAATGAAGAGTAATAATGCAAGTGCATAGTAAAGACTCATTTTGTACATTCTAAAGTCTGATCAGTTTTCTGATCAAAGGTACAGGTTGATCTGAATCTCAGCTCAGCCCTCATGCGATTTTCACATGATTTATAAAACAGATAAATAAGTCAATACAGTACTAAAGTCCCCTATTGGGCCGCTGTCTGTCCATCATTTATTTTAAGTGCATTTAGTAGGTTTTGTTGTGCCCAGTCACTTATCAGTGATTAGACAAATGACCAAGACACGTCTTGTTCTTATGCGTTTAAAGATCATCTGGGCA